>CM046030.1:33579917-33896225 GCA_025215565.1 Flaveria ramosissima
CGTTGGAAACCCTAAAATTAAAATTTTAATTTATTTCCCTTTCTTTAAATAATCCAATAAAATTAAAATTATTTAAAAATGAATTAAAACAATAAAAAAATTAAAAAAAAAATTGCCCCACAAGACCTCACCATTCTTCACGTATTTTTTTAAAACAAAATCAAACAGTATAAAAAGGATATGAACGAGAAGCTGAAAAGATCTTCTGGAGAGTCAAAGTTTGGCGGGATTGCTGATATACTTGTCCTTTTAAGTCCATGCCTTCTTTGTTTCAACAAGTGCACCGCAGCTACTGTTATCATGTTTTGGTTCTTTTAAAGAAAACACTGAATGACCCAGTCCCCACAGACATTTGGCAAAGAAACTTATCCTGTCCTCATGATATATTGAAAAAATAACACTCTCTGCATGACTCTTCCTCTCAGAAGCAACATAGGTCTTATTTCAAAAGAAGCAATGCCCTTATAGACATCAAATGATGAGAGCTCCAGGTCTATACTTACGTATAACATAGGAGTTGATCAATTGAGTCTTACAGATGAGAGCTTCAGGTCTATACTTACGTATAACAGAGAAGATCATCATATAGTGCCGATGAGAGCTCCAGGTCAGTACTATCGTACAACAAAGGAGATCATCACTCCAGGTTAATGTTCACACATAGCAGAGGAGATAAGCACCAGATAGAATACAGCAGGGAGCTTCTTAGATACAAAGATGAGAAAGCATATAGCTTTTGAGATAGGGTGGAACAAAACGAAGATATCACGTTCTCAACCCTTTTTGAACAAGGACTTGAAACTTTGTGAAGGCCAAAAATTTCAAGGGATTATCCGAGTCATCAAGTTTCTTGTTCTATTACTTAAGCTGCAAGATTACTGTTTACTTTGCTTTCTGGCAGAACCTATCAAGCATATCCCGCACAATACTATTAACCTCCTTTACATCGTCCAGGCTTCTCATTTTATTCTGTAGAAGAAAACAAGAAAAACATTTAATATAGATTCTCCCCCGAAATTTCTACGAATAAGCAAGATGTAGAAATTTCTTATTTGACTAAATGTCACTAGCATACAATTATTATTATTTTTTATTATATATATAATATATATATATATATATATATAATATATATATATATATATATATATATATATATTTGTTTTTATTATTATTAATTTATTTATTTTTTGTTTTTTTATTTTTTATTTTTATTTTTATTTTTTTTATATGAAAAATGATGAAGAACAATGGAGCGGACAGAACGAAAAGGAAAGTAGGAAATTAAAGAAAGAAATATAAATAATATGTACATGACATACTTTGAAGGAAAAAGGGTTTTAAAATGATATTAATACTAACATAGGGATCAATTCATAAAAACGAGGTTTATCAAATGTTTTAGTGAAAAGATCTGCTTTTTGATTTTTGGTGTCAATGGGAATAATATCAATAAAACCCTTCTCCTAAGCATCACGGATTGCATGAATCCGTGTCTCGATGTGCTTGGTTCGGAATGATGAATAGGATTCTTTGCAATGCCAATAGCTGCTTCGTTGTCACAGAACAGTGGTGTATGGAGAAAGTTGATCCCATAGTCAATAATCTGATGTTGTATCCAGAGCACTTGTGAACAACAGCTGGAGGCAGCAATGTATTCTGCTTCTCCCGTAGAGAGAGAAACAGTTGTCTGTTTCTTGCTCTGCCATGACACCAGACAATTTCCTAAGTACTGACAGCCTCTAGTAACCGACTTTCTGTTTAACCTGCAGCCATTAAAATCACTATCAGAATAAGCATGTAAGTCAAAATTCCCACCATAAGGATACCAAAGTCCTAAACGAGAAGAGCCTTTAAGATAACGAAAGATTCGTTTTATAGCCTTTTCATGAGACTCTTTCGGGGCAGATTGGTATCCAGCACAATATCCTACCGCAAAGGTGATGTCAGGACGACTTGCTGTAAGATACATAAGGGAACCGATCATGGATCTGTAGAGATGAGGATCAACAGGTTTCTCGTTCTCGTCAGGAATGAGGCATGTTTGAGCAGTAAATGGAGTCATTTCAGGAGAGGCGTCATCCATCTTGAATTTCTTCAAAATTTCTTTAATATACTTCTCCTGATGAATAAGAATTCCCTCTTGCTTTTGTTCAACCTGCAGCCCAAGGAAAAAGCACATCTCCCCCATCATGCTCATTTCAAAACAACTGCGCATGACTTCCTCAAACTCCCGACATAACTTCGGATTGTTGGAGCCAAAAATAATATCATCGACAAAGACTTCTATAATCAGCATCTCACCATCCACTTCCTTCTTGAAAAATGTCATATCGATGGTGCCATGAGAAAAACCATTGCTTAAGAGATACTGTGTTAAAGTCTCGTACCAGATCCGAGGTGCCTGATGAAGACCATAAAGGGACTTATTAAGTTTGTAAACTTTGTCAGGAAAGTCGGGATCCTCAAAACCTGGTGGTTGACACACATATATCTCCTCATCAATGTCACCATAAAGGAATGCAAATTTGACATCCATCTGATAGACTTTGAACTGCTTGTGGGCGGCATGAGCCATAAAGATTCTGATAGCTTCAAGACGGGCGACGGGAGCAAAGACTTCCGTGTAGTCTATCCCTTCTTCTTGAGCAAAGCCCTGGACCACCAATCTGGACTTATTCCTTACCACAATGCCACGGTCATCGGGTTTATTCTTGAACACCCATTTCGTTCCAATTGGGCATTTGTTTGGTGGAAGATCAACCAGGGTCCACACTTTGAGTTTCCTAAACTATTGCAGCTCTAATTGCATCAATTCCACCCAACAAGGATCCTAAAGAGCTGCATGAACATTTTTGGGACAATTTGGGAAATAAAACAAAAGAATAGACATACGTTAATCAAACCAGATTGACTCCGCGTCCGAACTCCATCGGTGATAGATCCAATGATGTTATCGTGAGGATGATCTTTCAAAGTTTTGAAATCAGTGGGAATGGGTAAGGTATTTGAACACGGTTGGTTGATGGGTTGATGATGGGTAGATGAAGGTGAGGAAGATGGTAAGGTAGAGTCAATGGGTGGTACAGGCTGAGATGAGGTAGATGTACGTGATATAGGAAGGGATGCAGACGCAGGTGGAGGTGGAAGGTCAAAGGATGATGAAGAAGATGCAATGTCAACTGATGTAGCATCGTTTGCAGATGTAGTGGGAGGGGCTTGAGGAATGACAGGTAATGGAGCTGGAGGAATGATGTTGGTTTGGACATTGGAGAAAGACGCATCATCATCAAAAACTGGAAGATTAAAAGAGTTAAACACCGTATCAGAGTCAAAGAACCATGCTGGTTTAGATCGAACATCGGAGGAATTAGATTCCTGCCAATCAACCTCTTGCACAATACGTGTTCTCTTTTATATACCAGATAAGCTTTTTGAGAAGAAGAATAGCCGACGAAGTAACATTCATCAGACACAACACCGAATTTCTTCTTCTGCGCATGAGTATTCAATAAAGTGCACGAGCAGCCAAATGGTCGAAAGAAGTCAATTAAAGGCTTTCTCTTATGAAACAGTTCATAAGGAGTCTTCATTTTGTCCTTGACTATCAACACCCTGTTCAGAACGTATGAAGCACAATTCACCGGCTCAGCCCAAAAGATGATGGGTAAGGAGGATTCAATCAACATTGTACGAGCAGCTTCAATGAGGGTGCGATTCTTTCGTTCAGCCATATCATTCTGTTGAGGGGTCATCGCAGCACTGAACTGTCTCAAAATTCCCTTAGCAGCACAGAACGAATCAAAGATCTGATTTCTGAATTCAGTGCCGTTGTCACTTCTAATCGCCATAACCTTCCTCTTGCTCATCGTCTCAATTGAAAGAATTATTTTCTGTAGCTCCTCAGTAGCCTCTCCTTTGTGGGCAAGAAATCTCACCCAGGAGTACCTGGAAAAATCATCTGTTATCACAAGACAGAAAGATTTTTTAGCAATTGATTTAACACTGATTGGGCCAAACAAATCAGTATGTAACAACTCGAGGGGATTAGATATGCTATTTTCAAGTTTTGGCTTATGTGGTTTCTTATGTTGTTTGCCCTTGGCACATGCCATACATTTTTCAACCACAAAAGAATCTTTTAAAGTTAGTCCCCTAACGAGATTGTTTTTAACTAATTTGTTTATATTTTTGAAATTAACGTGGCCCAATCTGCGATGCCATAGGAAGACTCAAAAGTGGAAGCTTTGGACAAAATACAAGTGATGGTAGACGTTGACTCCCTTGAACCCATGTCAAGAAGATATGTGTCATTCTTTCTTGGAGCCCGCATTAGTACCTTCTCATCTGGAATATCAATCTCAGTTTTCAGAAAGAGACATTCATTGGACTTGAACAAGACCGGAATGTCTTTATCACAAATCTGAGAGACACTCAACAGATTAAACGCAAGTTCAGGTACATAGTTGACTTTCTCTAGAGTAAGAGAGCCATTGGAAACTTTTCCTTGACCAATCATTTTCCCTCCTTTCTTGTCGCCGGCAAATGCGACATAACCTCCATTGATTATTCGATAATTGGTCAATAGATCTTTTAGCCCCGTCATGTGTTTGGAGCATCCACTATCAACATGCCATACACTGTTTACAACTTTAGTGGATGACTCCTGCAAAAATATCAAAGAACATATTAACCAGGTGAAATAGGAACCCAAGTTTGAACAACTTTGGGTTTAGGAGATTAGTTTCTTACAAAAGAAATTATTAACCAATTTAGTCAATCTACTCCCAAATGAATTCTTATTAACATGTCTATGAAGTAGCTCAGGACAATGCTTAACTACATGATCATCTTCACCAAACAGTGTGGTTTTAATCTAGGTCTGTTATGCAACAAGGTAGGGATTTTATCAATGTGTATTTCCTCATCACATTCAGACAATCTAGAATCGACATCACTGTAAGTCTCATACATGTCACTAGGTCTGTTTTTATTTGAAAAAGAATGATTATTTACAAAAGAAGATGAGTGTTTATCTAAAATACATGTGGTACTTGTACCACCTGTACTTGCCTCAGATGATGATGTTACCCTTTCATTTGATAAAGAAATATTCGTTGGGATAAAAGATGGAATAGGGTGAAAAAAGAATTTTTCAAAACAATTAATTTTAAATTTCTCGTTACTCTTCAAAGTGGAATCATTCACAATATTAACGGAATCTAAAGAGATATCATTATTACAATCCACATCAAATAAAGAGGAAACAGAAACATCACTAGAACAAGATGAGACAGTGTCTGTTACAGATTGACTAGAAACAAAAACAGAATTTAAACTAGATTTATGATCTAAGACAGAATGCTGAGATTCAGGTGTACTAAGACTAGTGCATCCAAGCCCGCTAGTCGGTCCATAATCGTAGTCCTCATGAACGTGCTTAATGTTCACACCTTCTAAAACTACAGACATACTGTTAGTATCTATTGTGATCAAATCATTAGAAGGATGAGGAACAGACATAGGAGAATAATAGTAAGTACCGGGAGGAGGATAAACCTTAGCGTTTTCATAGCCCGAACCTGTTTCAAAATAGCCCCCTTTGAGATTGCATAAATACGCTGTATGAGGATCATTTGCTTGAATTCTGGAAGACCTGCCAAGAGGTCATTATGGATGGGGAGAAGGCACTGTCTGCCACGTGCAAGGGAGGACAATCTTCATCACTCCGGCCATCATCAACCATCATTTGCAGCTAGATAATGAACGGTGAGTTGTCCTTCCCAAAGGAAGCTGTTAATCATTCTTTTGAGCAGATGGGCTATGAGGGAGATTTCTATGTAAAGACCTTCAGGAAAGGGAAGGTCTCATCCCAGTGGAAATACCTGCTCCATGTGGTTATCCACAGCTTGTCAAACAAGCATGGAGGGTGGGACCAGATTCCTGAGGATCTCTCCTATATAGTTCATGGAATGGTTTCAGGGGGTCAAGTTCAGTATTCATCAATTTGTTTATACCAATTTACTTGCAACTTGGACTCCTTAGAGTATTACATGTTTCCTAGATATGTTCAGCACATTCTTAACTGTGGAACTGCTCACAGTTGAGGGAAACAAGTAATATTCTTAAATTGGGACAGATGAAGCCCGGCATCTTAAAAAATGAAGAAAGCCAACTGTAGGCTTCTCAGGGGTGGAAGAAACGCCCTAGTCCCCAAAATGTTAGAGCTCATTGCTCAAGGTGACAACCTCTAGCAACACAAGCTAGTGTTGAAACCCACACCTCTTTTTCCTTACCACTAAAAAGACCAGGAAATAACCCTCACCTACCAAAGAAAATCCAAACGAACCCCTGCTCAGGCTATTGAGTCGTGTGCAGGTCCCCATATACTCACCTTACAGGAGGAGTGGACACTAGAGCTCCCATTCCCCTGAGGAGCAAACCACTCCATTACTTCACCTATCAGGGCTTGAGGTTCCTCATGATCACCATTGATGAGCTCACTGCCCAAAGCCTTAAGCCTTCACTCTGAGTCTCAACACTCAAGTGAACAACCTTTAGGGGACAGCTACACCCCAGCCTTTGATCTAACCAACCAATTCCCAACCTATCCTTTATATGATGAAGACTTAGGTTTCAGTGAGTACCAGAGTCTCTCTTCTCCTCCCTACTCAAAGAGAGATGAGTACATCTGACTCTCCTCAGGTCTATCCCACATCAGTCACCTATACTGAGGTGGACACTTCTGAACCGGTCAGGATGTTCCATATGGAAGAGGCTCTCACTTTTGAAAAGTGATAAAATCATTAAGACCTCAACCATGGCAACTCAGCCCACTTGGCATCTCAACTGAGGCGGCTAGTGAGCAGCGGAACCAGCAGCCAAGAAAACTCAAGCTGGGGGTGAGAGAGAGGACTTTGGTTTCCAATAATCTCATCCCCCATGATTCTTCTGATGAAGAGAGGGGAAATCGAGACAAAGGGCAGAAATTGTCAAAAAATGCTCCTATTTTAGTTAAGGTTAGTCACTTGGAATCTCAGGTGACTACCTTACAAAACAGGGTCAATGATCAGCACTTCAGATTTCATATCTGCAGGAAAAAAATAGCTGGGAGACCTTTAAGGAGAGCTTCAACCAGGAACACAAGAAACCTGTGGAAGTGATTGACTTATCTCCAGCTCACTATCAAGTGGATGATGCTACCAAAAAGGGGAGAAGATTACAACCACAGAACCTGGGAGTTCTTCAGAGAGAATGGACATAGAGGACTCACCTCCCACTTGCTGTTGTGCATTCTCAGCAAACTTCCTCCAAGTTCACATTAATGTGACTCATGACTCACATCAGGAGTCTCTTTGAGGAAGAGGATACCAAGGCGGCTGTCTCATCAGTCCACCACAAGGAACTGGCAAATTACATCATAAGGTGAGGTATGATGATGACAGGAGAGCCCTTATACTTCACAGAGTTCAAGGCCAACAAGAAGTTTTTCAATTCAAAGCCTGAGCTTCTATGAAAGACCTGGATTAGTCAATCTTGCCAATTGTCAATCCAAGCAATTCAAGACAAAGCTGAAAGCTGCTTCAAAGACATCCAGACAGGATCCTTGCAGAGTTCACTCTAAGAAGGACACTTAGGCAATCAGGCCAATGCATCGTCAAAGGAGTTGAGGGTGGACCTAAGATTAGTTTCATAGGGGAAACCTTGACGTGAAGGCCCAGTCGGCCCGAACCTGAGACCCCTGTCTCATCATCAACAAACTGACGGAAGAGGTCCAAAAAAATACCATCTGAGGAACCTGCTGGTGAAAGCGTGTTTCTCAGCCTATCTCTGGCCAGAGCATGGAAAGCTACTCCAGAGCAATGAAGGCCAGCTCAATCCACCCTGAGTCACAAGGTCTGTTGGCTGACAAAGGGAAAAGGATAATGCCTGAGGAAATTGAGGGAGGAGAGAGAGAGAAGGAAAAGGAAGACTAAGGGGAGAAGTTTACTGGGTCATCTAGCTCATGGCAACGTTTGCAATCAGGGTGCCCCCAGACCAAATACTCAAGATGATGAGTGAGTTAAGGGCAGTCAGGATTACCTATCACAGACCAGGAAACTATGACATTGATAAAATCATCTTCCTCCCCTTAGAAGAGTTTAAATGTGAACTGGCTGACATGGAAAGTGTCAAGAGAGTTGAAGGCGAAAGAGGATGCAAGTGGTTACTTCTCCAACTCAAAGAGGAGAAGAGACTAGAAACGAATTTACAAGCATGCTCCCACTCTCTCACCAGTTCAAGAAAGCCTGCACAGGAAGAGGTGGCTCCACCAAGAACCTCAGGTAGATAAAGAAGAAGATAGGGATCAAATGATCAACACATGAGGCACAGGGTTCTATTGGCCAGAACGATGACACTTCGTCCCTTGTCCTATGACTTCATTGAGTTCGAGTGACCTAACTAAAGCAACGAGCTTGAGGCTAGTCAAAAAAGGAAAGACAACTAAAAGGAAGCTAAGGGAAGAAAGCTGCAAAGTCAGAGCCATTCATTCAAAAAACAAAAAGAATGCAAGAAGTCTGCTGACAGGGACTGAATGCTAGAAGGTGAGCTTCTGTGAAGCTATTGGATTCTACGGAAGGAGACTTGCCCCATGTCTCTATCCATTATGATGAGCATATTAGGGTGATCAAGCAGAAGATTAAAAAGTGGAGAACTTATGACTTGCACTATCTTCCAAGTCAAAAGTCCCACCATGAAGTGGAGGTCAAGTTTGAACCAACCAGAAGAGACACCTCAACCAGCATCCAACTGAGCTCAGCAAGCAGTATCATATTTCTGATCCTAGGCAGGGTAAACTCCCTATCCTTATGGCAAACCTGTGAGGGAGGAACACCCAACTGAGAAAGACAAGATGGTCAAACATGGTGCTTGCAGGACCAGTCTTCTCAGTTAAAGACATCTAAGAGGAAGAAGAGGATGGCTTCTAAACCAAAGACTAAGAAGAGAAGAAGCCAAAGTCATCTACATCTGCACCTCAGGCTGAATCAGATCAACATTGAGGAAAAGTGCATGAGGAGCAGCCACACTCAACTCCTATCAAGTGGCTCTCTAACTTGCCCCTTGAGGACAACCATCTTGTCCTGGACTTTACTCGACCAATCCAGAAAGATGGAATTGGGTTATCAGAGATCAAGGTTGTTTGGAGAATGTCTACTCATGGCAAGACATATTCAACTTACTCTGCCTTGATCTCTTTGAGATGAGAAGATATATGAGAGTCTTGATGATCATGACCATCTAATGAAGAAAGGAATGGTTCCTGATTGTTACTGAAGACTACCAACATTGAAGATTTCTAATGTGTTTTTGGTCGCATCAGCTAGGGGGGGTTTGTAAGGATTCTTTTAAGTATGATGCAACCCCAAAACCAAATCCTAAGTGTCTCCGCAACATGCACAAGTACTGAAGTGAAGATGCTTAGGAAGGTTTTACACAATGCATTAGGAAAATACTCTACGTGTAAATATTCGAATGCCAAGACCAATATCTTCCGGAAAGCCAAACATGAAGTCTTCGAAGGAGCCTGCAGAGACAAACTCTTCCGAAGCTTCAACCTATGAATGAAGACAGATTTTCTTCCGAAGACTTTAGTACACATGCTTTATCTGAGGTAATGTGAATTGAAAGCACCTTGTCCGCTGCATCTCTGTAAAGTCACCAATTAAATGAGTTGGTGAAAAGGGGCCTTGCTTTTGGTAACTGTACATTGAGGTTTGAGTCGGTACTTTCCATTTATGTACTTTATTCCTTTTTGTAATGTAATAAGGATGTGAGCTATGGCATGTCATAGTACACACAGGTAAAAAAGGCCGATATTTTGTTTTTTTTTTTTGTTTTTGCCCCTTTTTTGATCCTAAATTGATTTTGTTAGTGGTAGAAATTGTAATCCAGCTGGCTTTCAAAGTATAAGCCGGCTGTAGGTTGTTTTTAGTATAAGTATTTAAGTTATTGTATCTTTCTTTATGCTTTGTGCTTTGTACACTTGTAAAAGAACTTGATGAAATGAAATTGAGAAAGCAAATATACTGCCTCCTTGAAACCCATACTCTCTTGTTCTGTCTCTGTTTACTTGTGTGTTCTTGTATCACCTTTGGTTACCCAGTTCCACTGTTGATTAGAGTTTAGTTAATCTCCTCATTGTGGGTTGTGTTGTAATTGTGTTAAAGCCTTAAAAGGTCTGCACTTTGTCTCTGAGGCTTCGGAAGTCTTCATGTTTGGCTTCGGAAGATATTGGTCTTGGCTTCGGAAGATTTTGGTCTTGGCTTCGGAAGATTTTACACTTAGAATATTTCTAGTGTATGGTGTAAAACTTCCAAAGCAATTCTTCTTCAGTACTTAGTGCATTACTTGCAGAGAGACATTGGATGTTTTTGGTTTGGATCAGACTTAAAGGAATCCTTACATGTTCTGTCTCATACTTGTTTGTGTTCTTAGTATCGAACCATATTGTTCCTAGTTCCCTATTTGATCTGTTATGTGTGCTATAACACTCTCCTCGTTGTGTGTTGTGTTGTAAGTGACCATCCCTTAAACGGTCCTACAGGTTTGCTGTTGGTAGGATGGTTTCTTCTACCTTATTCTGCATGGGTGTCACATACTTGAGAATACGTTCACTGCATGTCTGTCTATGTATGTATTCATGTCTTTTTATGTGTTGTTATGGGGCATGTGTAATTTGATATATGCATGTTATGTGTTACATATCAAAGATCATTGAAAAATATTTTTAGTTTATATGTGTTGGTGTATGTCTTCTTGTCATTTTGTGTCCATTTTTATGTGCTATTTTAAACTCCTCTTTCTTCTATTTATTCGTAGAGCTTTGGTGTTAGGAGCGGCCTCTCTATCCTTTGGGTAAGGGACTTAGGGTTAAGGTTTGTGTCCATTCCAACACTCTCCTGGGTAGTGGGATTTTTACTGGGTATGTTGCTATTGTTATTGTTATTTTGAACTCCCAATTACGATGAAACTTATATATATTTTATTGCATATGAAGCTAAATCTTGATTTGTTTTGATGAGAGACACAATGCTTCTTCCTTCTTGTAGCAACTTAACACATTCATTACTCTCTCAAATAAAACTTCATTACCTACTAAGAAGATAATCAATAAATTTCATGAACTTAAATGCTTACCAACAGACTGATTTATTGAGGATTTCCACTGATGGAATCTCCAAATCTCACAAGAACACAATGGCACACCAATAACTCTTCAAGACTTGATTTTTGGTTGAAAAAATTGTTCCAAGAAGCTTAGAAGGTGTATTTTTATGGGAAATACATCCACAAATGTCCTTTAGTCAAACAAAGAAATGTACAGCATAAAAAAGAGTGGGTCTGATACGTGGCAGAAACTGCATAATTGTCGAGCAACCCATATGGCCCCGTATGGGCTCTATAAAGCCTGTGTCGCATGCCCCTCGTATGAATAGCAGGTGCTAAAACAGCTGCAGTTGTCGCTACTGCTCGTATGGCTGCCATACGGCCCATATGGCAACCCATATTAGTCCTGGGCGTAACAGTTGCTATATGTTACAAGACAGTTCTTGGAAAATACTCGGAATAATGCCAAGAAAAAAATTTAACATAACCATCATAAACTGATCCTACGATTTCGATTATAAGTTAAGGATGTCCCAGGACGAGCAGAAATGGATTACTATATAAGTACTAGGATCTAATGTATTTTCACAAATGTCAGTATACAAATTAATAAGCAGTATAGTTACACTTTTGAATGATATCAGAGTTATACACTTGAGTGAATATAAACTACCAGTACTCCATACAAGAACATGATCCGTTTTCAAAATGATGAAAACGTTTTCGGTCTCTTACAACAATTCTACGCCCATATATTCTAGATATGAGTTTAATAGTCGAGTGACAATCGTCACATATTCGAAGATTCTTAACTACCTTAATTGTTGTTTCACGGGTCGTGCTGATCAAACCAAAAGCGACCGCGATCTTCTCACTGTGATGTTGCAAAGCTGCTTCTTTATCAGGATTATCCATCCTAAGGTGAACCTGAGATGTGTCCGGCTTGTACCCAACCAATCTCAATTTCTCCTTCATTTCTTCCAACATCATATAGATATCGTTTGTTTTGGTGTGTGATTCATCTGCAACAACAAACTCATGAATCTCACCATCAACCTCGATCCAACTACACCCGGGGTCTTTCTTAACCTCGTTTTGTTTCATCATTAGCCTCGTCTCCATGACTCCTTCCCAGTTCGCTAAAGAGGCGTACATGTTGGACAAGGCTACGTATGGGGCCCCATCTTTTGGATCAATCTCCAAAAGACGCTTCCCCACACGTTCACCTATCTCAATGTTCCCATGTTTTTTACAAGCACCAAGTAAGGACTTTAGAACCACGTCGTCTGGTTCATCAGGCATTTTGAGCATGAGCTCCTCTGCCTCTTGTAACCGACCCGCCCGCCCAAGTAGATCAACCATACATCCAAAATGCTCCATCCTTGGTTCCAGTCCCGCGGTTCCAACCATTTGATTAAATATTAACAACCCTTTGTCAACTAAACCACCATGGCTACATGCATTCAACACGCTAATGTAGGTTACATCATTTGGTTGAATTCCAGTTTCCTGCATCTTTGTGAAATAATGAAGAGCTTCATTAGCACGACCATGGATCGCAAGCCCATTGATTATTGAATTCCACGTGATAACGTTAGTTTGTGACAGTGCATTGAACAGTTGAAGTGCCTCATTGATGCTTCCACACTTCGAATACATATCAATCAGCGCAGAACCAAGCACCGGATCAACCTTTATACCATTCTTAACCGCAAAAAAGTGCACCCATTTCCCAATATCAAGCGCGCCAAGCCTCGAAATCGCAGGCAGTACACTGATCAAAGTAACGTAATTCGGCATCACCCCATCATCCTCCATCTGCATCTCCCTAAACAGCTCCAACGCCTCAATAAAACACCCATTTTGCGCATACCCAGAAATCATCGAATTCCAAGACACCACACTTCGTTGAGGCATTTCATCAAACACCTTGCGAGCACTCCCAATTTCCCCAACTCTAACACACCCATCCACCATCACATTCCACAAAACCACTGCCGAATCCATCTTTTTCGATTCAAAAAGCATCAGAGCATCACTCATAGCACCACACATGACATACATTCGCACCAAATTACTCAACACAAACCCATCATCCTCTAACCCCTGCTTCAACAACACACAATGCGTCTGCTTGCCTTCTTCAATCCGACCCAATTTCGCACACGCTTTAAGCACAGAGGGGAACGTAAACTTATTGGGTTTCACAAACTCATCCCCATTTTCAATCATCTGCGTAAAAAGAATCAGTGATTGTAATGGGTCGTCGGAATCACAGAAAGCTCTGATGATGGTGTTCCAAGAGAAGCAGTTGGGTGGGTTCATTTGTCGGAACACAAGGAGGGCGTATTGGAGGTCTTGGTGTGGTGGGTGGGAAAGTGCGCAGAAGCGGATGAGCTCCGCTGATGCGAGTGGGTCTCGAATCCGACCCGTTTTAATGAGTTTGGCGTGAATTTGGATCAAATCTCTCTTTGTGTTGCATTGTTTGAACTCGGGGAAGAAGGTGGATGGGTGTGGTGAGGGTCCGGTGGAGGAACAGAGGGTGCTTGTGGTGGGTTGCAGAACCGTTAAGTTCATGGTCGATGAACAAGTTCGAGACTGAGGTAGAGGAAGAGTGATAAGTCCATGGGCTATTATTTTAAAGGACGGTTCTTGTTATAAAGAACTAGTGCGTAGAGAGGAAAAAAAAAGGTTTTGGTTTCCCGTAACTTAAAAGCATTTTGTCTCAAAATCGGTTTCAACCCGACTCCATCCATCGGTTTCCCTTTCAATTTGGACCCTCCAGCTGTGTAATCGGTTTTCAACCCGGTCCGGTTTAAAACTGGTTTATAAACCAGTTCAAACACCAAACCGGTTTTCTAATATAGCCGTTTTTTTTTATAGTTTGGGGCATTTTTTGACCGGTTTTTTATGTTTTTTTACCAATATACCACCCTTAGTTTAGTGTGTGTGTGTGTATGATAGCTCCTGTACAAACTCTATGTTACCTAAAAACCATAAGAACAGATCTGATGCATTGATTAAATATATTGATGGCTAAGTAGAGGTTCAAATAAGAAAAATTATTTGCCTAAGTAGGCTAAGAATGAATATTGCCTTGACATGTGACACTACTAAAAAATAGGGTTAAGAGTACTTTTTTCCATTACAAATATTAGGCTAAGAAGGATTTAATAGAGAGTGATTCTATTAATTATAGCATAAACACATAAAACAACACCACCTCCTCTGATATCACAACCCCCATCATATGCTCCTTCTTGCTCTCTCCGTTAGATATCTCACTCTCCCACTGCCACTACTATCACTGCCACCTCCATGATTGATCTCGAATTTTGTTTGTTTTCTTGTGTTGTGATGATTATTTTAGGGTGTTCTTTGCTAATATGTTGAGTTTTTGTTTTCTCAATGAACTGGATTTTTATGTTTTGGATTGTGTTGTTACATTAACACAGATCGTTTTCATTGTAAACAATATGTGTGTTGTCTTAAGGCAAAAGAACACGTGTTTGTGTTGTTTCATTATAAAGCAGTACAATTTTACAACAATGTTATTTTTCTCGTAAACCATAAGTAACAAATTATTCCATTGTACAGAATGTGCTAGATTCTAATACAATATAACGATGCTATAAATTTTTTTATTGAACAATAATATTCTATATTAATGTTTTTTTCTAAATACACTATTCATTTTATTACAACACAAAAATGTGTTGGGTTATAATATAGGCACAATAATGTGTTGAATTTAATTTTAGCACAAAAATAAAGCAAATGATGTGCTGCATTGTAATTCAGATGTATCAGTTGAATTTGTGTAACTTGATCCAACGAGTGTATGACATCATTTATGTTATTTTCAATAGAGTGGTTGTTAGTATCAAGAAACACTTAATCACTTTCACCACCTCCATTCCTTCCTCATCTAAAGCTCCTTTATTTGAGTGCTGTGACTCAGAGCTGGAATTTGAAGGCATCTCAGATGTATCAGCTGAATTTGTCATTGTTGTGATGATAGGAACTTTATTAGCATGGTTAGTGTAAGGTTTCCTTAAGTCTGATGCAACCCAAAACATTCAAAGTGTCTCTGCAACATGCACTAAGTACTGAAGTGAAGAATGCTTCGGAAGTTTTACACAATGCATTAGAAAATACTCTAAGTGTAAAATCTTCCGAAGCCAAGACCAATATCTTCCGAAGCCAAACATGAAGTCTTCCGAAGCTTCAGAGACAAAGTCTTCCGAAGCTTCAACCTATGAAGACAGATTTCTTCCGAAGACTTTTAGTATACATGCTTTATCTGATGTATTGTTCCATAAAGCACCTTTTCCGCTGCATCTCTGTAAAGTCACCAACTTACATGAGTTGGTGAAAATGTCCATGCTTTTAGTAACTGTACATTGAGGTCTTGAGTCTGTAACTTTCTACTTTATTTACTTTATCCTTTTTGTAATGTATAAGGATGTGAGCTATGGCATGTCATAGTCACAAGGTCAAAAGGCAGATATGCCTTTTGATCCTACAATTGATTTTGTTAGTGTCTAGTCAATTGTATCCAACTGGCTTTCAAAGTATAGCCGGCTGTAGGTTGTAGTATAAGTATTTCAAGTTCTTGTATCTTTCTTTATGCTTTGTAACACTTGTAAAAGAACTTGAGAAAGCAATATACTGCCTCCTTGAAACCCAACTCTCTTGTTCTGTCTCTTTGCTTTACTTGTGTTCTTTGTATCACCTTGGTTAATCCAGTTCACTGTTTGATTAAAGTTTAGTTGCTCTCCTCATTGTGTTGTTGTGTTGTAATTGTGTTAAAGCCCTTAAACGGTCCTGCAATTGGTATCAGAGCATTCCAGGCTCTTGATATAAGATCTCACCATCTTAAGATCCCTCACACACACAAAAACTAAACTCTCCAAATGGCATCCATCTCAAAGACTGATATGGAGACTGGAACCATGAACAAATCCCCACTGATCACTCTTGATGATTTTGACACCTGGTGCATGAGAATGGAAGGTTTCATCAGGTCTCTTGATTCAAGAATGTGGGAATCTGTTGAGAATGGACCTTTCATACCCAGCACCCCCTCTGCTAGTGGTGCTGGTATGATTTCAAAAGATGTGGCCAACTACTCAGATGAAGATAGAAAAAGAGTAGAGATTGATAGGAAGGCCATGACTGCTCTTCAGACTGCTCTCCCAAACTCTGTATACAGAGGCTTTAAGAAGTGCAAAACAGCTAAACAGCTGTTGGATGCAATGAAGCTGATGTATGAAGGCTCCTCTGAAGCCAAGGAGAACAAGAAGGATCTTCTGAAGCAGCAGTTTGAAAACTTCACCTTCAAAGCAGGTGAAACCATGACTCAACAATACTTCAGGTATGTTGAGATTGTGGATACCCTAGTGGATGGAGGAGTTCCTCTTGAGAACAGGGACATTGTAAGGAAGTTCATGTCCTCACTTCCTAGGCAATGGACACACTACTGTGTGGTGATCAAGAGGACTGAGAACCTTAAAACTCTTACTTTGACAGAGTTGTATGGGATTCTCAGTGGATACCAGATGGAGATGAACATGCAAGGTTCATCTGGTAACTCCAACAATCAAATGGGTTCAGCCCTTCATGTGAAGTATCAAGATTGTGTGTGGAGGAGCTATCTTACAGACAAGATTGTGTGTGGAGGAGCTTCTTGCAGTGAGCTCGGCCATGTGAAGGCTGCCTAGATGATTTCTGATGTGAGCAGCTACTTCGGAGTTTGAGGGGTTGGAGAATGGTTTCTCTGCTAACTCAGCAATATCAAATCTGCTTAAGTGTAGCAGAGATGAGGCATTCAGCCTGTTACTCTCACCATTCTCTCTCTCAACAACAAAGTTGTGAGAAGAGTCTTCGAACCTCCACTGGACTATCTTCTTTCTGGGTACAAGAGATTGTCTTGGTACCCTATCTCCTTTCTTTGTGTCCAGCAGAGTCACCAGCCTTCTCCTCAGCTTCTTTTCTTCCTCATTCAATGTATCTGAATGGAGGCCAAAGAGTCTTGCGGCTTGGTCCAAAGTTCCTCTTGGCAGATCAAGAAACTCATCTCTTGTGAGGGAACTTGAGGATCCATCAACATAAGTCAGGTTGACTGTATCCTCCTCACATGAGATGTCGCTCAGAGTAGTGCAGTTGATGAGCTTGGTTTTGATCGCCTTGAATTCCTCCATTGAGAGATGTTTGGAAGGCTGAGGGGATGGTTTGATTCGTTGTTGGGTAGGTTTAGGAGGTTGGGTTCTGGGTAAGGTTTTAGGTTGGATGATGGGTAGTTTAGGTGGTTGAGGTGAGGGAGTTGGTAGATGTGAAGGTGTAGGTTCAGGGGTGAAAGGTTCAGGTTCAGTTTTGATTGGGAAGGGAAAGGGTATTGGTTCAGGTTGATGTTGGGTTTGGATATTTGGCTGAGGGGTGGCTTTGAATGTCATCCCCTGTCCCCTTCTATACATCTCCTTTATTCTCCCCGCACGAATGTCAGCCTTGATGTCACTGACATGTCGTTGGAGAGTCTTCTCAGACATTGGACCCACTTGCCTGCCAGAGAAGCCGTGAGCTTTAAGATAGTTCTTCATCCAAGCTTTGTCACCTATCTTCTTGGCGGCAGACAATCCAGCCTCTTCTTCCTTCTTCTTCTTTTCTACCAGCTTCTCCCTTGCAGCTCTCTTTCTCTCCTTCTCCATTTGATCTTGCTCTTTGTTAAAGAGCCACAAGATCGTGTCACTGTTGTGTGGAGACAACTCCTCTTGAGAGAATCCTCTGGAGAGTAGGAAAGTGATCCTTTCTCTCCTGAGCTGCAGATCAGCTTCTCTTTCTTTTCTCAGCCTTTCTTCTTCCAAGGCCAACCTTGCAGCTTCTTCTTTTTGCTGTTTTTGCAGCAAGGTTGCCTTTTCAAGCTCTATCAGCTCCTCTAATGGTAGCAGGAGTACATCTTCCGAGGCAGCCCCTAGACTGACAAGTCTATCAATTACCTCCACCCTTCTTCTATTGTTGATTGCCTCTTGGTTGGCTACAGCTGCTTTTGAACTTGCAGCTAACAGTTTCCCAGTTGGCAGTCTTCCTTTCCTTTTAAGTTTCTCCAGCCTTTCTTCTTCCTGAAGCTCTTCCGAAGTCATCTTCCTTTTGCCTTTAATGTCTTCGGAAGTGCTAGACTTTGGTGGTTCTTGGTAGAAGATTCAGGTTGGATGGTGGAGGTAGGAGCTGAGGTCAATGCAGATGTAATGGCTAGTGGTTGGCTGAGAAAGTCCTCCCTATTAACCTCAGATGCAAGTTCCAGAATTGCATCTGTGACTATTAGATCATCGGAAAGAGAGAACAGTCCTTCCGCAGCAGCAATTTCAGCTTCGGAAGTTTGAGTTGGTTCTTCCGAGGCTTCGAATTGTGCTTCGGAAGCCTGTGAAAACACACCTTCTGTCCCAACTGTTTCAGTTGCTGGGCCATCAGTCCTAGTTTCCCCTTCGAAATCAATCTCAGGTTCCACTTGGGCCTTAGGTTGACCAACTTCCTCAACAGTGGTAGGA
Source organism: Flaveria ramosissima (assembly GCA_025215565.1). NCBI lineage: Eukaryota > Viridiplantae > Streptophyta > Magnoliopsida > Asterales > Asteraceae > Flaveria > Flaveria ramosissima. Next base: position 33,598,610 of record CM046030.1, read on the forward strand.
GGTGCATTCAACCTCTGAAGCTCTTGAGCTCCAAAGTAAATCACAGACATATCCGGACTAGGTTGATCAATAAGGGACTCTAAAAGGAACTTGTTGAAGATCCTATTTAGATCCTGAAGCATCCTTTGATCCACTTGAAACACAACTGGAGGAGGCTCAGGGAAGATGGCAGCTTGTTGTCTTGAGCTCAAAAAAGTGAGAGCTTGACTGATGGAATCCTGTCTTTGGCTTTGTTCCTCAACATTCTCCCCCTTTTTGGTAGCATCATCTTGAGAGGTAGATGAGCTAGAGGAAGAGGTCAAGGAGACTTGAACTGGTACATGCCTAACAGATCTCTCAATCTGTTTCTCAGCTAGTTTGACCTTGAGACTTTCAATCTCAAGTTGCTGAGTGGCAGACCTATCCTCTAAAGTCTTAACCTTTGATTCAAGGTTTGAGACTTTAGAAAGTAGGTCTCTTATTGTGAGTTGCATTCTTCCCTCATCTTCTTTGGAAGAATCACGGGGAGATGAGGTAACATACCTAGTATGTTCATCCTCACCACCAGATGTGGTTTCTTGGCACCCTGGTTTCCCTTGCACAATGATGTCTCTTTCAGAGGCATCATAGGGCATGGTTGCCGTAGATTCAGTCTGACTATCGTTACCACTGTCCTGAGGATCCAATGAGGCTCCTTCAGTAGTGGCAGCTGAATCTACATGAGTCCCCTCCACATCAGTGGGACTCACCTCAGTAGGGCTTTGCTGGTGTGGGCTAGAGACAAGAGGTTTCTCTAGGCTCTGTTGATCCTTAATGGGGTGTTGTGGATCAACTTCATTGCCTTGGAGAGACATAGTCTCTTCACCAGCTCCGGTCAATAGGTCAGTAAAAGAGAAGGAATGAAGACCTAAGGACCCGGGACTTTGATCAATGTCAAAAGGCATTGAGCTGTCCCTTGGTGGCTGCTCAGGGGAGTATAGAGACTCACCCTGAGGGCTATCAGCTGGGGTTATGGGCTCATGGGTCTGAGACTGAGGAGACTCAAGACCCATATTGAGGTCAATAGTGAAGGATTGGGGGACCTCTGGCTGAGTGGGAGCCCCTTGTTCCACTCTAGCCTTTTTGGTTTGAAGAGGAGGGGCTTGTTCAATCAGAGTAGATTGAACAAGGGTTCGTTTGGTACGTCTCTGATAGGTGACTTTTATTGGAGGAGAAGGTAGATTTGGAATGGTGAGGGTAGTTGCTGGTGTGGGTTCATCACCTGTGGGGATAACAGGGATGTCACCAGGAGCCATTGGCTCAATCATACCTGGAAGTAGTGCGGTATCCCTTCCAGTGTAGTTGGTAGATACTCTCTTCAAAACTTTGAAGATGGTCGGCCTCATTTGAGGAGCAGACAGAGCAGCTGCACAGACAAGCTTACTCTGATCTAGCTCGCAGTTGATTATGTGCTGTAGAAATCTGGGATACATAAAGAATGTGTCCCTTTGCAGATTTCCCATGAGGTTAGTCAGCACAAACCTGGAGTAGTTGAAGCGCAGGCCTTGTACCAACCCATGAACTAGGCACCCGAGTTCATAGGGAATTTGATCCCATCCCCCGGATTTGTTAGATAAGCAGTGAAGAACCACATGTAGCAGGAACTTCCACTTGTAGGAGAAGTTGAATTTGTAGACTGTAGACCTGCTTACATCTCCACCGTATCCCATTTGGAGATAAGAGTTATCTAACTCAGACTTGGGGAATTCCGTCGGTGCGCCTTCATCATGGAGCTCAAGATGCTCCCTGATGATTTGTTCAGTAATGACCAACTCTTGGCCACAAACACTTGACCTGATAGCACGAACCCCATTTAGGGTTTCAACCCGACTATTTGCCCAGAATTCGGACATTTGGTTGGTGTAAATGGTAGGGTTTACAGTCAGTGCTGTGTAGTATGAAGATTGGCTAAGAAAGAGATAATATCAGAGAAGTCAGCATCCCTTGAAGAGTCAAGGAGTGCGACTGGTTGTGCTGAGGGTTTAGAGCCATTGAGAAAGATAGCAGAGGAAAAGTTCTTGAGAGAGGTAAATTGGAGAAGAAGAAAGCTTTTAGGGCAGTGAATTGGTAAAAAGAGTGTAAGTGATTAACCGGAAGTATTTAAATGGGTGAAATGGCGGTTTAAAGGGTGGTTTGGATAAGATGATGTGAGGGTTCAGAGGATGATGTGACAGGGGCGGTAAGGTTAAGCCATTTAAATAATCCGACATCATTAACAAAATCTTTACTTTTTAGAGTGGGGCCCAAAAGATTTCCGTTACACAGTAAAATCCTTTTTCCGAGTATAAGGTATTTCCGAAGGTAAAGTTCTTCCGAAGGCAAATGTACTTCCGAAGGTAAATAAATTGCTTCCGAAGATACATGTTGCTTTCAAGTGGAGAGTATTAAGTGCTTCGGAAGTAGATCTGAGATTACCTCAATCGCTTCTTCCGAGACTTAGTACACTTCCGAGAAGAAAATTATCCTATGAGAAATTTGCTTCGGAAGTTATACTAGATATCTTCCGAAGGCAAGTTTCTCTTCGGAAGAACTTATACTTAGTTAAATAAGAAAGGATCTTTTGTAACAGGGCTTAGATTGTATTGACATAAGACTTTACATATTGAAAAGGTTTTCAATTGAGATTAACTAGTCAATGTTTATCATCCCAATAGCTGTAATAAGATACTTAAATCTTTGTTCATCAAATGCTTTGGTGAACAAATCAGCATATTGTTCATTTGAATCAACTTTGATTAGTTTGATAAGATTTTTCTCATGAATATCTCTAATGAAATGATACCTGATGTCAATGTGCTTTGTCTTTGAGTGCTTTACTGGATTTTCAGTGATGGATATAGCACTGTTGTTGTCAATGTGGATAGGAGTGCTCATGAAGTTGAATCCATAGTCAATCATCTGGTTTTGAATCCACAGCAGCTGAGCACAGCAACTTGCAGCAGCAATGTATTCAGCTTCAGCAGTTGATGTAGAGACACAGGATTGCTTTTTGCATTGCCATGAGATGATCCTTCCACCAAGAAATTGACATCCACCTGATGTTGATTTCTTGTTGATGTTGCAGCCACCATAATCACTGTCAGAGTACCATAGAGATTAAAATCACTATTTCTTGGATACCAGAGACCTAATTTAGGTGCTCCTTTGAGGTATCTGAGGATTCTCTTGACAGCAATTAGGTGAGACACCTTTGGAGCAGCCTGATATCTTGCACAAATGCAGGTTGCAAACATGATATCAGGTCTACTTGCTGTGAGATACATCAGAGAACCAATGATTGCTCTATACTGATGTTGATCAGTATCCTCCCCCTCAGAGTCAGGGCATAAATCATGGTTTCTGGGTATGGGTGTCTTTGCTGCTTTACAATCCTTCATATCAAATCTCTCTAAGATATCATTGACATACTTAGATTGATTGATGAAAAACCCTTCCTTCAGTTGCTTTACCTGAATTCCAAGGAAAAAGTCCATTTTCCCATAGAACTCATTTCGAACTTCTTCTTCATAATGCTCTCAAAGTCTTTGCACATTTGGTCATTTGAAGAACCAAATATGATGTCATCGACATAGACTTGAACTAGCAAAATGTCTTTCCCAGACTTTCTGATAAAGAGAGTCTTGTCAATGGTTCCTCTAGTATAGCCATTCTTCAGAAGAAATTGAGACAATGTCTCATACCACAGCCTAGGTGCTTGGTGCAGCCCATATAGAGCTTTATCCAATTTGCACACATAGTTTGGATGCTGTGGGTCTTCAAATCCTGGAGGCTGGCATACATAGACTTCCCTATCTATATCCCCATATAGAAAGGCACACTTGACATCAAGCTGGTAGACAGTGAAATTCTTGGATGCAGCATAAGCAAGGAAGATCCTAACTGCCTCAAGTCTTGCAACAGGTGCAAAGACATCAGTATAATCAATTCCTTCCTCTTGAGTGTATCCTTGAACCACCAGTCTTGCCTTGTTCTTGATAATCAAGCCTCTGTCATCTCTTTTGTTTCTGAAAACCCACTTGGTGCCTATAGGTACTTGACCAGATGGTAGCGGACATAGGTTCCAAACCTTCTGTCTTTTGAATTGAAGCAGCTCCTCTTGCATTGATTCAACCCAGCTACTATCCTTTAAGGCATCTTCCACCTTCTTGGGTTCCATTTGGGATAAGAAGCATGAGTACAGGCAGACATTCCCATTGTGAGTTTGTCCCCTTGTTCTCACACCCTCAGAGACTTCCCCTATGATGTTTTCAGCTGGATGAGTATTGTGAATTCTAAGTCTTGGAATACCTCCAGCTGCAAAGATAGGTCCAAGTTGGACATATTTTGCTCTGGAGCTTGAATACTTGGTCCAGCTGTTGTTTCAATCTCATTCAATGAGGACTGATTGAATGAAAGAGAAACATCATCATTTCTTTGCTGTGAAGCATCATTAACAGTTGCCTGTTCCTTCAAAATGCTGCTTCCATCAGCTTGGTGTTGTGTAGGATCACCTGAGGAGACTTGAAGATCATCAGGTGAGTCCCTTGTTGAAGTTCCACTATTTCTTGAAATGGTTATACTGTCAGATCTTTCAATAGTAGGAACTTGATTTGTTGTTCTTGGAGAACTTGGAGCAGGTCTGGGAAGCTCAAATAGTTGATCTTCATCAGAATTGCCTTGAGCACCTGTTCCAGCTGAAACATTCTCACAAGATGGTTTAGAATAGTTTGGAAACAATTCTAAATCAAAAATATGATCAGGTCCATTTCCCCTAACACAAGGAGTGTGTCATTAACTACAATGTTGGAGGATTCCTCAAATTGTTGTTTTTAATGTTATAAACCCTGTAAGCTTTAGAATGGGAGGAATATCCAACAAAGATGGCATCATCTGACTTTTCAGCAAATTTTGCTAAATTGTCTTTGTGTTAAGTATGGTACACCTGCTGCCAAAGGACCTTAGAAAGCCAATGAACGGTGGCCTCTTGTTCCATAGCTCATAAGGGGGTCTTTCCATGTGGCTTTACTACAAGAACTCTGTTCTGCACATAGCATGCAGTGCTGACTGCCTCTGCCCAGAATGTTAGAGGCAGCTTTGAATCAGCTAACATAGTCCGAGCAGCCTCAATAAGTGTCCTATTTCTCCTCTCAGCAACACCATTTTGTTGAGGAGTTCTAGGAGCACTGTATTGTCTGGCAATCCCTTTTGAGTTACAGAATGAGTCAAGAACAAAGTTCTTAAACTCAGTCCCTTGATCACTTCTAATTATTTTAACCTTGTGATCAACTTGATTTTCTATTTTAAGAATAAAAGATTTTAAAGTTTCAGCAGTTTCATCTTTAGTTCTTAAAAAGAATACCCATGTAAATCTAGTAAAATCATCAACTATCACAAGGCAATATGATTTCCTTCCAATGCTCATTATACTTGTGGGACCAAATAGATCCATGTGCAATAAGTGTATATGGAGTAGTGATAGAGTTAACAACTTTGGATTTATGAGAAGACCTGTGTTGTTTCCCTTTCAGGCAAGCAACACAGTTATCTTTGCAGAAAAAATTCCTTTTTAGGCAAACCATGTACCAAGTTATTTTTAGCCAATTTATTCATTGTCTTAAAATTGACATGACACATTCGTTTATGCCACAGTGTTGACTCATCACTATCAGCTTTGGAAAGAAAGCATGATACTTCTCCCATTGGGGAAGCATTGTTCATATCAAGCTTGTACATATCCCCTCTCCTGGGAGATCTAAGAAGCACCAATTCCTGAGGAATTGTCATCCCAGGTTGAGGATGATGCACTCATGTTCTGTGAAAAGCATTTGATGCTTTTGATCACAAAACTGAGAAACACTTAACAGGTTGTGTTCAAGCTGTTTGACAAAGTTAACTTTGTCAACTTTTAATTTTCCGTTGGATATACTTCCTCTGCCAGAAATATATCCTCCGGCCTCACCTCCAAACTGGACAGGACCTCCATCATAATGTTGAAATTGTTGAAGGAGAGATCTGTTCCCTGTCATGTGCCTGGAGCATCCACTATCTACTATCCAAATGTTGTTATTCTTGTCATATGGATGTCCCTGCACATAAGGTGAGATAATTAGTTTTGATTGGAAACCCAAGCCTTTTTGGTCTTGGGTTCTTCCAATGAAAGTGACATGATTGAACAAAAATTTATGCATGGGGGGTTCAATGGATGTCTTTGAAGAAGAGGTTTGGGCTACAGCATCTTCCTTGATCTTCCATTCCATCCCTTGGTTGATCATAGAGATGAGCTTGATGAAGCTTTTGTAGCTTGGCATTCTTCCGAAGCTTCTTTCTTTTCGGAAGAAACCTTCACCACCTTTTCTTCCGAAGCAGTCTTCTTCTGGGATGGTTTCAAGGGGACTCTTTTGTGAGTCTTTGCAGCTTTCACTTCCGAAGCCTTTTTCCTCTCGGAAGAAGAGTTTTCTTCCGAGACAAGCCTTGCTTCGGAAACAAGCTTTCCCTTTTTCAACACTTGAACCATCTAATATGGTCCAAATGTGAAACCTTCCCTGACTCCTTCTCTTTTAACATTATTTGCATAATGTGTGCTAGCAGGATTGTAATAACAATCTTTAGCCATGTGATTTTGCAAACCACACATTATGCATGCAATGTTAATTTTCTGGGAATTGGAGGGTTGCTGTTTCTTGTTCTTTTTCTCCTCATCAGCAACCTTTCCCTTTAACTTCTGATCCTTTGGTAGGACAGGAGTACTGGTATTATACTCATTTCCTGAATCAGAAGGTCCAACCACCTGGAATCCTGCTGATATGAATACACCCTTTTGCTTTGGGTCTATCTTCAGCTTGGCTTCAGCCACCTTCTTGGCAGTTTTTCTGGCTGCTTTAGCCCTGCTTCTTCTTGCTTTGGTGGTCAGGGATTGATCATCATTGGTCTGGGAGGGTTCAATTACCTGTTCCTTCCCTGTGATGGTCATGGTCTCCACAGTTGCATCACTCTTTGACTCTTTACAAGGTGGGTCAACAGATGGAACCTCTTGCTCTTCAGTACCACATCTTGGTTGTCTTACAGACTCATAAGAGTGTGGTGGAGCAATTTCATTGGTTCCCAACCCACTTTTGTTTTGATAACAAAGTTTGGAGTGAGAGGATGATGCAAGTATGGCTTGGAAGTTTTGCTCAGCAATGGCATACTTCCTGGCTTGAGCCTCAGCTGTGACAAGCTGGGCTTGAGCCTCAGTCAATTTGGATATTAAATCCTTGATTTGAGTCTTGTAGTTGGTGTGTTCATGTTTTAAAAGAGATACAGTTTTCTCTAACTCCTCAATTTTCTTTTGGTAGTCAGATTCAGCTCTTTTAAAGTCAGATTTTAGCACATTTAAAGACTCAATATCGGATTTAATTTCCATATTGTAGTCCTGGTACAACTTAACCTTAGCAATACAAGCAGGGGTACAGAGATGTTCATATACCTTATTTTCATCTGTTCCTGCCATGAGTGCTTGAGCAGGAGTCACATCTTGAACCATAAAGCTCCAGTCAACTTCTTGAGCCATAGCTGCAGTTTCAGTTGACTTCCCATTGGGCTTTGGTGTAGAGGGATGTGTGGAGGCCTGTGAGGTTCTCGGGTTGGACTTGGGAGCCTTGCATTCCCTTGCAAAGTGGCCAAGCTGGTTATAGTTGTAACACTTAGCCTTGCTCTTGTCAAACCCAAACTTGCTAGTGATTGGGTTTTGAGGGAATTGCCTTCCAGTTCTCTTAAAGAACTTCTTCGCTCTGTAGGTAAGGAGAGCCATTTGCTGGACAATGTCCACATACTCTATGTCATCTGGACTAAAGCACTCAAGATCATCAAAGCAAAACTGATGGTCATTGGAGTGTCCACTCCCTGAGACAAACGCACAGCCCTCCTGAAAGGAGCTTTGCTGAGCTTGATGAGACCTTGGAGTCTCAGGGAATGTGATATAAGGCCCAGATGAACAAGATGGCTGCTGGGTGTATGACAGGTACTGCTGAGACTGAGAGATACCTGAGCCTTCAGCAACCATTAAAGCGTTGCTAGCAGGAAGGCTCAAGGGTCTGCTTGCTTGGTGACCCTTCTTGCTTTCCATTTCCAAACGGTATCCATCAAGGATCCCATAGAGTTCGGTCATGGTGAGAGTGTTTAAATTCTCTGTTCTCTTAATGGAGACACAGTAGAAAGTCCACTCATTGGGTAGAGCACTCATGAACTTTCTGGTAAGGTCTCTAAGTTCTTGAGTGATTCCCACAGATTGGAGGGAGGAGATAAGATCCATATACCTGAAGTATTGCTGGCTAAAAGTTTCCCCAGCAACATAGGTGAAGTTCTCGAACTGCTGCTTCAGTGAGTCCTTCTTTGAATCATTAGAGCTCGAGTACATTTGAGCAAGTGCATCAAAGAGTTCTTTGGCTGACTTGCAATGCTCAAACCCCACCATGATGGAGTTTGGGATTGCAGTCATGAGAACAGTCATAGCATTGCTGTCAATGTCGAGCTTCTTCCTATCTTCATCGGAGTAGTCTTCAACAGCCTTCTCGATCATGGCACCGTTTCCACCAGCAACTTTTGGCTTGTACGGGCCATTCACGATGGACTGCCACATCTTGCTATCCTGGTATCTGATGAAGCCTTCCATTCTTCTGCTCAAAGACCTGAAGTTTTCAGGATCGATGATGGGAGCTTTGGTCATCGTTCCCATTTCAACTTCAGATTTGATGAGGGCCATTTTTGAGTGAGGTATAAGGAGGAGTGAAAAACTTGGTTGATTAGGATGGTAAGATCTCACAATCAAGAGCCTAAAAAGCTCTGATACCAATTGCAGGATCGGGTTTTGTCACTTAACACTTGTATTTCTCTCAAACTCACTTATAATAATCACTCAAACAAGATGAAGCAATGTCTTTGACAAGAGTTGATAATAATATAATAAGTAATCAAAGCAACAAGCAGAAATATTTTCAAGGTACTTGTATATATTACTTCTCAACTCAAGATTACAAGACACTTACAAGCATACAACATGAGTTACAATGAGAAACTATATATACTAGATCCTACAGCCGGTTATACTTGATACCAGCTGGAAACCTAAGACTAAAGCATATACTACAATGCTATAGTTAAGGTATCTTAGATAAAGTATTATCTAAGATATGGTAGTCATGACATGTCCATGACTTACCTTTTGTCACCAACTAAAGATGGCAACTGTACTTAACATAAAGAGGTAAACAGTAGATTAAAGTATGGTCAACTACATGGCTTTTGAGAGAACGCCATGCAGTATCTCAGAGATTTGCAGCGGACTGTCAGACAGACCATACTTATGTCTACTGGATAATAGAAGTGTCTTCCGAAGGTTAACTGGCTTCGGAAGAACAAGTTCTTCCGAAGCCACTTATACTTCGGAAGATGCTTCTATGCTTCCGAGGCTTTAAGGACTTCTTTATTCTTCGGAAGTTGACTTCAGATCTTTGTCTTCAAGTCTTGAACCTTCGGAAGTAGCTTCTTTACCTTCGGAAGTTGGAGTTCTCCTTCGGAAGTGTATTTTACACTTAGGCTTCGGAAGAACTCTTTCTTCCTTCGGAAGTCCCACACTTGGCTTCGGAAGTCCTTTGTATGTAGTACTCAAAATCTTCTAAGTGATATGGTTTTGGTTGCAACAGCCTCTTATGATCCAACACTAAGGCTTGTGGGTATACAAGCTTGAGGACTTCTCTTTTGAAGGCTATACATTCAAGAAGCATCATCATCTTCTTCTCATCCATACATCATCATCTTGTTCTTGAAAGGTAGTTTCAAGAACACCCTATGGTTGTTCTTTTCGTTTTGATAGCATTTTATTTCACATACATATGATCCTGTGTTCTTGGGTTTTGTTTTGGTTTAAAATGGTTCAAATTTTCAGATTCTTAACCCTCTTTTAAACCCTTATATCCGCTGCGTTTTTGTAGTTTAAATGGTTAAACTAGCTTTGATAAACATGTTACGAAACCTTACAATGGTATCAGAGCCGGTTATGTGGAATACTTGCTTCAAAAGTTCTTGAAAAGTTAGTTTTCATGGACTTTTTAAACCCAGTAGGGGCTGTTTTGTTATGGATGAATGAATCCCTTATGTTTCAAGGTTTTATCTTACATGCTTAAGTATAAACCTTGAAAGATTAACATCAAATGGTGGATTATATTGTTTGGACAAAACCCTAAAGTTTTGGTTCATATTGGCCAAAACTTTAAGGTTGAAGAAAGGGGTTCATGGTTGTTCTTGGATGTTGTATATGATACATATTTTGGTGCATAACATAGTCTTGACCTTATGTGTTTTTGATTTGGTTGATTGTGATTTTGTCTTGTTGGTTTTGTTCTTGAAAGGGTTGTAATATTTGTGTTTGTATTTTGGGTTGTAATTTATTTATTCATTGGTTATGTAATAAATAGATTAGGTGCGTTTCTTATTATAGAAAACTTGTATTAGGATATAATTTTGTAAAAGAAGATGCACAAGATGAAGACCCAAAGAAGGACACAAAAGACATGGACGCTTGAAGCATTTGGATGTGGATTCAAGTGGGAGTTCATGGACACATATGATGTGTCATTGTTAACCGTTAGGAAAGACCTAATGACAACACTTGTGATGGCGAACAAGTGTAGTCAACTTAGTGGCTATGGTTATGCACTTATGTTTGTATGATTATGCTTGTTTGGTTGTTTGTTGTATGGTTTTTTGTTTGATATTTGGATATGCATAACAAACTTATTAACAAACATAACAAGCTGAAAATTGATGGTTCTTTATCATTAAGTGACTAATAAAACATTATTAAAAGGATTAATGATTTTAATAAAAGGGGTTTTATTAAAAAATGAACCATAGAGTACCTTGTATTTCAAAGCATGCAAATACAAGGTACATAGAGTTTTCTAAACTAGTATTATGAAAACTTAAATTTATTTTATAAACAAGTTTAACACCATCCTTTTTGCACAACACTTGAGTCACTTGGAAACTCTTAATGGGATAAAGGTCACCTAACCATTTTGAGGGAACTTGTGATTTGAGGTGGGGATACCATATATGTGGGATAAAGGTCACCTAACCACTTATGTTGGAAAACTCACATGTGTGTGTAAGTAGGGTAACTTGATTTTCAAACCATGTTTAATGGATCACCTACAATATGGTTTACAAAGGTGTTGATGGGATAAACGTGTCGACCACACATAATGTTTAAGTCGATCCCATACCCTATAAGTTGCAAAGGGTTGCAATTGTCAAAACGTTGACTACCTTGTTAATTTTAGTAATGGGATAAAGGTCATCTAACCACTATTTAAATGGAACGTTGGATTCTAGAATTTTAAAAATGTGTAAGACACATAAAAGGGCTTTAATTATTAAAATATGATAATATCAAAAATACTAAAATTGAACTTTGTTAAATTTTGTAGATGGCCACCAACAACAATGAAAATAATGATATCTCGTCCGCTCACTCACTATCACTAAGGACCATTCTCCAAAAGGAGCGTCTAAACCATAATAACCTTATAGATTGGTTTCGAAACTTGAGAATTGTTCGCAAGCAAGAGAAACGATCATATATTTTAGACGATCCGATTCCCGATCAACCTAATGAGGAGGATGAGGAGGCCTATAATAACTGGGTGAAATACACTGAGGACTCGGTCCAAGTGTCTCGCCTCATGTTGGCAAGTATGACTCCGGATCTCCAAAAGGAGTATGAACATCATGGAGCGTACGACATGATTACCCAGTTGAAGGAAACGTTCCAACAACAAGCAAGGGTAGAGCGCTTCGAAATGGTTCGAGCACTCCATGCATGTCGTATGAATGACACCCAATCTATTTCATCTTATGTACTTAAGATGAAAAGCCACATTGACCACATCGAAAGGCTGAATTATCCTGTCTCGAAAAAAGTTGGCTACGGATTTGATCCTCAACTCTTTGTCAAAAAGGTTTGACAACTTTTTCATGAATTATAACATGAACGGGTGGGACAAGAACATATGTGATCTTCACTCTATGCTCAAAACTGCCGAGGCGGCATGGGTAAAAAGGTTTTACCCGTTCTCACCATCAATGAAGGTGGGAACAAGAAGAGGCCTCACCCCGCACCCAAGGCAAATGTTGCCAAGGGTAAAGGGCACTTTAGGGAAAAGGGAAAGGGAGTGGTAAGAGCGCCACCACCAAAAATAGCGAAGAAGAAGCAAAAGGTTGCTTCGAATGACCCATGCTTTAAGTGTGGGGATATTGGACATTGGGCAAGAAATTAACCAGTCCATCTCAAAGAGTTGCAAGCTTAGAGGGATGCCGGGCAAACCTCAGGTACAATTTTCATGATTCATATTGATCTAAATTTAATATCCTCTAACACATGGGTATTGGATACCGGATGTGGAACTAACATTTTCAACTTATTGTAGGGGTTCAAAAGAAGTAAGGACTTCAAGAAAGCGGATGTTAGACTCTACATGGGGAATGGGGCTAAAGTTCCAGTTGAAGACCGAGGGGATTACATCTTAAAGCTTCCAAATGGTTTGTTAGCAATTTTGAATAATGTTTTGTATGCTCCTAGTTTGACTAGGAACATTATTTCAATTTCCCAATTAAGAGAATATGGTTATGTTATGACATTTAATGAAAATGAAATTCATGTTTCTTTAAATGACATATTTTATTTTAAAGCTATTCCTATTAATGGTATTTATGAATTGGTTCGTGAAAACACATTATATGATAGCACACTATACCAAACCACCACCAAGAAACTCAAATTGGATTTGAGTGATACCTATCTTTGGCATTGCCGTCTTGGTCATATAAACAAGAAGCGCATACAAACACTTCAGAAGAACGATCTTTTAAAATCAAGTGAATTTGATTCATTTGATGTATGTGAATCTTGTTTACAAGGTAAAATGACTAAGGCACCTTTTAGTGGTAAAACCGAAAGAGCAAAAGATTTATTACGAATCATACATTCGGATGTATGTGGTCCTTTTAAACCAAAGACTAGGTATAATGAAAGATACTTCATTACCTTTACTGACGACTATAGTCGATATGGTTATGTGTACTTGTTAAGACACAAAGATAAAGCTTTTGAAATATTAAAAATCTTTCAGAATGAAGTACAAAATCAACTCAACAAGAAAATAAAAATTCTTCGCACCGATAGAGGAGGTGAATACCTAAGTGATGCTTTTAGAGATCATCTTAGAAGTTGTGGTATCGTCTCATAACTATCTCCACCTAGAACACCACAACACAATGGTGTGTCCCAGAGAAGAAATCGAACTCTATTGGATATGGTTCGATCTATGATGGCTAGAAGCTCATTGCCTCTATCATTTTGGGGTTTTGCTTTGCTCTCAGCAGCCCGTATTTTGAAAATGGCCCCAACCAAGAAAGTAGATAAGACACCTTTTAAAACATGGCATGGAAGTGTTCCATCACTATCATATATAAAGGTATGGGGTTATGAGGCTTATGTTAAGACTCCCACCTCAAACAAGTTAGAAAGCCGTTCCACTAAGTGTATCTTCATTGGATATCCTAGAAATTCTATGGGATATTATTTCTATGATCCATTGGAACAAAAGGAGTTTGTTGCCAAGAGGGCTGAGTTCTTAGAAGCTAAGTTCCTTATGGAAGGAACTAGCAATAGAACAGTGGACCTTGAGGAGGATCAAGAACCACAAACCGATACACGTTTGGTTGACAATAGCACTCAACATGAGGATGTTGAGGGTGATCAAATAGTTGATCAATATACACAAAATGTTCGTAGATCTGGTAGAACTAGTAATCCACCTGAAAGATATGGATTTTTTGTAGATGGATGCAATGTGATAGATTCCGATGAACCAACCACTTATCATGATGCAATGTCCAATGTGGATTGTGATAAATGGCTTGAAGCCATGAACGTTGAGATGAAATCCATGTATGACAACCAAGTGTGGGACTTGGTTGAACCACCTCTTAACTCCAAGATAGTATGAAGTAAGTGGGTTTTCAAGAAGAAAACCGATATGCATGGAAACTTGGATACTTATAAAGCTAGACTTGTAGCAAAAGGTTTCACTCAAACTCAAGGGGTTGATTATGATGAGACTTTCTCACTGTTTGCAATGCTAAAGTCTATTAGGATATTATTTGCCATAGCTGCTCATTATGATTATGAGATTTGGCAAATGGATGTCAAAACCCCTTTTCTAAATGGATATCTTGAGGAAGATGTCTATATGGTTCAACCTGAAGGTTTTGTCGATCAAAAACATTCTAACAAAGTATGCAAGTTAAAGAAATTAATCTATGGATTGAAGCAAGCATCAAGAAGTTGGAATCATCGTTTTGATGAAGATTGGTTCATCAAAAATGCTAATGAAGCATGTGTATATAAGAAACCTAGTGGGAGCATCATCACTTTTCTAGTATTGTATGTCGATGACATCCTACTATTTGGAAATGACATTCCAACCTTGGAAGGTGTAAAAACCTGGCTTGGAAGTTGTTTCTCCATTAAGGATCTTGGTGAAGCCACTTATTTTTGGGAATAAAGATCTATAGGGATAGATTAAGGCGGTTGATAGGTTTAAACCAAAGTGCATACATTGATAAGATATTAATAAGGTTCTAGATGGAAAACTCTAAGAAAGGTACGGTACCTATCCAAAGAGGAACGATATTAAGTAAGACTCAATGTCCAAGCTCAAAGGATGAGAAAGACAAAATGAAGGAAATCCCGTGTGCATCTGCCATAGGATCCATCATGTATGCAATGATATGCACTAGGCCGGACGTGTCATGCGCCTTGAGCATGACAAGCCGATACCAACAGAATCCTGGAAACAGTCATTGGATGGCTGTTAAGAACATACTTAAGTACCTAAGTAGGACCAAAGATATGTTCCTAATCTATGGATCTGGTGAGGAGGAACTCGTAGTAAAGGGTTACATGGATGCGAGTTTCCAAACTGATCGGGATGATCCAGTATCACAATCGGGGTAAATTTTCATCTTGAATGGAGGAGCAATCTCTTGGAAGAGCTCAAAGCAAGATATGGTGGCATTATCAACTACAGAGTCAGAATACATCGCTGCTTCATTAGCAGCTCATGAAGTTGCATGGTTAAAGAAATTCATTGCCGATCTAGGGGTGGTCCCTTCCATTCAGGACCCCCTGGAAATTCTTTGTGATAACGAGGGTGCGACTGCTTAAATCAAGGAACCCCGTGGACATCAAAAGACTAGGCACATTGAAAGGAGATTCAACTACATAAGGGTTGAAGTTGAAAAAGGAAAGATATGTATTCGCAAGGTTCACACGGATCAAAACATTACAGATCCACTCATGAAGCTTCTTGAAAAGGCAAAGCATGAAAGTCATACTTGTGCCATGGGACTTCAATATTCTAGTGATTGGATTTGATCTTTAATTTTTGTATTTAAATATTGTAACCCTTTATTACTTGAATGAATTATTTGGTTATAATTGTTCAACTAATATTCCTATTTTGCATGTTTAAATTCCATGAGTAAATCATTTACTCAGAACGCCCGTAGTCGTTCATACTTGTGGGAACAAGTACGAAGGTAAGACTATTATGAACTTGGATTGGTAGATATTCATATGGATGAATATAGAGCAAAGGGTTGCTACCAGAGTTCATAGATATTTGTGGGATACAAACATTGGACTGGCCTGCATCTCAAATATTAATACATGGAATCTTCCTGATTGATCATAAGTAATTTCGAGTAAAGGTGAATATCATTTGGTATCCTCTAACCTGAGATAAATATTGGGTCTTGATATTTACCGAATATTATGCTTTGATTTAGTTCTTCGCTTTTCTGAAACATGGCAGTACATAAGTCTGAGTTCAGGTATAATACAAGTTAATTGTGAGAGACGTATGTAGTCAAGATGGGATTTGTCCCTCTTATTCGTTGAGAGTAAGATGTCTAAGGCCTGATAAAGTTAAATTAATGGAGAATGATCATTCTATGTCTCTGGGATTTAACATGACATCTATGACAAAAGGATAGATAATTGATTCACCTAAAACAATTTGAGTAAGGTAATTGAAGGGGATGATGTTATTAAAGGTAGTGAACCGTTGTTTGGCGGTATTTACTGCTTGCATCAATATTCTGTGAATCTTGTGCAAGTGGGAGATTGTTGGATCTTATATGCCCAAGACACATACAAGATTGATGTGGTTAGTACGCTATGATCCAATTCGGCTCATACCCAATAACAAGCTAATCAAACACCAATAAATATTTATTTGTTGATGAGATCATACAAATAAATATTGACACCAATTTAGAAAATAGGTTTTCTAAAACGTTGCTTTTGTAATAGAACAACATTATATGGATAATTTGTTCATGAGAAATTATTTGTTTCATTATTTAAGTGAGTTAAATAATAACAAATAAAAGTGTCTTGATGTTATATAATTAAAAGAGATTTTAATTTTATAAATCTTATGAGTTTGAGAATGTAAAACTTTATAAAATAAAATGAAGGGAACCCATTTTAAAATGGGTCCATTTGGCCGCCCCTTTGGGCATGGGGAACCTCTTTTGTCTTGGTTTTATACAAGACTTAATGTTTCTTGCACTCCTTCTCCTAACACTCTCTCTTACACACTTTCTCTCTCTCTCTCTCTCTCTCTCTCTCTCTCTCTCTCTCTCTCTCTCTCTCTCTCTCTCTCTGGCAAAAATCGATATTGTAGGCTGAAAAATTCATTTTTGGCTGATTTCGGATTTGCAAGAAGGAGGATAGATTTGGTGTTAAACTACCTAACAAGTTAGGTGTTTGCTATGGCTTGTGCGTATACAAGCTTGAGGACTTCTCTTTTGGAGGCTATACATTCAACAAGCATCTTCATCTTCTTCTCATCCATACATCATCATCTTGTTCTTGAAAGGTACTTTGAAGAACACCCTATGGTTGTTCTTTTCATTTTGATAGCATTTTATTTCACATACATATGGTCCTTTGTTCTTGGGTTTTGTTTTTGTTTAAAATGGTTCAAATTTTCAGATTGTTAACCCCCTTTTAAACCCTTATATCCGCTGCGTTTTGTAGTTTAAGTGGTTAAACTAGCTTTGATAAACATGTTACAAAACCCAATAGGATGTTGGAGTAACTATTGAGAACAGGGACATTGTGGGGAAGTTCATGTCCTCTCTTCCTAGACAATGGACACATTATTATGTTATTATCAAGAGGACTGAGAACCTTAAGACCTTTACTCTCTCAGAGTTGTATGGTATTCTCAGTGGATACCAGATGGAGATCAACATGCAAAACTCATCTGATAACTCCAGCAATCAACTGAGTTCAGCCCTCCATGTGGTTGAAAGTGAAAACATTAAGCCACAACATCATCTTATATGCTACCCTGACAACTCACAAAAGGGTCCTTTCACCACCTTCCCAGAGACCCCAAGGGAAAGCTACAAGTCTTATAACTTAGAAATGATATCTAATCTTGAATCCTTAAATAACTTAAAAGCTTATTTTAAAAGAGCCGAAAATGATTATAAACTAATGATAGAGGACTTAGAGAAAACCATTTCAACTCTTAAACATGAGCATACCAACT
Organism: Flaveria ramosissima; assembly: GCA_025215565.1. NCBI lineage: Eukaryota > Viridiplantae > Streptophyta > Magnoliopsida > Asterales > Asteraceae > Flaveria > Flaveria ramosissima. The sequence goes on from CM046030.1 coordinate 33,616,273, forward strand.
ACAGGACTCAGGTCAAAGACCTCATAACTAAGTTAACTGAATGGCAGGCTGAGCTTGTGATCAGCAAAGCCAGGGCAGAAAAACATGATCTTGAAGAAGAGACCTTCAAGAACATAATATCCTCATCCTTGCATGCAAAAGTTTGTTATAAAAATAAGCAGGGATTGGGATCTAGTGAGATAGCTCCTCCACACAGAATCTTTTCTGTAAGATCTCCTAGGTGTGGAACTTGTGAAGATGAGCTTCCCCTCATAGACCCCTTGACTGAAGAGGATGAAGAGGAGATGGTGAAGAATGGCTCTGAGAAGAGTGAAGAAGAGCATTCTAAGAAGGGTCACCATCCCTTTGAGGAGAGTAAGCTGTTGGAATGACCAAGTCCAAGAGAAAGAACTTGATCAGGAAGGCCAAGAGAATGTCCAAGAAGGCTCAAGAGATCAAGGCCACCATCAACTCTGCACAGAAACATGTCTTCATCTCTGTAGGATTTGAAGTGGTTAAGGCTGAAGACACAACTTGAACTCAATAACAAGAGTTCTAGTTCTTGTCCAAATCATCCCATCATCAAGAAGAAGGCTGATCAGTTGTGCGCCACTGCTGTACAACCTGAACCATCCAGCTCCAAAGGTAGTTCTATCTCCACAAGAATTGCCACAACATCTTCAAAGGTGAAGATGGAGAAGGAAAGTAATCAAGTTCACCCTTGTTCATAAAAGAAGACTCCTAGAAGGAAGAAAATGGTTCGTGTTATGTGTGGAAGTACATCTCATCTTGCCAAAGATTATGTTTACAATCCATAGAGTACTCTCCACATGACCAAGAAAGAAACTTCTAAGAGTTAGGAGAAGAAGAAGCAAGCTTCGGAAGGAAAATCTTTTTCCTTCAAAAGCTCCAAAATTAAGAAGAAGACAAGTGAAAACTTCCGAAGCATTGAAGCTTGCTGCAGTGAAAGTAATATCTTCCGAAGTTCTAGTAATCAAAACTTCCAAAGTCAACAAAACTTCCGAAGTATTGAAGGTCAAGTCTAAGCTTCCAAAGGTGGTGTGGAAGACAAAGAAAGACCAAGTTGGTGAAAGTTCTTCATCAACATCAACAAATGATCCTTAAAACATAACTATAGGATCAATTACTGTTGCATTGTCTTCAACGTCTTTTGATGAGCTTAAGACCAATGAGGCTTGGGTTTCCAAATGTAACTAACCATCTCTTTTATGCAGGAACAAATCAAGACAAACAAATATGTATGGATCTTGAAAGAATTGATGGAGGACAAGATGCTTTTGGAGGACAAGTTCCAGCCAAATGACAAGCAATAGGTCACTACTCTAAAAGTATGAAAGAATTGATGGAGGACAAGTTGCTTTTGGAGAAGATGCAGGAGGTTACATTACAGGAAGGGGCAGGGTCATAAATGGTAAGCTCATCATTTAGAAGATAAACTTGTCAAGGAGCTTGGGTACAATCTCCTGAGTGTATCCTAATTTTGTGATCTGAGTCATAACATGCTCTTTACTGAGCATGAGTGCATTGTTTGTATGGATTCCTATAAGTCTGATGCAGCCAAAACATCCAACGTCTCTCTGCAAGCATGCACTAAATAACAGAAGTAGAAATGCTTCGGAAGTTTTACACCATGCACTAGAAATATTCTAAGTGTAAGATCTTCCGAAGCCAAGACCAACATCTTACGAAGGCAAAAGTGAAGTCTTCCGAAGCTTCAAAGACAAAGTCTTCCGAAGCCAAAGAGTGAAGACAGATTTCTTCCGAAGACTTTTAGAGATATGCCTTTATCTAATGTACTTTACCATAAAGCTGGACCACCTTTCCGTTGCTACTCTGTAAAGTCACCAACTTACATGAGTTGGTGAAAGGTCCATGCTTTTGGTAACTGTACATTGAGGTCTTGAGTCCATGCTTTCTACTTTATGTACTTTTATCCTTTTTGTAATATATTGGGATGTGAGCTATGACATGTCATAGTCACAAGTCAAAAGGCAGATCTGCCTTTTGCCTCTACATTTGATTTTGTAGTTGTCTAGTCAATTGTATCCAGCTGGCCTTCAAAGTATGGCCGGCTGTATGATGTAGTATAAAGTATCTCAAGTACTTGTAACTTTCAATCGATGCTTTGTAACTTGTAATAGAACTTAAGAAGCAATATACAACATTCTTGAAAACCAAATACTTGTGTTGTTTGCAATCTTGTTCTGTCTCACATTTACTTGTGTTCTTAGCATCTTTCATTAACAAGTTAACCAGTTCCCTATTTGATCTATTAAGTGTTCTAAGCAACTCTCCTCATTGTGTTGTTGTGTTGTAATTGCATACCCTTCACCGGTCCTGCATTTGGTATCAGAGAATTTCAGGCTCTTGATATAAGATCTCACCATCTTAAGATCCCTCACACACAAAAAATACTTAACAACTCAAATGGCAGCTATAACCAAAGCTGATATGGAAACTGGAACTATGACAAAATCTCCACTGATCACTCCTGAAGACTTTGATACTTGGTGTCAAAGATTAGAAGGCTTCATCAAGTCTCAAGACTTCAATATGTGGGACTCTGTTGTTGAAGGACCTTACATACCAAGCACCACTTCTGCTACTGGTGGTGGTATGATTCCTAAGGCTGTGGCTGATTACTCTGTAGCAGATAGAAAGAGAATAGAGATTGATCAAAAAGCCATGACAGCCCTTCCAACTGCTCTTCCAAACTCCATCTACAGAGGCTTCAAGAAGTGCAAAATGCCAAGCAACTATGGGAAGAACTGAAGTTGATGTATAAGGGGTCTACTGAAGCGAAGGTGAACAAGAAGGATCTCCTGAAGTAGCAGTTTGAAAACTTCACCTTCAAGGCAGGTGAAACCATGACTCAAGAATACTTCAGGTATGTTGAGATTGTGGATACTCTAATGGATGTTGGAGTAACTCTTGAGAACATGGACATTTTAAGGAAGTTTATGCCCTCTCTTCCTAGACAATGGACACATTATTGTGTTGTTATCAAGAGGACTGAGAACCTTAAGACTCTTACTCTCAAAGAGTTGTATGGTATTCTTAGTGGCTACCAGATGGAGATGAACATGCAAAACTCATCTGGTAGCTCCAACAATCAACTGAGTTCAGCCCTCAATGTGGTTGAAAGGGAAAGCATTGAACAACAACATCATCTTATATGCTTCCGTGACAACTCACAAAAGGACCTTTTCATCACCTTCCAAGAGACTCTAAGGGAAAGCTACACTCAAGGAAGTCCTTTCCAAGAGACAAGTTCTTCTCATGCCTTTGTCTTTGCTGAAAAAACTTCAGGAAACTTTCTCTTCACTCTTGCAGATTTGGACTGTATCTATCCAAATGATCTGGAGTACATGGAGATAGTCCAGCAGATGGCTATTCTCACTCACAGAGCCAAGAAGTTCTACAAGAGGACAGGGAGAAAGTTTCCAAGCAATGCAGCTAGTGGAAAGTTTGGGCTGGACAAAAGCAAAGTAAAGTGTTACAACTGTAACCAGATAGGACACTTTGCAAGAGAGTGTAAGGCACCAAGGACAAATGGTGGCCAAGCACAAACCAGACCAAACTACACTTAGAAAGCCCCCCAGAATAAGAGCAAAAGCAGCAAGCTGCAGTTGCTGTTGAAGAAGGACGCTTTGACTAGAGCTTTCAAGTAGAAGATGCATCTCCAAACCAAGCACTCATGGCAGACCACGATGAAGCCAAGGTATTGGAACATCTTTGTACTCCTGAATGCATTACTAAAGTTAATAGATACAGGTCCTATAATTTAAAAATGAGATCTGACCTTGAGTCCTTAAATATTTTAAAAGCTGATTTTAAAAGTGCTTAAAATGATTATAAACTAAAGATAGAGGACTTAGAAAAAACCATTTCAACTATTAAACATGAGCATACAAACTACAGGACTCAGATCAAAGATCTCATTACTAAAATAACTAAATGCCAGGCTGAGCTTGTGATCAGCAAAGCCAAGGCAGAAAAATATGTTCTTGAAGAAGAGACCTTCAAGAACATAATATCTTCATCCTTGCATGCAAAAGTTTGTTATCAAAATAAGAAGGTACTCGGATCTTGTGAGATAGCTCCTCCATACACAATCTTGTCTGTAAGATCTCCTACGGGTGGAACTTGTGAAGATGAGCTTCCCCTCATAGATTCTGCGACTGAAGAGGATAAAGAGGAGATGGTGGAGAAAGGCTCTGAGAAGAGTGAAGAAGAGCATTCTAAGAAGGTCACCATCCTTCTAAGGAGAGCAAAGCTGTTGGGATGACGAAGTAAAGAAGAAAGAACTTGATCAGGAAGGCCAAAAGAAAGTCCAAAAAGGCTCAAGAGATCAAGGCCACCTTCAATTCTGCACAGAAACAAGTCTTCATCTCTGCTGGATTTGAAGTGGTAAAGGCTGAAGACACAAACTTGCACTCCATCAACAAGAGTTCTAGTTCATATCCAAATCATCCCATCATCACGAAGAAGGCTGATCAGTTGTGCATTGCTGCTGTACAACCTAAACACTCCAGCTCCAAAGGTAGTTCTAACCCGACAAGAATTGACACAACATCTGCAAAGATGAAGATGGAGAAGGAAAGTGATCAAGTTCAGCCTTGTTATCAAAGAAGAACCCCTAGAAGGAAGAAAATGGACTGTGTTATGTGTGGGAGTACTTCTTATCTTGCTAAGGATTGTGTCTACAATCCAAGAAGTACTCTCCACATGACCAAGAAAGAAACTTCTAAGAGTTTGGAGAAGAAGAAGCGAGCTTCGGCAGGAAAATCTGTTTCCTTTGGAAGCTCCAAAATGAAGAAGAAGGTAAGTGGAAACTTGCCTTCGGAAGAAAATTTGGTCTCGGAAGAAAGGAATACTTCCGAAGCACTAAAGCCTGCTGCAGTGAAAGCAAGATCTTCCGAAGGGCCAATCATCAAAACTTCCAAAGTCATCAAAACTTTTGAAGTATTGAAGGTCAAGTCTAAGCTTCCAAAGGTGGTATGGAAGTCAAAGAAAGACCAAGTGGCTGAAAGTTCTTCATCAACATTAGCAAAGATCCTTCTAGCATGACTATAGGATCAATTACTGTTGCATTGTCTTTAACTTCTTTTGATGAGCCCAAGACCAATGAGGCTTGGGTTTCCAAATGTAACTAATCATCTCTTTTATGCAGGGACAGCTCAAGACAAACAGAAATGTATGGATCATTGATAGTGGCTGTTCCAGGCACATGACAGGCAATAGGTCACTACTCCAAAAGTTTGAAAGAATTGATGGAGGTTATATTACTGGAAGGGGCAAGGTCACAAATGGTAAGCTCAGCAATAGTATGGATTTAACTTTAAAGAGACTCCCATCCACATAGACAACAATAGTGATATCTCCATTACAGAGAATCATGTGCAGCACTCAAGGACAAAGGATATTAATATCAGGTATCATTTGATTAGAGATAACTTTGAAAAGGGATTAATCAAACTAGTCAAAGTTAACACAAATTAACAATATGCTGATCTGTTCTCCAAAGCTTTTGATGAGCTGAGATTTAAATATCTTGTATCAGCTATTGGGATAATTAATTTTGAATAGCTTTTCTTAAAACTTAATCATATTTATTTCTAAAACTTGCGTGTCCTAAGTTGTCTATTATATCACCTTCATAAGCCCTTGTTTTATTTGGAAGAAAATCCTTTCAAAAGACTTTTCTTAGATTTTTGAAAATCTTGATCCCTTCGAAAGATTCAAAATTACCTCCAGAAGAAGTTTATGTCTTAGTAAATAAATAATTGTTTCAGTGATTTTACCTTCGAAAGAAAATTTTGAAATATCTTCCGAAGCTTAAAATCAACTTAGTACTTTGTATGTTTTCAAAAAACAAGTTTCTTCCGAAAGTATTTTACCTTCGGAAGTATTTATTCTTCTTAGAATAAAAATCTCTGAGTGTAAATTCTCTTCCGAAGCAAAATTCTCAAAAACCTTTGAAATCTCTTCCGAAGCCAATTTGCGTTGGGAAGCTTTTTCTTCAGAACTTCCGAAGCAAATAACCTTCGACTTCCAAGAAAACTACTTGTAAGGATTCCTTAAGTCTGATGCAACCCAAAACATTCAAAGTGTCTATGCAACATGCACTAAGTACTGAAGTGAAGAATGCTTCGGAAGTTTTACACAATGCATTAGAAAATACTCTAAATGTAAAATCTTTCGAAGCCAAGACCATTATCTTCCGAAGCCAAACATGAAGTCTTCCGAAGCCTCAGAGACAAAGTCTTCCGAAGCTGCAACCTATGAAGACAGATTTCTTCCGAAGACTTTTAGTACACATGCTTTATCTGATGTACTGTTCCATAAAGCACCTTTTCCGCTGCATCTCTGTAAAGTCACCAACTTACATGAGTTGGTGAAAAGGTCCATGCTTTTGGTAACTGTACATTGAGGTCTTGAGTCTGTAACTTTCCACTTTATGTACTTTATCCTTTTTGTAATGTATAAGGATGTGAGCTATGGCATGTCATAGTCACAAGGTCAAAAGGCAGATATGCCTTTTGATCCTACAATTGATTTTGTTAGTGTCTAGTCAATTGTATCCAGCTGGCTTTCAAAGTATAGCCGGCTGTAGGTTGTAGTATAAGTATTTCAAGTTCTTGTATCTTTCTTTATGCTTTGTAACACTTGTAAAAGAACTTGAGAAAGCAATATACTGCCTCCTTGAAACCCATACTCTCTTGTTCTGTCTCTTTACTTTACTTGTGTTCTTTGTATCACCTTGGTTAATCCAGTTCACTGTTTGATTAAAGTTTAGTTAATCTCCTCATTGTGTTGTTGTGTTGTAATTGTGTTAAAGCCCTTAAACGGTCCTGCACTACTTTTTGGGCAAAAGTAAACTACTTTTCAAAGGTGGGACCGACATCTGGATTTCAAAGTTTATCCTCTATAATTAACTTTGTCTCAAATCCTTTCCACATAAATACCCAATGGGTCCCCCCTCTTTCACTATCTTCCTCAATTAAACTGTTCCTTAAACCTAAATTCTCCCAAACTGCCTTTTGTTTTTCATCTTTCTTCATCCTTAAGCTTCTAAAATGGCCAACCTAAACCTCAGAAACAACCTAGATTTCTCCATGCAACTTCACAGGCAACATAACCAAGTTGCTCTGTTAAGCTCTGAAACAGATGAAAGTTTCTCAGAGATTTGCCGTTTCTTAGCTCTATCAAACTACTTCACCTCCCTAACCATTGATCCTACTCTCTATGAGGATCATCTGCTTGAATTTTGGAAGACCTGCCAAGAGGTCATTACGGATGGGGAGAAGGAACTGTCTGCCACAGTGCAATGGAGGACAATCTTCATCACTCCGGCCATCATAAACACTCACTTGCTGCTGGATGATGAAGAAGGTGAGTTGTCCTTCCCAAAGAAAGCTGTAAATCATTTCTTTGATCAGATGGGCTATATGGGAGATTTCTCTGTAAAGACCTTCAGGAAAGGGAAGGTCTCATCCCAGTTGAAATACATGCTTCATGTGGTTATCCACAGCTTGTCAAACAAGCATGGAGAGTGGGACCTAATTCGTGAGGATCTCTCCTTCATAGTACATGGAATGGTTCAAGGGGTCAAGTTCAGGTACTCTCAATTTGTTTATACAAATTTGCTTGCTAACTTGGACTCCTTAGAGTATTATATGTTTCTTAGATATGTTCAACACATTCTAAACTGTGAACTAGGCTCACAGTTGAGGGAAACAGATAATATTCTTAAATTAGGATAGATGAAGCTGGGCATCTTTAAAATTATGAAGAAACCAACTATTGGCTTCTCAGGGGTAGAAACAGCCCTTGTCCCAAAAATGTTAGAGCTCATTGCTCAAGGTGATAACCTAGGAACACAAGCTAGTGTTGAACCCACACCTTCTACCTATCAACCACCAAAAAGGCCCCAAGTCACCCTCACCTACCAACGAAAATCCAAACGAACCCCTGCTCAAGCTATTGAGTCTGTGCAGGCCCCCATATACTCACTCATACAGGAGGAAGTGGACACTAGAGCTCCCACTTCCCTTGAGGAGCAAACCACTCCCATCTCTTCAACAATCAGGGCTGAGGTTCCTCATGCTCACCCTGATGAGCTCACAAGCCCAACTGCCTTAAGCCTTCTGTAACTCCAGGATAAACAAACTTGAATCAAATCATGAAGAATTAGATCAAAATATGATGAACACAATGAAAACCCTTTGATCTCTCTTGATTCTAATAATATTGTTTACAAGTAAATCCCTAAATCAATTGGTCATACAACCATTAACAAAACTAATGACAATTAACCTATTTATAGTCTAGACTAATATTCACTAACTGCACTTAACTCCCTAGACTTAGGCTAATTAACACAAAATTACATATTAAGCATAAAAATGACTAAAAACAAGATAAAATATATTTTGTTCACACAAAATATATTTATTACAATATAACTCCTTGTCATCTAAATCTTCAACTTCTCGTCTCGGTTCCTCGTCTCGAACGTGTCGGGTTTGACTTTTGTTGACTTTGATCGTGACGTTGACTTTTGTTGACTTTCACTGTGTTGATAATATAGACTATCTTTTACAGCTCCAACACCTTCACTCTGAGTCTTAACACTCAAGTGAACAACCTTCAGGGGACAGTTACCATCCCCAGCCTTTAGACTTAAATTAACCCATTCCCAACCTCTCATTTTATACTGATGAAGACTTAGGTTTCAGTGGGTACCATGAGTCTCTGTACTCTTCCCCTACTTAAAGAGAGATGAGTACTCCTGAGTCTCCTTTGTCTAGCCCACATCAGTCATCCATAACTGAGGTGGATACTTCTGAACCTGTTCAGGATATCCATATGGAAGAGGCTCTCACTTCTGCAAGTGATTACATCATTAAAACCTCAACCTTGTGTGGTGAGAGAGAGGACTTTGGTCCAATCATCTCATCCCCCAATGATTCTTCTGCTGAAGAAGAGGGGAATCTCATACTAGAGGTGCAAAAACTGTCAAAAACATGCTCCTATTTAGTCTCTAAGGTTAGTCGCCTTGAATCTCAGGTGACTACCTTGCGTAATAGGGTCAATGATCAGCAACTTGAGATATCTAATCTCAGGGGAAAACTAGCTGGGAGACCTTTAAGAGGAGCTCAACCAGGAACACAAGAACCTGTGAATGTGATTGACCTAACCTCAAGCTCACCTATGCAAGAGGGTGATGCTACCAAAAAGGAGGATAAAGTCATTACAGTCACAGAACCTGGGAGTTTTTCAGGGAGTATGGACATTGAGGATTCACCATCCTCATTTGCAACTGTGCATACTCAACAACTTCCTCAAGTTTTGAAGATCATGTATAGGTTAGACTCACCTTAGTTTAGATTGTTTACTTTACTTGTAATAGGACTTTTGCTAGTTTCCTTTTTGTATGTACTTAGATTTTTGTATTTTTAGCAGTGAGCGAAACTGTAAGTTTGCTCACAGTTTGCTGTTTTGTTTACCTGGAGAATTTAATGTTCAGTCGGGCGAAACTATAGTTTCGGCAGCACAGTTTCGCTGACAGCGAAACTGTCTGTGAAACTAAGACTGCTATATATACTCACGTTAATTTTCTTTGTGGGTAAGCTTGCAAAACTTAATTGCTGAATTCATTGGTGCAAGTTACCTTTTTCAAAGCAAAGCCTGTGATTAAACACAATATCATTGTGCTTTTTGTTATTGATTGCCATTGTCATTGTCTTATCATGAAGAGTTATTATTGTGTTCAATCCCTCTTTATTGTTGTTTAGCATGTTTGTTGGATATTGAACGATTCTTCATATCATTTGCACTATAATTTGATCACATAGACCAACAATATGGTATCAGAGCCTTAGTGCTCGTGATTTGTTAAGTTTTTTGGTGGTTTTAGTTCAATATCTAGTTTCAATATTTTCATTGGATTATGAGGTGTTTTTGATATGGAATTGATTGGATTTTGCAGTTTTCGATTGAGGAAGATCTTATAATCATCAATCTCTCAAATTCATTGAGTATGGATGATTTCAGATTGATTTTGGGTTGAAAAGGGTTTTTGGATCGATCAGCGAAATTATAGTTCTTACAGCGACAACTGCCGACCTTTTTCCAGCGAAACTATGGGTTATATTGCTATTGAAATTGTTTTCCAGTGGTTCTGCGAAATTAGTCTTTTTAACGAAATTTCATCAGTGATTGTGAACGGTTAACAAGCGAAATTGATGCTGAAATTCTTTTTGAACGAAAGTTCAAGCTTGTTTCGTGCGAATTTACCAGCGAAACTAAGTTATCTTTTTCTGCAAAATTCATCAGTGATTGTGAACGGTTGTGACTTTGGGTTAGCGAAAGTGCTGCCGAAATTGTTAGTGAAATTAGCTTCCACTGCGAAAGTATCAGCGAAAGTAGTTTTTCTACGAAATTCTCTACGAAGTTATCTTTTTCTGCAAAAGTGTCACTGAATTTATTTTCTTTTCTGCCGAAACTAGAATGTCGAAGTTAACCACACTCACACTTGCTGATCTTGAAAGTGTTGCACCCAATAGGCCTCCAAGACTCATTAATGGAGACAATTTTGAAGATTGGAAGAGATGTCTCAAAGCCTTCTTCTACACTAATCATAACCAATGGGAATCAATTACTTCTGTCCTCACATACCAACGCTTACTATTGGTGATGTTGTCCTCTCGAAACAAGGACCCATCTCTCCTATACTCAAAGGATCTGAAATTGATCGATCGTGACCAAAGGCTTTTGGTGCTTTAACTCTCTGTCTGGCACCAGACATTTACAATCGTTTTGCAGAGCATAAAAATCCTAAATCTCTCTACGATGCCCTATGTGAATTTTATGATGGTAATGCAGATTTGGTAAAAGATAAGAGCATTCAGGCTGAGAAGGAATTCAATTCCTTTGTTGATACAAGAACAAGAGTCTGACAGATCTCACAAATCGTTTCTTAACTGTTTGAAGCACCTTAAAGAAATATGATGAAAGGCTTTCCAACAGTGAACAAGTTAACAGCTTCTTGATTCTCTTCCACCTCAGTGGAGTCTTCAGGTGAGAATGCTTAAACAAGAAAGAGGGTTCACAGACTAAGCTGATGGATATTATCAATAAGTTGAAATCCTTTGAGTTGGATATGAAGAGAAGGGAATTTAACCAGACTATGATGCCCACATCTGGTTTTTCTCAAAAGGGTGCTTTATTGTCATCCACAACAAACTCTCAAATACAGAATTCAATTCAGGGAGGGATTAATACAAGTACTTTCTCGGTGGTAACAGTAGTGTTGGAAGAGATCTGGGTAATTCTAAGGCCAATGTTGAAACTTCATTTCCATCAGAAACAATGGCTCTTTTTGGAATGTTCGTTCAAAGCTATGAAGCACTTGTAGCTGGAGAATTGAAAGGGAAGGGAATGACTATGGAAGACATGTATCAGGTGGATCCTGATGATCTTGAAGAAACTGATATTCAATGGCAGATGGCTATGTTAACCCTTAGAGCTCGAAGATTTATGGAAAGAACTGGACGAAAGAACTTTGGTGGTCAAACATCTAATTCAAAACTGGGATTTGATAAGTCCAAATTGAGATGCTTTAACTGTAAACAATTGGGACACTTCAAACGTGAATGTCCATTACCAATTGTCACCGATCCTAGTAATTCTGGAGTCCCAAGACTGACAGCTGAGAAAGAGAAGGAAGATGTGAATCACAAAAAGGAGACTGTTTTGATTTCTAACTTTGATTGGAGTGCTGAGGTTGAGGAAACAAGAACTAAGATAAATCATGCTTTAGTTGTTGAGTTTGTTGAAAGGAGTGAGAATGAAGATGGTAAAGATGGATTTGATCTTTTGAAGGATTCAAAAGAGAAGATGTGTCATCTGTGAATGAGAGAAGAAAAAGATGTTGGAATTGGGGAAGATAAAACTGCAAGTTTAAGTGAGAAAGTAAGTTCATGCACTAGACAAAGAAAGGATAATGATGATGATGCTGCTACTGTTGAGGAAAAGAAGTCAAGTACTCCTGTATGCCAATGTGACAAAGCCTTAGCTGCTGAAAGGATGGTAATGGGACTTCCATATGAGGTAATACAGGATATGTGCTCATCTGCTTGTAAAATTAGATTATTTGGGATTTATAAAGCTAATCGTCTATTAATTGATAATGAAAAGGATTTAAAGGCGAATTAATGATGAACTTAAAATCAATGAATCAAAATTTTTGTTAAATTAAATGAGGCTTTAAAAGAAAATGATCACTTAAAATGAATCGTTTTGGAAAGAAATGTCGAGATTAACACTTTGGCTGAAAGGGTTGCCCTTGCTGAATTTGAAGCAAGCAAAGGTTTAGTCAAAGTTAGAAAAATGGACTATATCAGGGATAAAACATGATAATCTATGTAAATCTCAACGGGAGCTAGGATTAAAACGGGATTGGGTTATGAAAACATAAAGGTTTATCCTCCACCTAGTACATACTGTTATTCTCCAATGCCTGTTCCTCATCCTTCTAATGATTTAATCAAAACATATACTGACAGTATGTCTGCAGGTTTAGAGGGGATTAACTCTAAGCACGTTCGTGAAGACTACGACTATGGACCAACTAGTGGGCTTGGATGCACTAGTATTAGTACACCTATTTGTCAGCAGTCTGTTTTAGATCACAAGTCTAGTTTAAATTCTGTTTTTGTTTCTAGTTCGCTTAACAGACTCCGTTGTGTCATGCTCTCATGATAGTTCTATTTCATCTTGTAATTCAGTTCATGGTGGTGATGTCTTTTGTTCTGGTAATGATTATGATGCATCTGATCTTTCTTCAAAACCAACTGAGCAAATTAAAACTAATTGTTTTGAAAAGTTCTTTTCTCACCCTATTCCATCTTTCACTCCATTAAATATGACTTTATCTGATGAACGAATTTCTTCTTCATCTGACACCAGTACCAGTGGAAATAGTTCTATAGGTACGTCGGACGAATCTTCATCTATTTTGTAAATAATAATTCTTGTTTCAAATAAACGTCAAACTCATGGCTTGTATGAGACATTCAGTGACATTGATTCTAGTTTATCTGGATGTGATGAGGAAATTATCATTTATCCTATTTTTACCCCATCACATCACAAACCTAGATTCAAACCTCATTGTTTCAGGTGTGGTCAAGAGGACCATCTGGTCAAGAATTGTCCTACTTTGATTCATGGTCCTTCTAATAGGAACTGCTTTGGAAATAAATTAACAAAATTGGTTAATAATTTCTTCTGTAAAAATCTGTTTCATCAAAAGATAAAGTTGTTCAATCTTGGGTTCCTATTACACCTGGTTAACTGATTTATTCGTTCATTTCAGGAGTCATCCACTAATTTTGTAAACAGCTTGTGGCATGTAGATAGTGGGTGTTCCAAACATATGACTGGGCTGAAAGATTTGCTGACCAATTATCGGATTATTAATGGAGGATATGTTGCTTTTTCTGGTGACAAAAAGGGTGGAAAGATGATTGGACAAGAAGAAGTAAACAATGGTTCTCTAACTTTGGAAAAAGTCAACTATGTTCCTGAGCTGGCATTTAATCTTCTGAGTGTTTCTCAAATCTGTGATAAAGACATTCCCGTTCTGTTTAAATTTGATGAATGTCTATTTTTAAAATCAGAGATTGATATTCCAGATGATTTGATTCTTATGCGTGCTCCAAGAAAACATGATACATATCTTCTTGATATGAACTCAAGCGAGTCAAAGTCTACTGCAACTTGTCTTCTTTCTAAAGGTTCAACTTTTGAATCTCTCTTATGGCATCGTCGATTACGCCATGTTAATTTTAAAATAATTAACAAATTATTAAAGAACAATCTCGTTAGAGGACTCCCTTCAAAAGATTTTTCTGTTAACGAAAAATGTATGGCTTGTGCCAAGGGCAAACAACACAAGAAACCTCATAAGCCCAAACTTTTAAATAGCATATCCAGTCCTCTCGAGCTGTTACATACTGATTTGTTTGCCCAATTAGCGTTAAATCTATTGCTAAAAATCATTTTGTCTTGTTGTTACAGATGATTTCTCCAGATATTCATGGGTGAGGTTTCTTGCACACAAAGGCGAGGTTGTTGAGGAATTGCAGAAATTAATTCTTTGTATCGAAACAATCAGCAAGAGAAAGGTTATGGGTCTGAGAAGTGACAACGGCACTGAATTCAAAAATCAGATTCTTGATTCATTTTGTGCTCAAAGGGGGATTGTGAGACAATTTAGTACTGCAAGAACTCCTCAACAGAATGGTATTGCAGAACGAAAGAATCGCACTCTCATTGAAGCTGCTCGTACAATGCTGATAGAATCTTCATTACCCATTATGTTTTGGGCTAAAGCTGTAAACTGTGCTTCATATGTTCTAAACCGAGTGTTGATTGTGTGAAGAATAATGAAGACTCCTTATGAACTTTTTCATAAGAGGAAACCTCTAATTGATTTCTTTCTGCCATTTGGTTGCTCTTGCACTCTTCTGAATACTCAATCTCAAAAGACAAAGTTTGGGTGCCGTATCTGATGAGTTTTACTTTGTTGGTTACTCTTCTTCTCAAAAGGCATATCGGGTTTATAACAAAAGAACACGTATTGTTCAAGAGTCGTTCTATGTTGATTGGCAGGAATCTAACTCTTCTGAAGTTCAATCTGAACCAGCATGGTTCTTTGACTCCGATACTATGTTTAATTCGTTCAATCTTCCAGTTTTCGATGATGATGTGTCCACTCCAAATGCTCAAACCAATATTATTTCCTCATCTCCATCACCTGTTCATTCCAACTCGTCAGTAAATGAAGCTATTTCAGCTGATGTTAGTTCATCTTCTCCGGTGCTTGATCCAGCACCAACATCTGATTCTTTATCACCTACATCCTCTCCACTACTTGATCCAACAACAACACCTGATTCTCCCTCATCTAATCTTTCATCACCACCATCTATCAGTGAAATTTCTCCAAACATCTTTCCCTCAGCCACCGACTACAAAACTTTGAAAGATCATCCTCTTGATAACGTTATTGGATCTATCACTGATGGTGTTTGAACGTGGAGTCAATCTGGTTTGATTAATGTTTGCCTTTTCTCATGCTTCATTTCTCAAACTGTCTCGAAAAATGTGCATGCTGCTCTACAGGATCCAAGTTGGGTGGAGTCAATGCAATTGGAGCTTCAACAATTCAGAAAGCTTAAAGTTTGGACTTGGTTGACTTGCCTCCTAACAAATGCCTAATTGGTACAAAATGGGTGTTTAAGAACAAACCGGATTAATCGTGGTGTAGTGGTGCGTAACAAGTCTAGATTCGTTGTGCAAGGTTTTGCTCAAGAAGAAGGGATTGACTATACTGAAGTCTTTGCTCTTGTCGCTTGTCTTGAAGCAATCAGAATTTTTCTCGCTCATGCTGCTCATAACAGTTCAAGTCTATCAGATGGATGTGAAGTGTGCTTTCTCTACGAAGACATTGATGAGGAAATATATGTGTGTCAACCACAAGGTTTTGAGGATCCTGACTTTCCCAATATAGTCTTTAAGCTTGACAAATCTCTGTATGGTCTTCATCAAGCACCTAGGATCTGGTATGAGACCCTCACACAGTATCTTCTAAGCTATGGTTTCTCTCGTGGTACCATCGATATGACTCTCTTCAAAAAGGAAGTGAATGATGAAATGCTTTTTGTCCAAGTTTATGTTGATGATATTATTTTTGGATCTACCAATTTACTATTATGTAGAGAGTTCGAAGAAGTGATGCGCCAAAGGTTTGAAATGAGTATGATGGGAGAAAGGTGCTTCTTTCTTGGATTACAAGTTGAACAACAGAAAGAAGGAATTCTTATTCATCAGGAGATATATTAAGATATCTTGAAGAAATTCAAGATGGATGACGCCTCTCCTAAGATGACTCCATTTACTGCTCAGACTTGTCTCACTCCTGACGAGAACGGGAAACTAGTTGATCCTCATCTTTATAGATCCATGATCGGTTCTCTCATGTATCTTACCGCAAGTCGTCCTGATATCACTTTTGTTGTTGGATACTGTGCTCGATATCAGTCGGCCCCAAAAGAATCTCATAAGAAAGAAGTCAAGAGAATATTTCGTTATCTCAAAGGATCATCTCGTTTAGGGCTATGGTATCCATATGGAGGGAATTTTGATTTACATGCTTATTCTGATAGTGATTCCAATGGTTGCAGGTTAAACCGAAAATCGGTGTATGGAGGGTGTCAATATTTGGGAAATTGTTTGGTGTCCTGGCAGAGCAAGAAACACACCACTGTCTCTCTTTCTACAGGAGAAGCAGAATACATTGCTGCCTCTAGCTGCTGTTCTCAAGTTCTTTGGATACAACACCAAATGATTGATTACGGAATTAATTTTCTCCACACGCCATTATTTTGCGACAACGAAGCAGCCATTGGGATTGCAAAAAATCCTATTCATCTTTCCCAAACAAAGCATATCGAGACACGGATTCATGCAATTCGTGATGCTCAAGAAAAGGGTTTCATCGATATTATACACATTGATACAAACATCAAAAAGCTGATCTTTTCACAAAAACTTTTGATAAACCCCGTTTTTATGAATTGATCTCTATGCTCGGGTTAATATCCTTTTAAACCTTCTTTAAAATTCATTAATATAAAAAAATATAAAAAAATAATAAAAAAAAAAAATAATAATAATAATAAAAAATAATAAATAAATAAATAATAAATGATTTTAATAATTTAAATAAATTTTATATCCTTTGAAAATACAATTTTCGGGGAGTAACTTCATACCCTGAGTTTGGAATTTGACATGACGAGAAATGATTTTATATGTTCTAGATATGTTCCTTATGCATGACTGGTGCTAAATGAGAAATGATAGTAAGTGATGTTGGTCTCTGTTTCACATCTTATTTTTTTAAGTCAAGAGAATCAAACTGATTTTTTAACGATACGCTTGATAGGCTCAGCATGAAGAATAAAGTATACAGCAACAATATGATTTAAATTAAAACATCATGCTTAAGGACGTCTTGATTTACGCAATCGTTTTGGCCTGCACAAAAACTGAGTCCCGACAAAAATTGGATTGAGAATGAATCTTTCACCCATCATGATCATATAAGCCATATCCTTGGGCCATGTCTGGTGTATTTATGTGTCTTGTGTTTGTGCTAATCTCCTCTGTTGTACGGAAGTACTGACCTGGAGTGATGATCTCCTCAACTGTACGATAGTACTGACCTGGAGCTCTCATCAGCACATGATTAAAAGGTCATCTCCTTTGTTATACGTGAGTATAGACCTAGAGCTCTCACCTTTTTTATCTAAGTTGTGTCAAATCATCTAAACGATGAATTCGTCACAGAATGCAATATTCTGTTTATACTCACTTGCACACTAATGCACAAACCTTGCTATGTAAAGATCGATTTAAAATTCAAGAAATTCTGAGGTTGGGTGAGGGTTTTTGCCAAATGATTGTGGGGTCCTAACATTCTAAAGCATCTAATTGAACCTTACAAATCATAAGCTGTTTGTTGAAAAAAGGATAAGGCATGGGTTTAAGTGGACAACTATGTCAGCAATTGTTATTGATTTGTTCAAAAAATTTCAACAGTTCCATTGCAGATTGTGATAAGATCTAGTAATCAGTATGATCTCATTGCCAGTCGATGATTTAAGATCATTTTTGTGTTCAGGAATATCTAAAGGATGTGATCTCTGATTGATTTAGATCCTTGTGTTTGAAGTTAATTATAATTATAAAAAAAGGGCGAAACTACTCTTTCGCTGCTTGTTTCGCTAGACGAAATTGCAATTTCGCTCGGCTTGTTCATCAATTTTTATTTGTCGATTTCTTTGCAAAATTGCAACTTTACTTAGCGAAACTGTAGATTCATCAGGCGACTCTATAGTTTCGTGTAAGGCCCCGTTCCCGGGACGCTTACAGTTGGTCATTCATCGCACATAAAACATATAATTACATTACATTAAGAAATCATTGCAGCGGAAACATTCAAAAATGACATCACGTTTCATTATAATTACTTTTGCCAAATAATACATCATTATCCGGTCACAAAATTCATGTTTGCATTACATCACAAAAGCTATATAATTGGATGCCATCCCAAAAGAGTCGAGTAGCCTCGCCGTACCATCCTCAGCAATCATTTACCTGTCAACTGAAAATATAATAAAAGTCAGCGTTGCTGAGTGAGTTCTAGTTTTAATAATAAAACATACTTTACTTTCATTAAAAACTATTCCTTTTATCATGCGATCATTCAACATACGTATACATAGATAATGTCATTATTATCATTCATCTCATTCATTATCTTCCATTCTTTTCGTTCATTCTTTCTTCCGAGTCTTTTGCGACGGCATGGTCGCTCACCTCAATGGCAATCTCAATGATTGCTCGCTATCCGAGTCTTTTGCACCCCTAGGGTTGCTCACCCCAATTGCCCATCACGATAGCAAGCTATCCGAGTCTTTTGCAACAACAAGGTTGCTCACCCCAAGGCAACATCACGATAGCACTTTACTCGAGTCTTTTGCAACGACAAGGTTGCTCACCTCATAGGCAATCTAAATGATTGCACTTCATCCGAGTCTTTTGGCAACACAAAGTCGCTCACCCCAATATATATGCTTGCAAGCCTTTCTTTCGTTCATTCATCTTTCATTAATGCATGCATTCTTACTTCATGTTCCTCTTTCATTATCTTTCGCTTTACATACATATACTTCATTCATTCATTCATTCTTTATTCATTAGCATGACATGTAAAGCCACAAGAAAGATAAGCATACATCATAATAAGGAACATTCATACACATTCATCATCATCATACAGGGCAACATCATACATTCATAATATGCATAAACATGCAACATCATCATCATCATGCCCTACATGCTCTCTAAGGCCATAACCATCCTCTTACATGTTCTTACGGGTTACTTACGTCAGAACTTACATCTGCACCTTTCCCCGAAGGATAGAAGTCAAACTACACATTCCTTCGAGTGCAACAGCCCTATTTGGGCGTATGGACACCCTTCAGTCGCATGGCCTTCATGCGACTGAACATCATGCGACTGGACTCATGCGGATGGTCATCTATGATGCGATTGAACATTCAATCGTGCGTATGGACCTCGTGTCGAATGGGATTACTGACGAAATGACTGCGATGGCACCTATGCGACTAACCTCATGCGAATGGACTCCCAGTCGTGCGACTGAAACCCTAGTCGTGCGATTGAACCTTCAATCGTGCGAATGAATCCCAATCGTGCGAATGACCTTCAATCGCCCTCATTCGGCCGTATGGCCTTCATTCGGTCGCCTAGCCCTAGCTGATGCAGAATGGAGTTCATCCCGAACCCAATCTGCCATTTTCGGCCTCCAAGCTCATCCAAACCCATTCTAAGCCTAAATCAACCCTTCTGGACCTTAGGAATGCATACCATAATCCATACAAGCACACACAAGCCGAAATCATACTCTAAACGCATTATACACATCACACCCAAATGGGTCGAACACACACACTTGTAAAAACGGGTTTTGAACATCTTCCAGCCCCAAATCAGTTGAAAACAAGTAAAAGTGGGGTCCTAGAACTCACACAATCAAGCACAAAGACAAGAGCTTCGATTTGGGTTGCTACTCGACGGATTTGGACACTCGAATCACCCGAAACAACCACTTTTTCTCCCTTTTCTCCTTTTCTCCCTTTCTCTCTCTTCTCTCTCTAAGGTGGCTGAAATGTGGGGGAAATGGGGAGGGTTGGCTGCCCTTTCCCCACTAATACCACCTCATTTCCCGACTTTTCTTCGTTGGCGAGTTTGGTCCCTTGACTTTGGACTTTATTTCTTTTCTTTCTTCGCTGGCTTCAAAATAATAAATTTCCGGGTGTTACAAGTCCACCCCCCTTAAATAGGTTTCGTCCCCGAAACCTGTCATTCCTCGAACAAACGTGGATAATGCTGTCTCATTTCTTCCTCAGTCTCCCACGTTGACTCGGATCCCTTCCTGTGCTTCCACTGTACACGCACAGGAGGAACCACTTTATTCCTTAGCCTTTTCTCCTTTCGGTCGATGATTGCCACTGGTTGCTCCACATAATTGAGCCGTTCATCTACTTCGATATCTTCCAATGGGACAATCATATCTTCATCTGCTAAGCACTTCCTTAGATGAGATACATGGAATGTCGGGTGAATTCCACTTAACTCATCTGGCAACTCTAGTCCATAGGCCACCTCTCCTACTCGAGCAATGATTCGGAAAGGGCCTATATACCTTGGGCTCAACTTGCCCCGCTTTCGGAAGCGAATGATACCCTTCCAAGGTGAGACCTTCAACATAACCCGGTCACCCACCTGGAACTCAATCGGCCTGCGCCTTTTATCAGCATACGACTTCTGTCTGTCTTTGGCTGCCCTCATGAAGGATTTGATCTTCTCAAGCTTCTCAGTCGTAGCCTCGATTACCTCGACGCACCCCAATTCCTTCTGACCAATATCACCCCAACAAACGGGTTTCTGCATCTCCTACCGTATAGCATCTCATATGGAGGCATGCCAATGCTGGCGTGATAACTGTTGTTATATGAGAATTCGGCTAACGATAGGTGGTCATCCCAACTTCCACCAAAATCAATCACACATGCCCGAAGCATGTCTTCCAGTGTCTGAATGGTCCTTTCGGACTGACCATCAGTCTGGGGATGATAAGCCGTGCTAATATGCAACTTCGTCCCCATAGCATCGTGGAACTTCTTCCAGAATTTAGATGTAAACCGAGTGTCGCGATCCGACCACACAAACAACCACCGGCACACCATGACGAGTCACAATTTCCTTGATGAACAGATCAGCCAACCTCTCAGATGAATATGTCTCGCGGATCGGTAGGAAGTGAGCACTCTTCGTTAAACGGTCAACTATCACCCATATGCATCATACCCTTTCGGGGTACGCGCAGCTTTGTAATGAAATCCATGGTGATGTGCTCCCACTTCCATTCCGATATATCCAGAGGTTGTATCTTCCCATACGGCTTTTGGTGCTCGGCCTTCACCTGTAGCAAGTAAGGCACTTACTCACGTACTCCACCACATCGCGCTTCATACCCGGCCACCAATAATCTTTCTTCATATCATGGTACATCTTCATGGCACCAGATGAATGGAGTACCGAGTCTTGTGAGTTCATCCATTATCTTCCCCCGTATATCCCCAAAACGAGGAATCCACACCGATCGAATCGGGTTCTAACACCGAACGTGTTTTCACCCAATTCTCCAACCAGACCTCTCATTCTTCTTTCAGAGTTAAGGTGATCTTCCTTCAGCCTCATCTTGAAACTCTTAAACCTGTGTCATCACATCGGAGGTCATGATCAACTAATAGGCTTTCACCCGAATCGGCTCGGGCCTCTCTTTCGGCTAAGGGCATCAGCCACCATGTTGGCCTTGCCCTGATGGTAGTGGATCTCACAATCATAATCCTTTATAAGTCCAACCACCGCCTCTGCCTCATGTTCAAATCCTTCTGCTCAAAGAAGTAACTTCAGACTTTTGTGGTCAGTGAATATGGTGCACTTCGTCCCGTAGAGGTAGTTCCTCCAAATTTTAATGCAAAGGACCACACGGTGCCAGCTCCAAGTCATGAGTAGTAATTGAACCTCATGAACCTTCAACTGTCGGGAATGCATAGGCTATAACCTTTCCTCTCTGCATTAACACACAACCCCCTAACCCCGAGTAAGAAGAATCGGAGTAAAGCCCCATATCTTCGCTTCCATCGGGTAACGACAGAACAGGAGCTTGAGTCAATCTCGCCTTCAATTCTTCAAACGCCTTCTCTTGAGCTTGACCCCATACAACTTCACATCTTTTCGGGTCAACTTGGTTAGTGGAGAAGCAATCTTGGAGAAGTCTTGGATGAACTTCTATAGTAACCCGCCAAACCCAAGAAGCTACGAATCTCGGATGGCGTCTTTGGCGACTTCCATTGCATAACCGCCTCCACTTTTGCCGGGTCCACCATAATCCCATCGGGATTCACCACGTGACCCAAGAACTGAACTTCGCGCAACCAGAACGCGCACTTGGAGAATTTAGCATACAACTTCTCCCTTCTTAACGTCTCTAGAACTTCCCGAATGTGACCGGCATGCTCTGCTTCGCTCCTCGAGTAAATCAGGATATCATCAATAAACACAAATCACTGATTTATCCAACATAGGCCGACACACACGGTTCATCAAATCCATAAAAGCAGCTGGCGCGTTGGTCAAGCCAAAAGACATGACAAGAAACTCGTAGTGACCATAGCGCGTACGGAAAGCTGTTTTAGGAATATCTTGCTCCTTCACCTTCAACTGATGGTAACCAGATCGAAGATCTATTCTCGAAAACCAACTGGCACCCTGAAGCTGATCGAACAAATCATCTATCCTCGGTAAGGGGTATCGGTTCTTCACTGTCAACTTGTTCAGCTCGCGGTAGTCGATGCACATCCTCATACTACCGTCCTTTTTCTTTACAAACAGGACCGGAGCACCCCAAGGAGAGATACTCGGTCTAATGAACCCCTTATCAAGCAGCTCTTGCAACTGCTCCATCAATTCTTTCATCTCGGTCGGAGCCAACCGATACGGTGCCTTGGCAACAGGTTGGGCACCCGGTATCAGATCAATCTGAAACTCAATCTCTCTGTCAGGTGGCACTCCTGATAAGTCTTCTGGAAACACATCTGGAAAGTCACACACAACCGGTACATCGGCTAGTTGTGGTGTTGGCGTATCCACATCCTTTACATAGGCCAAGTAGGCACTACATCCACGCCTCATACACTTTCCCGCCACCGCCATCGAGATCACTTTCGGAATCGTAGTAACCCGATCACCATACACTGTCACTGAACTACCGTCAGGCGCCAACAACCGAATCATCTTCTTGCGACACACAATGTTCGCCTCGAAGTCCGCTAACCAATCCATCCCAAGAACCAAGTCAAAACCACCTAAGGTCATCACAAACGGTCTAACAGAAACTTATGACCCTCGAGCTCCACATCACAATTCTCTATCATCTCAGAAATCCTGGTAGACTTACCTATGGCAGTTTCTACATCAAAGGGCGCATCAACACGTCTACTACTAACAGGCAGCTTAGCACAGAAAGCAGCAGAAATAAAACTTTTACTAGCACCCGAATCAAATAACACAGAAGCTAAAGTTTGGTTCACCAGAAACGTACCGGACACGACATCAGGGTCCGTTCTAGCTTCCTCCTGTGTCATGGTGAATGCCCTGGCGCTCGCCCTCGGTCCATCACCTCCCGTCCTCTTTGCCCCTGAACTCTCAGCCCTCGGCTTCTTACAATCTTTAGCATGTGACCCTCTTCACCACAGTTAAAGCATCGGACCGCACGACAGTCCTTTGCCATGTGCCCCGCCTTTCCACACCTGAAGCACAAGTTCGACCCAAACCTGCACTCCCCGCTATGCTCCCGTCCACATTTACCACACCTTCTCGACCCCGCACCTGACGTGACCACACGGCGATCATCCACCCGTGCCTTCTTATTACCCGTCGAGGCATTACCCCGACCAAACCTCTTCCCCTGCCAGTTCCGGTCACCACCGCTCTTCCTGCCACCATCAGTCACCACCACCGTCCTCTCATCATACAATCTTCCCGCCAAATCCACCGCCGACCTAAACGTGCTCGGCCGGGCGGCGATCATGTGCCTGCGAATATCCGCCGGCAAACCCTGTATATACCTCTTGATCTTTCGGGACAGAGGCGTCACTTGATCCGGCACCAGACGTGCCATCTCGTTGAATTTCGTGGTGTACTGTTGGTGTGTCATGGTTCCCGCCTCCAGTTGCAGAAACTCCCTTTCAACCTTATCCATTTCCCGATGAGGACAAAACTCCTCGATCACCATCTTCTTCAGTTCGGGCCACCTCATTCTTCCATCGCCCGATTACCCTCTGCTTGGACAATGTTGTCCCACCAGCATAGTGCCGAGTCCACGAAGGAGTGGGTGGCAAACTTTACTTTCTGATCTTCTCGGCACTCGCTGATGTCGAGAACAGCTTCCATTTCTCTCACCCATCGGTGAGCAGCAGCAGCATTCCATTACCGTCGAAAGTAGGGGGCTTGCATCTCATAAACACCCCGTAGTTACAGCCTCGTGCCACCTCCCGCACAGGCTCCTCTTCCTCTTCCTCCTCATTATCGGAGAAGATCGTTTCAGGCTCCGGTTGCTCCCCCGAGGCCCGGTTTCTCTCCTTCCTTTCTCCCTCCTTCACAGCTTTGATGACTTCGGTCACCACAGACGGTAAGATTGTCTGCATGACCTGATGTACTTCCTCACAACAGCCTCCTTTACCGAGGCCCTTAAGTTCGCACTCTCATCCCCAGCTTCTGGATGAGGAGTCTCAGGTTCTGCAGGAACCTCTTTCTCAGCTCTAGGCCTTCCTCTTTTAGGGCGTGGTTCAGCAACAGGGCCATCACGGCCTCCACCCCTAGAAGCTCTAGAAGATCTACCACCAGCCATTCTCTATCACACTGAAAGATTCAAACACCAACACGGTCATTCAAGGAAACAACTCAGTTTATGTCAAGTATAGTAAGTCCCTAATTACAGTGGCCAGTTGTGATTAGCCACTTACTTTACTCTTCATACCCCAAGCATTACCTATCCTGACTACATCAGTATTCAAATCTACATACAACACATAACATATACCATGCGCACATAAACCGGTTAACTTAAGAAAATACCTGATGGCACGCAGCTACTCAGTTTGGCATCCCATTCCCCATTCGTCCCATTCTCAGTTTAAGTTAAGGTTTATTTTGAAAATTTACCCATTTCACTTAAACTTTGGCTCTGATACCAACTTGTAAGGCCCCTTTCCCGGGACGCTTACAGTTGGTCATTCATCGCACATAAAACATATAATTACATTACATTAAGAAATCATTGCAGCGGAAACATTCAAAAATGACATCACGTTTCATTATAATTACTTTTGCCAAATAATACATCATTATCCGGTTACAAAATTCATGTTTGCATTACATCACAAAAGCTATATAATTGGATGCCATCCCAAAAGAGTCGAGTAGCCTCGCCGTGCCATCCTCAGCAATCATTTACCTGCCAACTGGAAAATGTAATAAAAGTCAGCGTTGCTGAGTGAGTTCTAGTTTTAATAATAAAACATACTTTACTTTCATTAAAACTATTCCTTTTATCATGCGATCATTCAACATACGTATACATAGATAATGTCATTATTATCATTCATCTCATTCATTATCTTCCATTCTTTTCGTTCATTCTTTCTTCCGAGTCTTTTGCGACAACATGGTCGCTCACCTCAATGGCAATCTCAATGATTGCTCGCTATCCGAGTCTTTTGCACCCCTAGGGTTGCTCACCCCAATTGCCCATCACGATAGCAAGCTATCCGAGTCTTTTGCAACAACAAGGTTGCTCACCCCAAGGCAACATCACGATAGCACTTTACTCGAGTCTTTTGCAACGACAAGGTTGCTCACCTCATAGGCAATCTAAATGATTGCACTTCATCCGAGTCTTTTGCAACACAAAGTCTCTCACCCCAATATATATGCTTGCAAGCCTTTCTTTCGTTCATTCATCTTTCATTAATGCATGCATTCTTACTTCATGTTCCTCTTTCATTATCTTTCGCTTTACATTACATAATACTTCATTCATTCATTCATTCATTCATTAGCATGACATGTAAAGCCACAAGAAAGATAAGCATACATCATAATAAGGAACATTCATACACATTCATCATCATCATACAGGGCAACATCATACATTCATAATATGCATAAACATGCAACATCATCATCATCATGCCCTACATGCTCTCTAAGGCCATAACCATCCTCTTACATGCTCTTACGGGTTACTTTACGTCAGAACTTACATCTGCACCTTTCCCCGAAGGCCAGAAGTCAAACTACACATTCCTTCGAGTGCAACAGCCCTATTCGGGCGTATGGACAACCTTCAGTCGCATGGCCTCCATGCGACTGAACATCATGCGACTGGACTCATGCGGATGGTCATCTATGCGAATGAACATTCAATCGTGCGTATGGACCTCGTGCGAATGGGATTACTGCGAATGGGCACCTATGCGACTAACCTCATGCGAATGGACTCCCAGTCGTGCGACTGAAACCCTAGTCGTGCGATTGAACCTTCAATCGTGCGAATGAATCCCAATCGTGCGAATGACCTTCAATCGCCCTCATTCGGCCGTATGGCCTTCATTCGGTCGCCTAGCCCTAGCTGATGCAGAATGGAGTTCATCCCGAACCCAATCTGCCATTTTCGGCCTCCAAGCTCATCCAAACCCATTCTAAGCCTAAATCAACCCTCCTGGACCTTAGGAATGCATACCATAATCCATACAAGCACACACAAGCCCGAAATCATACTCTAAACGCATCATACACATCACACCCAAATGGGTCAAACACACACACTTGTAAAAACGGGTTTTGAACATCTTCCAGCCCCAAAATCAGTTGAAAACAAGTAAAAGTGGGGTCCTAGAACTCACACAATCGAGCACAAAGACAAGAGCTTCGATTTGGCTTGCTACTCGACGGATTTGGACACTCGAATCACCGAAACACCACTTTTTCTCCTTTTTCTCCCCTTTCTCTCTTCTCTTCTCTAAGGTGGCTGAAATGTGGGGGAAATGGGGAGGGTTGGCTGCCCTTTCCCCACTAATACCACCTCATTTCCCGACTTTTCTTCGTTGGCGAGTTTGGTCCCTCGACTTTGGACTTTATTTCTTTTCTTTCTTCGCCGGCTTCAAAATAATAAATTTCCGGGTGTTACATTTCGCCCAATGCGAAACTATATGCTCTATAAGTCGTTTTTGCGAAATTATTCTTCATTTTCGCTCAAACGATCTGTGTAGTCTCTTGAGTATGTCCGTAACCTAATTTGGCGATTTTGCATATTTCTTCTGTTTCTTGCTGATTGTGTGGTGTTTTTTGTTCGCTAGTGAGTTTCGATCATTGAACGTTCTTCTAATCATGTTAATATTAACTCATTCTAAGGCTATTTAATTTTGACTCTTTGGTGTCTTCGCTGTTCATCCAGCGAAACTACCGTTTATCCTGCGAAACTGAACGAAAGTTCTTCACTTTTCAGCGAAACTGTGAGGTTATGCTGTCCATGCGAATCTAACAGTGTCGCCGACCTATTTTCAGTTTTGCCGGATTTGAACATAAGTTTGTACAGTTTCGCCTGGTCGAAACTATCTTTATTGGACAATGAAATTGATATATTTTAGTCAGCGAAACTAGTTTTTCGCTTGCCGAAACTGTCAGTGAATCTATTTTTAATAATTTTCGCCTGGTCGAAACTATCTTTTGGTCAGCGAAATTGATATGTTTTAGTTAGCGAAACTAGTTTTTCGCTTGCCGAAACTGTAAGTGAAGCTATTTTTATTTATTTTTCTTTTATTCTTTTCTTAACTTCTTAATTTCTTATTCAACTTATTTGATCTCTTCTTCAGGCTATCATGGCTAATCTAAAGTTCGATGAGCGGAACATTATTACCGCTATTCTGGATGATACACATCCAAAGGCTGCTGGATTCAGAGACTGTATCAGATGGCTACAAAGATCACCCATAGCCAATGCTATATCTCATACGACTACCATTTATGATCTTCATATCAGAAACTTCTGGCGATCAGCAGAGTATGACACTTTAGGAAATTCACAAAGGAGAACTGCTAAAGTCATTGATCAAGAAGTGACCATCACTGCTGAGACTGTCTCTATGATATTGAGACTAGACGAGGATTCAAGAGATGAAGTCACCATGACAGATTCCGAGGTGTTCCAGGCCTTCAGAAGCATGGGATATGAGGGACTAGCTTTTGGTTCTCGCAAGGAGATCAAGAAGTCATTTTTATCTAAGCAGTGGAGATATATTGCTCATGTTTTTATCATGTGTCTTGATCAACGTAAAGGTGGATCAGACAGTCTAAACATTGATTGGGCGAAGGCATTGGTGTTATGTTGTAAAGGAGAGAAGGCCAATATTGCCAAACTAATTTTTGCTTGCATGGCTGAGAACATGATGGCCTTAAAGAAAGACAAATGGCTGCTATATCCCCGTTTTCTTCAGATGATATTTGATGATCTTATACCTAATGTACCAAAACATGGAGAGATAAAGAGGCTGGTACAAATGAATCCTCGCATTTTTCTGATTGTTGTGCCATTCGCCACGATTTCAGTGGAATGATCACCCATCTTTGGGAAAATATGTATCCTCCATAACGCTAGAGCTATATTAAACGGGTGGATGAATCTGAAAATAAAAGGGCTGAAGAAACTAGTGTACAGCAAACTGAAGCCACAAAGAAAAGAAAGTGTAAGGATTCCTTTAAGTCTGATGCAAACCAAAACATCCAGAGTCTCTCTGCAAGCAATGCACTAAAGAACTGAAGTAGAATTGCTTCGGAAGTTTTACACCATGCACTAGAAATATTCCAAGTGTAATATCTTCCAAAGCCAAGACCAATATCTTCCGAAGCCAAATATGAAGTCTTCCGAAGCCTCAAAGACAAAGTATTCCGAAGCTTCATCTTATGAAGACAGATTTCTTCCGAAGACTTTTAGTAACATGCTTTATCTGATGTATTGTTCCATAAAGCTGGACACCTTTCCGCTGCATCTCTGTAAAGTCACTAACTTACATGAGTTGGTGAAAAGGTCCATGCTTTTGGTAACTGTACATTGAGGTCTTGAGTCTGTAACTTTCTACTTCATGTACTTTATTCTTTTTGTAATAGATAAGGATGTGAGCTATGGCATGCCATAGTCACAAAGTCAAAAGGCAGATATGCCTTTTGATTCTACAATTGATTTTGTTTGTGTCTAGTCAATTGTATCAAGTTGGCTTTCAAAGTATAGCCGGCTGTAGGTTGTAGTATAAGTATTCCTTGTTCTAGTATCTTTTTTTTTATGCTTTGTAACACTTGTAATAGAACTTGAGAAAGCAATATACTGCATCCTTGAAACCCAAATCTCTTGTTCTGTCTCTTACTTGTTACTTGTGTTCTTAGTATCATTATTGTGGTTAATCCAGTTTACTGTTTGATTAAGTTTGGTTAATCTCCTCTTTGTGTTGTTGTGTTGTAATTGTCAGCCCTTCACCGGTCCTGCAATTGGTATTAGAGCATTTCAGGCACTTGATATAAGATCTCACCATCTGTAGATCCCTCACACACACAAATACTAAACTTTCAAATGGCTTCCATTTCAAAGACTGATATTGAAACTTGAACCATGAACAAGTCCCCACTGATCACTCTTGATGACTTTGATACCTGGTGTATGAGAATGGAAGGTTTCATCAGGTCTCTAGACTCAAGAATGTGGGAGTCTGTTGAAAATAGACCTTTCATAACCAGCACTCCTTCTGCTACTTGTGGTGGTATGATCCCCAAAGATGTGGCTAACTACTCTGATGAAGATAGGAAGAGAGTAGAGATTGATAGAAAAGCCATGACTGCTCTTCAAACTGCCTTTCCAAACTCTGTGTACAGAGGTTTCAAGAAGTGCAAAATAGCTAAGCAGCTGTGGGATGCACTAAAACTGATGTATGAAGGCTCCTCTGAAGCCAAGGAGAACAAGAAGGATCTCCTGAAGCAGAAGTTTGAAAACTTCACCTTCAAAACAAGTGAAACCATGACTCAGCAATACTTTAGGTATGTTGAAATAGTGGATACCCTTGTGGATGGAGGAGTTCCTCTTGAAAACAAAGACATTGTAAGGAAGTTCATGTCCTCACTTCCTAGGAAATGGACACACTATTGTGTGGTGATCAAGAGGACTGAAAATCTCAAAACTCTTACTCTGACAGAGTTATATGGGATTCTAAGTGGCTACCAGATGGAGATGAACATGCAAGGTTCATCTGGCAACTCCAACAATCATGTGGTTGAAAGAGATAGAATAGAACACCAACATCATCTCATATGCTACCCTGATAACTCACTAAAGGGTCCTTTCATCACCTTCCCAGAGACACCCAGGGAGAACTACACTCAAGGAAGCCCATTCCAAGAGACAAGCTCTTCTCAAGCCTTTGTGTCTTCTGATGAAAGCTATGGCAACTCTCTTTTCACTCTTGAAGACCTGGATTGTATCCATCCAGATGACTTGGAATATATGGAAATAGTCCAGCAAATGGCTCTTCTCACTCATAGAGCCAAGAAGTTCTACAAGAGAACTGGAAGGAGGTTTCCAAGCAATGCAACCAGTGGAAAGTTTGGCTTGGATAAAAGCAAAGTCAAGTGTTACAATTGTAACTTGATGGGCCACTTTGCTAGAGAGTGTAAGGCACCTAAAAAAAATGGTGGCCAAGCACAAACTAGACCAAACTGCACTGACAAAGCCTCTCAGAATGAAAAGCCCAAGCAACAAGCTGCTGTTGCTGTTGAAGAAGGAGGCTTTGACTGGAGCTTTCAGGTGGAAGATGCTTCTCCAAACCAAGCACTAATGGCAGATCATGATGAAGCCAAGGTATTAGAACATCTCTGTACTCCTGAATGCATTGCTAAAGTTAACAGATACAGGTCCTATAACTTGGAAATGAGATCTGATCTTGAGTCCTTAAACATTTTAAAATATGATTTTAGAAAGTCTAAAAATGATTATAAACTAAAGATAAAGGACTTAGAGAAAACCATTTCAGTTCTAAAACATGAGCATACAGATTTTAGGACTCAAATCAAGGATCTCATAACCAAGCTGACTGAGTGCCAGGCTGAGCTTGTGATCAGCAAAGCCAGGGCAGAAAAGAGTGTTCTTGAAGAAGAGACCTTCAAGAACATGATATCCTCATCCCTGCACAACAAGGTGTGTTATCAAAATAGACAGGGACTTGGATCAAATGAGATAGCTCCTCCACACACAATCTTGTCTGTAAGATCTCCTAGGTGTGGAACTTGTGAAGATGAGCTTCTTCTCATAGATCCTATAAGTGAAGCGGATGAAGAAGAGATAGTAAAGAATTCCTCTAAGAAGAGTGAAGAGGAGGATTCTAAAAAAGGGCCACTATCCTTCTGAGGAGAAGAAGACTACTGTGATGACGAAGTCAATGAGAAAGAACTTGATCAGGAAGAGCAAAAGAAAAGCAAAGAAGGCTCAAGAGATCAAGACTACTTTTGACTCTAAGCAGAAACAAGTTTTCATCTCTGCAGGGTTTAAAGTAGTAAAGACTGAAGACATCAACCAAAACTCTTCAACTAAGAGTTCTAGTTCTTGTTCAAATCATCTCAGTACCAAGGGGAAGACTGATCTGCTGTGTACCACTGCTGCACAGCCTGGACCATCAAACTCCAAGAACAGTTCACAGTCCATAAGAACTGTCTCAGCATCTGAAAAGATGAGGGTGGAGAAGGGATGTGACCAAAGATAGTCTTGCTCTTATAAAGAGACTCTTATGAAGAAGAAAATGTTGTGTGTCATGTGTGAAAGTACCTCTCACATTGCTAAGGATTGTCCATACAATCCTAAAAGTACTATCCATATGACCAAGACAAAGACTTCAAAGAGTTTCAAGAAGATTCAAGCTTCGGAAGGAAAGTCTGTTTCCTTCGGAAGCTCCAAATCAAAGAAGAAGGCAAATGGAAAATTACATTCGGAAGAAAAATTGGTCTCGGAAGAAAGGAATTCTTCCGAAGCACTGAAGTCTGCTGCAGTCACTGTTGAATCTTCCGAAGGTTCAGTCATCAAAACTTCTGAAGTCCCAAAAGCTTTCGAGGTTTTGAAGGTCAAGTCCAAGACTCCAAAGGTGGTGTGGAAGTGTAAGAAAGACCAAGTGACTGAAGTTTCTCCATCAACAACAGCTCAAGATCCTTCTAGCACAACCATAGGATCTATTACTGTTGCATTACCTTCTATTATACTTAGTGAGCCCAAGACAAGTAAGGCTTGGGTTTCCAAACGTAACTAATCATTCTCTTTGTGCAGGAACAGCTCAAGACAAACAAGAATGTCTGGATCATTGATAGTGGCTGTTCCAGGCACATGACAGGCAATAGGTCACTACTCCATAACTTTGAGAGGATTGATGGAGGACCAGTTGCTTTTGGAGTAGAT
Organism: Flaveria ramosissima; assembly: GCA_025215565.1. Classification (NCBI taxonomy): domain Eukaryota; kingdom Viridiplantae; phylum Streptophyta; class Magnoliopsida; order Asterales; family Asteraceae; genus Flaveria; species Flaveria ramosissima. The sequence continues at coordinate 33,648,554 of CM046030.1, forward strand.
GAAGGTGGTTACATTTCTGGAAGGGGCAAGGTCACAAATGGTAAGCTCAGCATTGAAAAGGTAAACTTTGTCAAGGAGCTTGGGTACAATCTTCCCTCCCAATTTTGTGATCAGAGTCATAACATGCTCTTTACTGAGCATGAGTGCATTGTTCTCAAGCTTGGAGTGGTCATTCCTCATGAGCACATCCTGCTTAGAGCCCCCAGGAGAGGGAACATGTACAAGATGGATTTGCAAGAAACATCTCCCGCTGGAGAAGTTTCATGCTTTCTATCTAAAGCAAATAGTGATGAATCTTTCCTATGGCATAAAAGAATGTGCCATGTAAACTTTAAGAACATGAATAAACTAATTAAACATGATTTGGTAACTGGAATGCCAAAGAAAGAGTTTACAAGTGATGATCATTGTGTTGCATGCCTGAAAGGGAAGCAACATAAGGTATCTCACAAGCCTAAGGAAAAGAACTCCATCACTACTCCCCTACACTTATTACATATGGATCTCTTTGGCCCCACCAGTGTAATGAGTCTAGGAAGGACCTCTTATTGTTTGGTGATCACAGATGATTTTACAAGATTCACTTGGGTTTTCTTTCTTAGAACTAAGGATGAGACCCCTGAGATTTTGAAGAATTTCATCTTAAAAATTGAGAATCAAATTGATCACAAGGTCAAAACCATAAGATGTGATCAAAGGACTGAATTCAAGAATCAAATCCTTGATACATTTTGTGATGAAAAAGGTATTACAAGACAATATAGTGCTCACAGGACTCCTCAGCAAAATGGTGTTGCTGAGAAGAAATAGGACACTGATTGAAGGTGCAAGAACTATGTTGTCTGACTCTAAACTGCCCATCACCTTCTGGGAAGAGGCAGTAAACACTGCTTGCTATGTGCAAAACAGAGTTTTAGTAGTTAAGACACATGGTAAGACTCCTTATGAACTTTGGCACAAGAGAAAACCTATTGTTGGTTTTCTCACGTCATTTGGATGTCCTTGCACCATCTTGAATACTAAAGATCAAATTGCCAAATTTGCTAAGAAATCAGATGATGGACACTTCATTGGATACTCTTCTCAAGCTAAGGCTTATAGAGTATACAATCTCAGAACTAGAATTGTTGAGGAGTCAGCCAATGTGACTTTCAATGAACACACACCCTGTGTGGCTGGTTCTGGTTCTGATTGGCTATTTGATCTTGATTTAGTTACCAACTGTTTTAACAAATCTTGTGAGAATGTTTCAGGATCTGCAGAAAATTTAAATACAGGTGATCCTGATCCAAGATTTGAGCTAGGAAGACCTTCAACTCATACATCTTCAGCTCTAGTTGGAACTACTTAAGCAAATGAGGTTTCTATCAGCACTACAATGACAAATTCAACTGATGCATCTGGGGTGACTTCAAATTCCAGCTCAGAGGCTCCACAACCAGATAAAGATACCTCAATTATGGAAGACAACAATTGTGATGGTGAAAGTGATCAGGAATTCCTCGATGCTAATAACCACACCATAGATGACAACATCAATGATGTCCCACACTCATTGGATCAAGTTAATGTTGATAAGTGTCGTGCTGTGGAGGGTGAATCACCTATGCCAGATCTAAATTTCTCTAATTTGGATCTTTCTCAGCAACTTGCTATGATACCTCAGCTTAGGATCCACAAGTCTCACACCACCACAAACATCATTGGAGATGTTGTCACATGGGTAAGAACAAGAGGACAAACCCATGAAGCAAATATTTGTCTTCACTCTTGTTTCTTATCCCAGATAGAGCCAAAGAAAGTTGATGAGGCTCTAAAGGATGGAAGTTGGGTTGAAGCTATGCAACAAGAGTTGCTTCAATTCAAACGGCAAAAAGTTTGGAATCGTTGTCCTCTTCCTCATGGGAAGACTACCATTGGAACCAAATGGGTGTTTAGGAATAAGAAGGATGATAGAGGCATTATTATCAAGAACAAGGCAAGACTAGTTGTTCAACGATACACACAAAAAGAAGGGATTGACTACACTGATGTCTTTGCTCCTATAGCACGATAAGAAGTTGTTAGGATATTCCTGGTATTTGTTGCATCCAAGAACTTCAAGGTCTTTCAACTTGATGTAAAGTGTGCTTTTCTGTATGGAGTGAATGATGAAGAGGTTTATGTCAAACAGCCACCTGGTTTTGTAGACCCTGATCATCCTGAATATGTCTGCAAGCTTGACAAAGCTTTTTATAGGCTGCATGAGGCACCCAGGAAGTGGTATGAGACATTGTATGAGTATCTTTGTAAACATGGATATAGGAGAGGTACTATAGATGGAACTCTCTTCAGCAAAGGACAGGGAAATGACTTATTGCTAGTTCAAGTGTATGTAGATGACATCATCTTTGGTTCCACTAATCCGAAGCTCTGCAAAGACTTTTAGAAGCCCATGAAAGACAGATTTGAAATGAGTGCAATGGGAGAACTCAATTTATTTTAGGAATTCAAGTGAAGCAAGTTGAAGATGGCATCTTCATAAGTCAGTCAAAGTAAGTTCAGGACATACTCAAGAGGTTCAACATGACTGATTGTAAGATTGCTAAGACACCCATAGCGAGAAACCACTCCCTTGGACCTGATCTTGAGGGGGAGCGTGTAGATGAACACTTATACAGAGCTATGATTGGGTCTCTTATGTATCTTACAGCTAGCAGGCTTGATATCATGTTTGCTACATGTATTTGTGCAAGATATCAAGCCAACCCTAAGATGTATCACCTCATCATTGTCAAAAGGATTTTAAGATACCTCAAAGGTGCTTCAACACTTGGTTTATGGTATCCAAAGAATCCTGACTTCAATCTGTATGCTTATACAGATAGAGAATATGGTGGTTGCAACATGACTGCAAAGTCTACATCTGGGGGATGAGAATTCCTTGGTGGAAGGGTTGTCTTATGGCAATGTAAGAAACAATCATGTGTGTCTGCATCAACTGCTGAGGCTGAATATATTGTTGCTGCAAGCTGCTGTGCTCAAGTGCTTTGGATTAAAAATCAGATGCTAGACTATGGATTTAACTTCAAGGACACTCCTATCCACATAGACAACAATAATGCTATCTCTATCACTGAGAACCCTGTGCAGCACTCAAGGACCAAACACATCAATATCAGGTATCATTTAATAAGAGATAACTATGAAAAGGGATTAATTAAACTAGTCAAATTTCATACAGATGAACAATATGCTGATCTGTTTACAAAAGCTTTTGATGAACAGAGATTTAAATATCTAATATCAGCTATTGGGATGATTAACTTTGAGTAGATCTTTTCATAAAACTAATTCTAATTATTTCTTAAAAATATGTGTGTCCTAAGTTGTCTAGTTCATCACTTTCATAAGCTCATGTTTTCTTTGGAAGATTCTTGAAAAATTTTATGATCCTTCGGAAGATATATTTTACCTTCGAAAGAAAATCATGTCTTCAAAATAAATAACTGTCTAAGAAATTTTACCTTCGGAAGTAGTCTAAATCTATCTTCCGAAGCTTAAATACTTGTCTCAGACGCTTATTTGTTTTTAAGGACTTTTTCCTTCCGAAGCAAAATTAACTCTCGGAAGCTTTGTTGTTTTATATATACAAAGCATTCAAGTGTTTATTTCTCTTCCGAAGCAAAATTTTCAAGACTCTCAGGAAAATCTTCCGAAGTCATTTTAGCTTCGGAAGCTTTTTCATTAAGACTTCCGAAGATAATTTACCTTTTGAAGCTTTTTGAATTCCAAGAAAACTACTTTTTGAGCAAAAGTAAACTACTTTTTCAGAGGTGGGACTGACATTCGGATTTCAAAGTTTATCCTCTTTCATTATCTTTGGTTCAAATCCCTTTTCACAAAAATACCCAACGGTTCCCCCTCTCCCTGACTATCTTCTTCAATTCTACTATTCCTCAAACCTAATTCCCAAACCGCCTTTGCTTTTCACCTTTCTTCATCCTTAAGCTTCTCAAATGGCCAACCTTAACTGCGGAAACAACCCAGATTTCTCCATGCAACTTCACAGGCAACATAATCAGGTTGCTCTGTTAAGCTCTGAGAAAGATGAAAGTTTCTCAGAGATTTGCCAGTTCTTAGCTCTATCAAATTACTTCACCTCCCTAACCATTGATCCTACTCTATATGAGGATCATCTGCTTGAATTTTGGAAGACCTGTCAAGAGGTCATCATGGATGGGGAGAAGGCACTGTCTGCCACAGTGCAAGGGAGGACAATCTTCATCACTCCGGCCATCATCAACACTCATTTGCAGCTGGATGATGAAGAAGGTGAGTTGTCCTTCCCAAAGGAAGCTGTCAATCATTCATTTGAGCAGATGGGCTATGAGGGAGATTTCTCTGTAAAGACCTTCAGGAAAGGGAAGGTCTCATCCCAGTGGAAATACCTACTCCATGTGGTTATTCACAGCTTATCAAACAAGCATGGAGGGTGGGACTAGATTCCTGAGGAGCTCTCCTTCATAGTGCATGGAATGGTTCAAGGGGTCAAGTTCAGGTACTCTCAATTTCCTAGATATGTTCAACACATTCTCAACTGTGAACTGGGCTCACAGTTGAGGAAAACAGATAATATTCTTAAATTGGGTCAGATGAAGCCCGACATCTTTAAAATCATGAAGAAGCCAACTGTAGGCTTCTCAGGGGTAGAAACAGCCCTTGTCCCCAAGATGTTAGAGCTCATTTCTCAAGGTGACAACCTAGCAACACAAGCTAGTGTTGAACCCAAACCTTCTAGGCCTCAAGTAAACCTCACCTACCAAAGAAAATCCAAACGAACCCCTGCTCAAGCTATTGAGTCTGTCCAGGTCCCCATATACTCACCTTTACAGAAGGAAGTGGACACTAGAGCTCCCACTTCCCCTGAGGAGCAAACCACTCCCATCACTTCAACTATCAGGGCTGAGGTTCCTCATGCTCACCCTGATGAGCTCACAAGCCCAACAGCCTTAAGCCTTCACTCCGAGTCTCAACACTCAAGTGAACAACCTTCAGGGAACAGTTAGCATCCCCAACCTTTAGATCTAAATCAACCTATTCCAACCTATCCTTCTATACTGATGAAGACTTAGGATTCAGTGAGTACCATGAGTCTCTCTTCTCTTCCCCTACTCAAAGAGAGATGAGTACTCCTGAGTCTCCTCAGTCTAGCCCACATCAGACCCCTATAACTGAGGTGGACACTTCTGAACCTGTTCAGGATGTCCATATGGAAGAGGCTCTCACTTCTGCAAGTGATTACATCATTAAGACCTCAACTATTGCTACTCAACCCACTGACATCTCAACTGAGATTGCCAGTGAGCAGAGGAAAACCAGCAGCCAAGAACCTCAAGCTGGTGGTGAGAGAGAGAACTTTGGTCCAATCATCTCATCCCCTAATGTTTCTTCTGATGAAGAAGAGGGGAATCTGAGACTAATGGTGCACAAATTGTCCAAAACATGCACTTACCTAGTCTCAAAGGTCAGTCACCTTGAATCTCTGGTGACTACCTTACACAACAGGGTCAATGATCAGTAACTTGAGATTTCATATCTTAAGGAAAAACTAGTTGGGAGACCTTTAAGAAGAGCTCAACCAGGAACACAAGAACCTGTGGATGAGATTGATCTATCCTCCCGCTCACCTATGCAAGTGGGTGATGCTACCAAAAAGGGGGAGAAAGTTATTGCAGCCACAGAACCTAGGAGTTCTTCACAGAGAATGGACATAGAGGACTCACCATCCTCACTTGCAATTGTGCATTCTCAGCAACTTCCTCAAGTTCACATTAATGTGGACTCTATAGACTCTATCATCAGGAGTCTCTTTGAGGAAGGTATACCAAGGGCTGTGTCATCCCCACCTCAAGGAACTTCAAACTACATCATTAGGTGGAGGTGTGATGCTGATAGAAGAGCCCTTATTCTTCATAGAGTTCAAGGGAAACAAGAAGTAATTGACTTTCAAAATTTGAACTTCTATGAAGGTCTGGATCTAGTCAATATGCCACTTGTCAACCCAAGCAACTCAAGATAAGCTGACAGATTGGCTCAAAGAATCCAAGACAGGATCACTACAGAGTTTAGCTTAAGAAGGAGACTTAGGCAACCAGGTAATGCCATCGGTCAACTATATGTTGAGGTGGAGCCTAAGATTAGATTCATAGGGGAAACCTAGACTGAAGGCCCAGTGGCACAACCTGAGACCCCTGTCTCATCATCATCAACTGCTGCAGAGATCCACATTCTCTCTGAGACACCTAATGGTGAAGGTGTTTCTCAGCCTCTCTGGCCAGAGTATGGATGCTACACCAAGCAATGAAGGCCAAACCTCTATCCACCCTGAGTCACAAAGGTCTGTGGGTGATAAAGGAAAAAGGATTTTGACTCCAGAGGAAATTGAGGAGGAAGAGAGAGAGAGGAAGAGGAAGCTAAGGGGAGAAAGTTCCTCTGGGTCTTTAGGTTTTATGCAAGCTGCAATCAGGGCTGCCCCCAGACCAAATACTCAAGATGATGAGTTAAGGGCAGTCAGGATTACTTACCTGCAGACCAGGAACTATGACATTGATGAAATCATTTCTCTCCCCTTAGAACAACTAAATGAACTGGCTGACATGGAAGTGTCAAGAGAGATGAAAGAAAAAAAGGATGCAAGGTTACTTCTCCAATTCAAAGAAGAGAAGAGACATAAAAGACTCTACAAGCATGCTCCTACTCTCTCCCCAGTTCAAGAAAGCCCTGTACAAGAAGATGTGGTTCAACAAGAACCTCAGGTAGACAAATAAGAAGATAGGATCAATATGATCAACTACCTGAGTGCCACAGGCTTCTATCAGGCAGATGCACTTCTTTCCTTATCCTATGACTTTGTTGAGTTTGAGTAAATAAAACAACTTGAGCTTGAGTTAGTCAAAGAGAGAAAGACAACTAAGAAGAAGCTAAGGGAAGAGGCTGCAAAGTCAAGAGTATGAAGAAGTCTGCTGACAGACAAAGGATGATAAGCTTCTTGAAGCTGTATGGATTCTCCAGAAGGAGACTTGGCCCTATGTCTCTATCCACAATGGATGAGCCTATAAGGGTAATCAAGCAGAAGATCAAGAGTGGAGAGCTGATTGACTTACACTCTCTTCCAAGTCAAGTCCCACCTGAAGTGGAGGTTAAGGTTGAACAACCTGAGACAGCACAACCCGGACCTCCTGTTGAGCCTCAGGAAGCTTCATCTTCTGATCCACAGCATGGTCAAACTCCCTCTCCTTCTGAACCTTTGAGGGAGTAACACCCAACTGAGAAAGACAAGGATGATCAACAAGGTGCTGCAGACCAGTCTTCTTAGTTAAATTCATCTAAGAGGAAGAAGAGGATGACTTCTAAACCAAAGTCTAAGAAGAAGACGCCTAAATCATCTACCTCTTCACCTCAAGCTGAGTCAGATCAACCTGAGGAAGTGCATGAAGACGCAGCCTAATCAACTCCAATACAAGTGGCTCGTCTTGTAGTTGAGACACCCATCTTATCCTGGACCTTCTCTACCAATCCAGAAAGATGGCATGTAATCAGAGATCAAGGTGTTGAGAATGTCTATACATGGCAAGACATAATAAACTTACCTCTGCATGATCTCTTTGAGATGAGAAGATACTATGAAAGTCTGGATGATCCTGACCATCTAATGAAGAAGGGTATGGTCATGATTGTGTTGAAGACTACTAACATCTGAAGATCTTCAAAATGTTTTGGTAGCATCAGCCTAGGGGGAGTTTGTAAGGATTCCTTTAAGTCTGATGCAAACCAAAACATCCAAAGTCTCTCTGCAAGCAATGCACTAAAGAACTGAAGTAGAATTTCTTCGGAAGTTTTACACCATGCACTAGAAATATTCTGAGTGTAAAATCTTCCGAAGCCAAGACCAATATCTTCCGAAGCCAAATATGAAGTCTTCTGAAGCCTCAGAGACAAAGTCTTCCGAAGGTTCATCTTATGAAGACAGATTTCTTCCGAAGACTTTAAGTAACATGCTTTATCTTATGTACTGTTCCATAAAGCTGGACACCGTTCCGCTGCATCTCTATAAAGTCACCAACTTACATGAGTTGGTGAAAAGGTCCATGCTTTTGGTAACTGTACATTGAGGTCTTGAGTTTGTAACTTTCTACTTCATGTACTTTATCCTTTTTGTAATAGATAAGGATGTGAGCTATGGCATGTCATAGTCACAAGGCCAAAAGGCAGATATGCCTTTTGATTCTACAATTGATTTTGTTTGTGTCTAGTCAATTGTATCCAGCTGGCTTTCAAAGTATAGCCGGTTGTAGGTTGTAGTATAAGTATTCCATGTTCTAGTATCTTTCTTTATGCTTTGTAACACTTGTAATAGAATTTGAGAAAGTAATATACTGCATCCTTGAAACCCAAATCTCTTGTTCTGTCTCTTACTTGTTACTTGTGTTCTTAGTATCATTATTGTGGTTAATCCAGTTTACTGTTTGATTAAGTTTGGTTAATCTCCTTTTTGTGTTGTTGTGTTGTAATTGTCAGCCCTTCACTGGTCCTGCAGAAAGAGATATGCCAAGGAGAAAGACTATGACTTTGTGGAAGACATTGCTATACAAGGTGAAGAAATAAGAGTTGAAAAAGAAAGAAGTTCGAAGAAGAAAGCCGATACTGCTGAACCTGAGAGACAATCCAAACACAGACATGAAGAATTCACCGAAAGAAGAGAGGAAAGAGGAAACCTTGATGAAGATATGATTCGCAATCTGAATAATTCCTTGGTAAATGAACTGAGTATGATCAAGACCAAACTCACAACCAAGAAACCAGAGAAAAGCAAAAGGATGAAGTAATAGAAGGAATGCAAAAGATGCTTGTTGATCAGAACCGATTACTGAAAAAATTATTTGAAGAGATTACCCTTCTGAAAGCTGCAGCCGGTCTGCCTGATCAACTAACTCAATCTGAGTTAGATGATCTGACTGACACAACAAAGTACCCATTTTTTAATGTGGGTACTTCATCCAAGGCAGGAGAGGGCACATCTGGTGCAGCAACTACTGATGTTGGAGATTATGAAGCTAGAGGAGAGGATGTTGGAAGAGAAAATGAGAAGGATATTATAGAAGCTGGGTTTGTTAATATGCAATTTGACTTTGAAAAGGATTTAGTTGGTCAAGAAGTAATAATAACGAAAACTGCTGAAGGAGCCTCTGAGAAAGGAAAGGGATTAGTTGATGAGGAAGAGGATGATGAACAACTCATAGATTATGATTCAGAACCTGAGTTCTATGAAGTTGATGAGCGACCATTGATCTATGTAGCTAAGAAGGGAGAGGATGCTGCAGATGTGTTTGAGATGGATAAAGATGATTGGTTTGTGAAAGAGAAGGAGCCAGAAGAAATCACTCCTGTTTTCCAACATATGAAGGGGCTGAGTAGGAAGGAGGCTGACAAGAAGATTATAAGTTGGTGCTATAACTCCGGCCTAAAGATGTTCGTGATAAAGAGAAGGGGAGGTAGTATCACTTACATGCTTAAGAGGAAGGCTTTTAAGACCTTGCCTAAATGGGATCTAAGGCGGTTGGCAGCTCTACCGATTATTAATGCACATCTGAGTGAAAGAGCCACTTTTCTGGAAAAAGAGATAAAAAACAGGCTTAATGACAACTTTGAGTCGTTTGGGTATATGAAGGCAGAAAGGAGGAGGTCAAAGAAAGATAAAGACTGGGAGACGGGAAAGGGAAGAATTGTTCTGAGGGTTAAACCACCAAAGACTGTAAACAGAGTGAGATTGGCTGATCCCCTTCCCCAATAATTACGAGATTTCGAGAAATGGTTTTATGATAACAACACTGGAGAAGTTGTGATTAGAGTAAAGAATAGCAAAGAGTTTAGGGTCTTTGATCCTATGGAGTTGTTCAGTTTCTGTGATGAAAATATATTGGTGTTATGTGAGAATCACATAAAGGCTGGGGCTGGAGAAGAAACTCGGAAAGAAGCCAGTTTGTTTATGGATGTTGCCAACAAGATTAGAGGAGTGAGGTCTGAGGTGAAGAAGTTAGCTGAAAGGGTAAGGGCTCAAGATGATCTTAACATGGATGTTCAAGATTTGACCAAGCAATTTGAGAGGGCTAGTGGTCATTCCGAAGGAGCTAGTGAAACAGGAAGAGACCATGGAGAATCATGTGCTGAAGAATCTGAGGAAGTAGCTGCAGGAGGTAACGAAGACAAATCAAATGCAGTAGAGGAAACCGGAGTTGACAAGACAAATCAAAAGAGTGAAGACGGTGAGATCCAACCTAGGGAGAGTATTGAAGATCATGTATAGGTTGGACTCACCTTAGTTTAGATTGTTTACTTTATTTGTAATAGGACTTTTTTTAGTTTCCTTTTTGTATGTACTTAGATTTTTGTATTTTTAGCAGTCTAGCGAAACTGTGAGCGAAACTGTAAGTTCGCTCACAGTTTGCTGTTTTGTTTACCTGGCGAATTTAATGTTCTACCGGGCGAAACTATAGTTTCGGCAGGACAGTTTCACTGACAGCGAAACTGTCTGCGAAACTAAGACTGCTATATATACTCATGTTAATTTTCATTGTTGGGTAAGCTTGCAAAACCCTAATCGTGAATCATTGTTGCAAGTTACCTTTTCAAAACAGTTATTACACAGAAATATCATTGTGCTTTTTGTTATTGATTGTCATTGATCATTGTCTTATCATGAATGAGTTATTATTCTGTTCAATCCTCTCTATTATCGTTGTTTAGCATGTTTGTTGGATATTGAACGATTCTTCATATCATTTGCACTGTAATTCGATCACATGGATCAACAAGTTCACATTAATGTGGACATTATTGACTCTGTCATTAGGAGTCTCTTTGAGAAAGGCATTCCAAGGGCTGTGTCATCTCCACCTCTAGGAACTTCAAACTACATTATAGGGTGGAGGTGTGATGCTTATAGAAGAGCCCTCATTCTTCACAGAGTTCAAGGGCAGCAAGAAGTGTTTAATTTTCAGACCCTAGACTACTATGAAGGTCTTGACCTGATCAACATGCCACTTGTCAACCCAAGCAAATCAAGACAAGCTGACAGGTTAGCACTCAAGATTCAAGACATAATTATTGAAGAGTTCAGCCTTAGAAGGAGACAAATGCAATCAGGTAATGTCATTGGTCAACTGGATGCTGAGGTAGACCCTGAGATTAGCTTCAAAGGGAAAACCTTAGCTGAAGGCCCAGTGATAGAGCCTGAGAGCCCTGTCACACCAACAACTGCTTCAGAAATCCATTCCCTCATTGAAACACCTCCTGGTGAAGGTGTCTCACAACCTCTCACTGGCCAGAGCTTGGATGCTATACCAAGCAATAAAGGCCAAACCTCTCTCCACTTTGAGTCACAAAGGTCTGTGGGTTACAAAGGGAAAAGGATTTTGACTCCTGAGGAGATTGAGGAGGAGGAGAGAGAGAGAAAGAGGAAGCTAAGGGGAGAAAGTTCCTCTGGGTCTTCAGGCTTTATGCAAGCGGCAATCAGGGCTGCCCCAAGACCAAACACTCAAGAAGATGAGTTGAGGATAGTCTGGATTACTTACCTGCAGACCAGGAACTATGACATAGATGAGATTATATCTCTCCCCTTAGAGCAATTAAATGAACTGGCTGACATGGAAGTGTCAAGAGGGATGAAGGAAGCAGAGGATGCAAGATTACTTCTCCAATTCAAAGAGGAGAAGAGACTGAAAAGATTATACAAGCATGCTCCAACTCTCTCCCCAGTTCAGGAAAGTCCTATCCAAGAGGATGTGGCTGCTACACAAGAACCTCAGGTAGACAAGGAAACAGATAGGCAAAACATGATCAACTACCTGAGTGCCACAGATCTCTACCAGGCATCTGCACTTCTTCCCTTGTCCTTTGTCACACCCCGGGCCCAGATAGGGTGGGACGTCACAGACTAGCAACAACATATGGCAGCGGAAACAAACCATTATAAGAGCTCAAAGGAGAGAATATCACATGGCATTAAAGTTTTAAAAAGGTAACGGGACTAGATACACATCAAGCCCCAATTAAGTTTTACAATCAACCATAAAAATGAAATTGTACTTGCTTAACACATAATATAAATTGTCCAAATGTTTCATCAAGGAAATAAGCCAATGCCATGTCACGGGGATAAGTCTAGGTCTTCAAACTGCTAGGATCTCTTCAAACATTACCTGAAACATGCTCAAAAGAAAATTGTGTCAACTATAAAGTTGGTGAATTCAAGTGCTTAAAGTTCAAAAACAAAAGGACTTAATAAATCCTTCTTTGATTAAAGAAAAATAATCATTGTTTATCATCGTGGGAGAAATAAAATCATAATCAACCCTGCACTCAGTCCCCGGTTAGCCTCTTCTAAAGTTGTGTTTTACCGGATATTCCCGAAGGAAGAAATTGAGCCCCATACCAGTGAACCCTACCAGCCCGGATGGTTCACCATAGAATCTTAACAAAACTTGTTACATGCCACAACGATCCCTCAGGATCTCAGTGGGGTAACCTTCCTGGAACGGAAGCCACTGTGTGTGGGGGATTCCCCAAATAGATCTATCCATATAAATCAAGCGGTTCACGAAAGAATTAATGATCATGATATAAGAATTAGCAGGTAACCACAATCCCACATAGTATCATCAAATAAAGCACAATCATAGTTCATAAAAGTAGAGCATGTTTCATCCCAAAATAGTAGTAAAAAGGGGGATCACTAGAACTCACCTTAGATATCAAGCAAAAAGAAATTCTTCGCGTGCCGGGAATGTCTCAAGTCTAGCACCCTAACATAAGTATATTAAGTGATTAGCTACTGCTCTAAGCCTATTTAAGGAGCAACAATAGTGCCTAAGACTTAAATGGACGGGTTCGGCTTTGATTCAGTTAGGGTTTGTATAAAAGGTTCCTTTTATGGAAAGTCATGGTTTTTCATGAAATCAAAGGTTTCTACATTACTAAACCAAGAATATATAGTAATTATGCCATTTAAGGGGGCAAATGAACTTATGGGAGTCGGTTATGAAGTTTTGTAAAATTTACAGTTTTGCCCCTGAAGTTTCAAAATTGACATTTTCTACCCTTAAGATTAGTTTCTTGCATTAAGTGACCTCTATTCTCAAAAATCAGGTTCAAGACCTTAATTAAACTTAGTTTTAAGAATTTATAACCAAAATTTCAGTTTATGGACTCGGTTTGTAAATTACGCGTTTAACGTTGCCGGTTACGGTAAAACCGAACGGTTTAAAAAAATGGTTATCTATGATTTTTCGCCTTTTTGAGTCTAAAACCAGTAGATGACTTTTTAAAGTCATTTTAATATATTTCCAACCTTTTAAATCACAAATTTTGCCCCTAGTAGTTGAAAGACCCGTTTTTTACGTTTAAACCGTTAAAACGCGTTTTTAGTCGGGTTTGACCAATTTAAAAGCTTGTTTGACCAACCATTTTACTTTTGAGGTTATTTTATCTTTTAACCTACTGGAAAATCATGATTTTTATAATTTGTAACATTTAACCCATTTATCGTATATTTTTCCTTAAAAACGCCTCCCGGTTTACACCCGGTTTCACTTAAAATCCATTTAAAATACCATTTGACCACTAAAAATTCTCATTAGCTCCAGAACACTTTATTAATCCTTAATGAACCTGGAATTCTTTTTAAAAAGTTTATAGTTCGAGATTTCTTGTTTTTTAAGTCATTTTAACACGTATTCGGGTCCCGAAAGTGACCAAAATGGGTCTAAACACATTATGTCTTTTGTTCCAGAGGTCAAACCATGTTATTAAACTTAATATGCACTAAAACTTACTGAAATAACAGTCCCAACACGTTGCCTAAAGATTCTACACATACCAAGGTTTCAAGAGGTGAAAATATGCCATAACCGACCATTACACATGTGTGATTCATGGTAACTTAAGTTTATTCATTGCCAAAACTTAATCTAACTTAAAAATCAGATTATTGGGGTGTCTTAAAAGTCATTTTGAGCAGGTTACACGTTTTGTTTTGAAGGGTTACAAGATACACAAGTTTGATAGTGCCAAAAACACCAAAATAGGGTTTTCAAAGGGGTAAATCGGGTTCTACCCCTTAGATTGACCATTATATCATGTGATATACCTTCAAGAACGTTGGGAACTCTTCAAGAACAAGGTGAGGGTGAGAGGTTTCTGTTACAACAAGAAAAAGTAGGGTTTTTAGGTGAACAATGAAGTTAAACTTGAGAAATGACCAAAACCGAACATAGTGAGCTTACACTTGATGTATCTCACGGTTTAGAAGGTGTGGATGGTCGTGAATGGATGAAATCTCCTTGGATGAGGCTGGAGAATCTCGAACAAAAGCTGGAACCTCAAGTATTGCACGTTCCAAGCCTCAAAACATCACCAAAAGTCACCTTTCTTGCGGTATGCTGCTGGCCGATGGTTGTATGCTTGTAGTTTGCGATTTTGGAGCTTGGAAGGAGAGGATTAGAGAGTGTTTGATAGAGAGGAGGTGGGTTCAGCTGGTGAATTCGAAATGAGGGAGAGAGAAGAGGAGTAGAAGAAGTGTGTCTTGCAAAATGGAGAATTGCATGAGAGGGGAGTGGATGTGTAGGTGGTGTAGAAGAGATTGCATTGGGCAAGGGGAGGGGCCGATTTTGTCATCTTGTGAGGGATTTTGTTTTAATTTTTATTGTAGAATAAATAATATTATGGGGTATTAATTTGAAATGTAGTGTATAATTATTAGTTAGTAGATGATGTTAGTTGACAACATGTGTAGGATCATTCTTGCATGATCCGAAATTTCCAAGTGTGAGGGTGTGTACACATATTTTTAATTGATTCAATTGATATTCTTAACTCTAGCTAGGGTGACTAATTGACATTCCCGGACACTAATTTTTTTTTAAAAAGGTAGAGACCTAATTTGGTTAAAAATCAAAAGTAAAGATCACATGAAATCATAATTTACATCAAATAGCAAGAATTGATTCCAATTTCACATTAGGGTTGTATAGTTTCAATTATTAGCACTCATAGCATGGATAATGATGCAAGTAATCTAGGGTTAGGGTAACAACCTGGAGGTCGGTTGTCACATTCTCCCACCGTTTAGGAAATTTCGTCCCGAAATTTAACTCTGATTAGGGACTGAACGGGTGGGTTTGAAGAGGTGTGGATAGTTCTTCCTCATTTCATCTTCACGCTCCCAAGTAAATTCAGGTCCTCGCTTGGAGTTCCATCTAACTTTAACCTTGGGTATGCGGCTCCGCCGGAGTTGTTTGACCAAACGATCCGTGATCTCCACAGGTTCTTCCACAAAGTTCAGTTTGTCGCTTATCCTTGCTTCTTTTAATGGTAGTTCCAGGGTTTTGTCTACCATGCTCTTCTTCAAGTTTGACACATGAAAGGTGTCGTGTATGTGACTCAATCCCGGGGGTAGTTTCAACTTATATGCTACTGGGCCAATTCTTGCCATTATCTCAAATGGTCCAATGTATCTTGGGCTTAGTTTTTCTCTTTTTCCGAATCTCACGGCTCCTTTCCATGGTGCTACTTTTAGCATCACTCTGTCGCCCACTTGGAACTCTAGAGGTTTCCGCCTCCTGTCGGCGTACTTCTTCTGTCGGTCTCTAGCTGCTCTCAGTCGTTCCTTTATCTTATAGATCTTATCGGTGGTTTCCAACACTATGTCGGGTCCCATCACTTGGCTGCCACCAATCTCATTCCAACTCAAGGGTGATCGGCATTTCCTGCCATAAAGGACCTCGTACGGAGCGGCTTTGATACTCACGTGGTAACTGTTGTTATAGGCGAATTCCACCAAAGGAAGATGGTTATCCCAGTTTCCGCCAAAGTCCATCACGCAAGCTCTCAACATATCTTCCATTGTTTGAATAGTTCTTTCGCTCTGTCCGTCGGTCTGAGGGTGGTAAGCCGTGCTAAGATCTAAACGGGTTCCTAAAGCTTGCTGGAACGATTTCCAGAAACGAGAGGTGAAACGGCTATCACGGTCTGAGATGATCGACAGAGGCACTCCATGCCTTGTTACAATCTCGTCGACATAAAGTTGGGCCAGTTTCGTCATATCGTAGTCTTCTCTAATTGGCAAGAAGTGAGCTGATTTGGTTAATCTATCCACTATTACCCAAATAGCATCGTGACCTTTAAACGTTCTAGGCAGCTTGGTAACGAAATCCATCGTAACATTATCCCATTTCCATTCGGGAATCTCAGGTTGCTGCAACGTTCCCGATGGTTTTTGGTTCTCAGCTTTTACCATGGCACAAGTTAAACATTTCCCCACATAAACAGCGATTGATCTCTTAATTCCTGGCCACCAGAAAAGTGTCTTTAAATCCTGGTACATCTTATCACTTCCAGGATGAATTGAATACCTAGACTTGTGTGCTTCATCGAGGATTACTTCTCGAATTCCTCCGTGTTTTGGCACCCAAGTCCTTCCACCATATCTATATGTACCATCGTCCCCTATCTCCAATCGCTTTTCCATTCCAGTCAATCCTTCTTCCTTTAGTTTCTCTTCCTTTAATGCCTCGCCTTGAGCTTCCTTCAATTTTGCTATAAGGTTGGTATACACACTCATTCTTAAGGCTCGTACTCGAAGAGGTTTCTCTCTTTCCTTTCGACTTAACGCATCCGCCACAACATTGGCCTTACCAGGGTGGTAGCGGATCTCGCACTCATAATCGTTCAATAGCTCAACCCATCTTCTCTGACGCATGTTGAGCATCTTTTGGTCAAGGATATGCTGCAAGCTTCTATGGTCGGTGTAGATAATGCACTTTGTGCCATAAAGGTAATGCCTCCACATCTTAAGGGCAAACACCACGACACCCAACTCCAGATCGTGCGTCGTGTAGTTCTTCTCATGATCATTCAGCAGTCTCGATGCGTAAGCAATCACCTTATTGCGTTGCATCAATACACATCCTAGTCCTTGACGCGAAGCGTCACAATAGACCACGAAGTCTTCTACTCCTTCTGGAAGAGCAAGTATAGGCGCACTGCATAATTTCTCTTTAAGCGTTTCAAACGCCTCATTCTGCTCTCGCTCCCACACAAAGGTTGTGTTTTTCTTGGTTAGTGCGGTCAAAGGTTGCACTATACGCGAGAAGTCCTTTATAAATCTTCGGTAATAGCCAGCCAGTCCTAAGAATTGCCTTATCTCCGTAGGAGTCTCAGGAATCTTCCAATTCTTTATGGCCTCAATCTTGGAAGGGTCAACTTGAATCCCATCCTTCTTTACCACATGACCTAAGAATTGGATCTGGCGCATCCAGAATTCACATTTCGAGAACTTGGCATATAGTTGCTCATTCTTGAGCAATTCAAGGATTAGCCTGAGATGCTTCTCGTGCTCGTCTTTAGTTTGAGAATAGATTAGTATGTCGTCGATAAACACGATCACAAACTTGTCAAGGTAAGGGCGGCAAACGCGATTCATGAGGTCCATGAATGCTGCTGGAGCATTAGTCAGTCCAAAGGCCATGACCAAATACTCATAGTGTCCATACCTAGTTCGGAAGGCAGTTTTGGGTATATCTTCTTCTCTTATCTTCAGCTGGTGGTATCCTGACCTCAAGTCTATTTTGGAGAAGTAACTTGCTCCCTGTAATTGATCAAATAAGTCGTCTATTCTCGGGAGAGGGTAACGGTTCTTTATGGTCAGCTTGTTCAACTCCCTGTAATCAATACACATTCGCAGCGTTTCGTCCTTCTTTTTCACGAATAGCACCGGGGCACCCCATGGAGAGACACTCGGACGTATAAATCCCTTGTCCATTAGTTCTTGAATTTGTACCATTAGCTCCTTCATCTCGGGTGGGGCGAGCCGGTACGGTGCCTTGGCTATTGGTGCAGCACCAGGCATCAAGTCTATCTGGAATTCCACCTGTCGATTCGGAGGAAGTCCTGGTAGTTCTTCCGGAAACACCTCTGGGTATTCCGAAACTACGGGAATCTCTTCGATTTTCTTCTCTTTTTGGGTTTTCATCACATAGACTATAAAAGCTGGACATCCCCTCTTCAAGCTCTTGGTAGCTTTCAAGTGAGATATCATAGGGTATAGAGTGTTACTTCTTTCTCCTTCTACCACTAACACTTCTTCGACGCTCAATGGTATCTTGAGCAGTCGCTCATCGCATACGATTTCAACTTTATGCTTCGCTAACCAGTCCATACCCACGACAACATCAAATCCTCCTAACTTAATGGGCATCAAGTCAATCTTAAACACATTCCCTTTTAGATTCAGGGGGCAATCCCTAATGATTTCGTTAGCTTCTAAAATATTACCGTCAGCTAGTTCTACGGTAAATGTATCAGTCAAGGTGCACGCGTCTAAGTCAATCAATTGCCTAAAGGTACTAGAGATAAAACTAGCAGTCGCTCCAGTATCAAACAGTACAGTAGCGGGATGATTATTTACAAGGAACGTACCGTTGACAACGTCGGGTTCCTTACGAGCTCCTGCTGGGTCCATAACGAAAGCTCTTCCCTTAGGCTTATTGGGCTTGGCATCCTTGTCTCTACCCAGCTTAGGACACTTGTTCCTCATATGCCCTGGGTCTCCACACTCGTAGCATTGTTTCCCCGGTACATAAGTACAGTCTTTAATTAGATGGCCTGTTCTCTTGCACCTAAAACAGGGCATCGGGTTACATTCTCCTTGATGATGTAACTTGCACTTGCTGCAGAGTGGGCTTGTCCCCGTATACAATCTCCGGTTTTTGCTTCCTTGATCATCACGTCTCACTCCTTCAGAACTCCTTCTACTCGACCCACTGCTACTTCCAATCGCTCTTTTTGCTTCAAACCACTTCCTCTTGTCTCCAACAAACTTCTTCTTCTCATCAGCCCTTCCTTGATCGGTCCATCCAGCCCTAATAAGATCGTCAGTCAGACTGCTGGTAAGGTCGACAGCAGCTTGTAGGGTCACAGGCTGAGAGGCACGACCATACCCCTAACTCTTGGGTGTAGTCCCCAGATGAACCGTGCTACACCTTTGGCTTCTGGCGTCACCAAATGTGGCACAAGTCGGGACAGGGCTAAGAAACGATTGATGTATTCGGTGTAGTTGGGTCCCTTCATCTCCAAGCTTAAAAATTCTGTCTCCAGCTTCTCGAGTTGATTGATGGGGCAATATTTGTTGGTCATTAACTCTCGGAATTCAGTCCAACCCATTCGATTTGCAACGTTTCTTCCACGGCTCTGGGTAATGGACTTCCACCATTCAAGAGCTGATCCCTTGAGAGATTGTGATGCAAATCTCACCATGTGCTCCATCTTGCACTCGCTGATGTCTAAGACGGCTTCCATTTCGTCGATCCACCTGTAAGTCTCTATAGCACCCTCGGTGCCATAGAAGTCCTTGGGCTTGCAGGCCATAAAGGTCTTGTAAGAGCACCCATTCCTTAACTCCTCAGCTTCATCATCGTGGCTCTCATCGTTTATCGGCCGTTCATTCCCAGTAGTGTTATCCCGGTCTGCATTTATCTGAGCAATGATAGTCGGAATGGCGTTGGCCAGTTGCTGAGCTACGAGGTTAGCAATCCTTTCGTCACTCTCTTGATTAGTATTCTCCCCGTGGGGAGTCCCTGGTGGAGTAGGTTGGGTTCCAGTAGGCCTTGCTCCCTCATGGCGGCCTCTGGTGGCTCCACGTCGACCAAAACGTGTTCCTCTGCGAGTCGGCATTCGGATAGTATCACAAATAGATTCGTTTAGCATCTCATAAATTTTGTTTCGGATATCCTAGGCATCATTATCCTATCGCACCATGCCTCGGAAGAGGAATCATAGCATGCACATACATGTATTTACAACCCACTAAAGAACCTTAAATGTCCAATTCAAAACATGATATAATAGTTGGGCAACAATTTAGAAAAGGCACAGATAATCTCAAAGCACAACAAAACATATAGCAGTTTAATACAGACAGTTTAAAAGTTTTTAGCATCTCAAAAGCAGTCAACATAGTATCATCCAAACGAGTAGAATCAGAGTCATGCTCTTACAATTTGGAAGGTGCCATCACCCCCATAATATAAAATAATAGTCTCAAACAAGAATTCAAATAGTTTCCTTCTACTGTCCACAGACAGATAAATCCCACTGAGTACTCCAGTTTCACATCCACTTCCTCTTTAACCATCCAAACCACCCAATGTACCCTTCTTCCTCTGCTCCTGCTCCAAACGCTTCACTCCCTGTGTAGCCATCATCGCCTGGAACTGGGCCGACTGAGAAGTTCGAGTGGCGTGCTGAACAGTCAGCTCATGACGGCGAACAGTCCTCAAAATCTCATCTAGTGTCGCATCGGAGGGTCCTACATCACTCGCCCGCGACTCGACTGGGAGTACCTATCACCAGCCAGTACAGTGGGGCCGTCATACATACTATGTCTCGGCGGCATCAGGCGCTCGTCGCGAGGGTCAAACAGTGGGGGTACCGATGTCGGAATCCTAACAGGCGGGGGAGGAGGAGGAGGCATCCTAAAGGATACGGAGGATCCTGGTCTAACGCTTTTGCGAGGTCGGGTGACAGTACGCGCACCCCTATTCCCAATAGGTGGGATGGGTGAGAGGGTCGGAGCAGCTACTTGAGGAGAGTGGGATCGCGTTTGGCTTCGGGAAGGTGATGTGGAGGAAGAGTCCTCGGAAGCCTCAGTGTCTTCGGACGTGACGGATATCCACCCTGGATGTCCGCATCTCCGGAGGTACGCCTCATACTCCGTCTGGGGTTTCTCTCTCCTTAGATGTCCGGTAGGAGCGGTCTCAGCGTCGGGGTGAGCAGGCGCCTTTCCTTTATCAGCCATTATCGTTATCCTGTAAGAAATACATCATGAGTAATTTGGTTTCTCATAGCTCATGATTTACATAATAGTACTAATAATAGTAGTGATGGCAATAGTATCTGTTATTCCAACATATAGCTGTCTGTTTTGCCCAGATCAATAGTTTCTTCAAGTAGTATCGGATAACATAGTTCATCATAAAAATCATTTAAATCCCCTTTTAAAATTAGTTTCAAATCATCAATATAAACCAGAAAAATCCAACCATAACCTAAAGATCAGTGATGGAAATTACACGTCCGGTAAATTCATGATTACGTTGATCAAGTGTAATCATCAATTTACCCAACCCGATCATTCCAACACTTCCCACAAGGACAGTCCTAGGGTATCAGGGTTGTAGCCTAGGGTCTACTATGGCATTCCCGACTTCTCTACAACCTTTGGCTCTGATACCAATCTGTCACACCCCGGGCCCAGATAGGTGGGACGTCACAGGCTAGCAACAACATATGGCAGCGGAAACAAACCATTATAAGAGCTCAAAGGAGAGAATATCACATGGCATTAAAGTTTTAAAAAGGTAACGGGCTAGATACACATCAAGCCCCAATTAAGTTTTACAATCAACCATAAAAATGAAATTGTACTTGTTAACACATAATATAAATTGTTCAAATGTTTCATCAAGGAAATAAGCCAATGCCATGTCACGGGGATAAGTCTAGGTCTTCAAACTGCTAGGATCTCTTCAAACATTACCCGAAACATGCTCAAAAGAAAATTGTGTCAACTATAAAGTTGGTGAATTCAAGTGCTTAAAGTTCAAAAACAAAAGGACTTAATAAATCCTTCTTTGATTAAAAGAAAAATAATCATTGTTTATGCAGGATCGTTTAAGGGCTTAACTACAATTACAACACAACCACACAATGAGGAGAATAACTAATCTCTAATCAAACAGTGAACTGGGTAACCGAGATGAAGCTAAGAACACAAGTAAGTAAAGAGACAGAACAAGAGAGTTGGGTTTCAAGGAGGCAGTATATTGCTTTCTCAAGTTCTCTTACAAGTGTTACAAAGCATTCATGAAAGATACAAGAACTTGAAATACTTATACTACAACCTACAGCCGGCCATACTTTGAAGGCCAGCTGGATACAATTGACTAGACACTAACAAAATCAATTGTAGGATCAAAAGGCATATCTGCCTTTTGACCTTGTGACTATGACATGCCATAGCTCACATCCTTTACAATACAAAAAGGATAAAGTACATAAAGTGGAAAGTTACAGACTCAAGACCTCAATGTACAGTTACCAAAAGCATGACCCTTTTCACCAACTCATGTAAGTTGGTGACTTTACAGAGATGCAGCGGAAAAGGTGCTTTATGGAACAGTACATCAGATAAAGCATGTGTACTAAAAGTCTTCGGAAGAAATCTGTCTTCATAGGATTGAGGCTTCGGAA
Organism: Flaveria ramosissima; assembly: GCA_025215565.1. Lineage (NCBI taxonomy): Eukaryota > Viridiplantae > Streptophyta > Magnoliopsida > Asterales > Asteraceae > Flaveria > Flaveria ramosissima. The sequence continues at coordinate 33,670,898 of CM046030.1, forward strand.
GACTTTGTCTCTGAAGCTTCGGAAGACTTCATGTTTGGCTTCGGAAGATATTGGTCTTGGCTTCGGAAGATTTTACACTTAGAGTATTTTCTAATGCTTTGTGTAAAACTTCCGAAGCATTCTTCACTTCAGTACTTAGTGCATGTTGCTGAGACACTTAGCTGTTTTGGGTTGCATCAGACTTCAGGAATCCTTACAAACTCCCCCTAGGCTGATGCTACCAAAACACTTAGAAGATCTTCAAATGTTGGTAGTCTTCAGTACAATCAGAACCATTCCTTTCTTCATGAGATGGTCAGGATCATCAAGACTTTCATAGTATCTTCTCATCTCAAAGAGATCATGCAGAGGTAAGTTGATTATGTCTTGCCATGAGTAGACATTCTCAACACCTTGATCTCTGATAACAGTCCATCTCTCTGGATTAGTAGAGTATGTCCAGGACAAGATGGGTGTCTCACTAGTTAGAGGAGCCACTTGAATAGGAGTTGATTGGGCTGCCTCATCATGCACTTCCTCAGGTTGATCTGATTCAGCCTGAGGTGCAGAGGTAGATGACTTTGGCTTCTTCTTCTTTGTCTTTGGTTTAGAAGCCATCCTCTTCTTCCTCTTGGTTGTCTTTAACTGAGAAGACTGGTCTGCAGCACCATGTTGATCATCAGTGTCTTTCTCAGTTGGGTGTTCCTCCCTCACAGGTTCAGAAGGAGAGGGAGTTTGACCCTGCCTAGGATCAGAAGATGAAGCTTGCTGGGGCTCAGCTGGAGGTGCTGGTTGAGGTGTCTCTGGTTGTTCAAACTTGACCTCCACTTCAGGTGGGACTTGACTTGGAAGAGAGTGCAAGTCAATAAGTTCTCCACTCTTAATCTTCTGCTTGATCACCCTAATATGCTCATCCATAGTGGATAGAGACATGGGGCCAAGTCTCCTTCCGGAGAATCCATACAGCTTCAAGAAGCTCACCATTCTTTGTCTGTCAGCAGACTTCTTTGCATTCTTTTGAATGGTGGCCCTTGACTTTGCAGCTTCTTCCCTTAGTTTCCTTTTGGTTGTCTTTCTTTCCTTGACTAACTCAAGTTCAAGTTGCTTTAGATACTCGAACTCAATGAAGTCATAGGACAAAGGGAGAAGTGCATCTGCCTGATAGAAGCCTGTGGCACTCAGGTAGTTGATCATTTTGATCCTATCTTCCTCTTTATCTACCTGAGGTTCTTGTGGAGCCACATCTTCCTGTGCAGGACTTTCTTGAACTGGTGAGAGAGTAGGAGCATGCTTGTAAAGTCTTTTCTGTCTCTTCTCCTCTTTGAGTTGGAGAAGTATCATTGCATCCTCTTTCTCCTTCAACTCTCTTGACACTTCTCTGTCAGCCAGTTCATTCAGTTCTTCTAAGGGGAGGGAGATGATCTCATCAATGTCATAGTTCCTGGTCTGTAAGTAAGTAATCCTGACTGCCCTTAACTCATCATCCTGAGTATTTGGTCTGGGGGCAGCTCTGATTGCAGCTTGCATGAAGCTAGATGACCCAGTGGAACTTTCTCCCCTTAGTCTCCTTTTCCTCTCTCTCTCTTCCTCCTCAATTTCCTCAGGAGTCATTATCCTTTTCCCTTTGTCACCAACAGACCTTTGTGACTCAGGGTGGATTGAGGCTTGGCCTTCATTGCTTGGAGTAGCTTCCATGCTCTGGCCAGAGAGAGGCTGAGAAACACCTTCACCAGCAGGTGTCTCAGATGGAGTTTGGACCTCAGCAGCAGTTGTTGATGATGAGACAGGGGTCTCAGGTTCTGTCACTGGGCCTTCAGTCAAGGTTTCCCCTATGAAACTAATCTTAGGGTCCACCTCAACATCCAGTTGACCGATGACATTACCTGATTCCCTAAGTCTCCTTCTTAGAGAGAACTCTGCCATGATCCTGTCTTGGATTCTTTGAGCCAGCCTATCAGCTTGTCTTGAATTGCTTGGATTGACAAGTGGTAGGTTGACTAAATCCAGTCTTTCATAAAAGCTCAGGCTTTGGAATTGAAAAACTTCTTGTTGGCCTTGAACTCTTTGAAGTATGAGGGCTCTTCTGTCATCATCATACCTCCACCTTATGATTTGATTGTTAGTTCCCAGAGGTGGAGATGAGACAGCCCTTGGTATGCCTTCCTCAAAGAGACTCCTGATGAGAGAGTCTATAGAGTCCACATTAATGTGAACTTGAGGAAGTTGCTGAGAATGCACAACAGCAAGTGAGGATGGTGAGTCCTCTATGTCCATTCTCTCTGAAGAACTCCCAGGTTCTGTGGTTGTAACAACTTTCTCCCCCTTTTTGGTAGCATCACCCACTTGCATAGGTGAGCTGGAGGATAAGTCAATACTTCCACAGGTTCTTGTGTTCCTGGTTGAGCTCTTCTTAAAGGTCTCCCAGCTAGTTTTTCCTGCAGATATGAAATCTGTAGTTGCTGATCATTGACCCTGTTTTGTAAGGTAGTCACCTGAGATTCCAAGTGACTAACCTTAGAGACTAAATAGGTGCATGTTTTTGACAGTTTTTGCACCTTTAGCCTCAAATTCCCCTCATCTTCATCAGAAGATTCATTGGGGGATGAGATGATTGGACCAAAGTCCTCTCTCTCACCACCAGCTTGAGTTTCTTGGCTGCTGGTTTTCCTCTGCTCACTGGCAGCCTCAGTGAGATGCCAATGGGCTGAGTTGCCATGGTTGAGGTCTTAATAATGTAATCACTTTCAAAAGTGAGAGCCTCTTCCATATGGACATCCTGAACAGGTTCAGAAGTGTCCACCTCAGTGACAGGTGACTGATGGGGGATAGACTGAGGAGAGTCAGAGGTACTCATCTCTCTTTGAGTAGGGGAGGAGAAGAGAGACTCATGGTACTCACTGAATCCTAAGTCTTCATCAGTGTAAAAGGATAGGTTGGGAATTGGTTGGTTGAGATCCAAAGGCTGGGGATGGTAGCTGTCCCCTGAAGGTTGTCCACTTGAGTGTTGAGACTCAGAGTGAAGGCTTAAGGTTGTTGGGCTATTGAGCTCATCAGGGTGAGCTTGAGGAACCTCATCCCTGATAGGTGAAACAATGGGAGTGGTTTGCTCCTCAGGAGAAGTGGGAGCTCTAGTATCCACTTCTTCCTGTAAGGTTGAGTATTTGGGGGCCTGCACAGACTCAATAGTCTGAGCAGGGGTTCGTTTGGATTTTCTTTGGTAGGTGAGGGTGATTTCTGGTCTTTTTAGTGGTAGGGACAAAAGAGGTGTGGGTTCAACACTAGCTTGTGTTGCTAGGTTGTCACCTTGAGCAATGAGCTCTAACATTTTTGGGACTAGGGCTGTTTCTACCCCAGAGAAGCCTACAGTTGGCTTCTTCATTATTTTAAAGATGCCGGGCTTCATCTGTCCCAGTTTAAGAATATTACCTGTTTCCCTCAACTGTGAGCCCAGTTCACAGTTGAGAATGTGTTGAACATATCTAGGAAACATGTAATACTCTAAGGAGTCTAAGTTTGCAAGTAAATTAGTATATACAAATTGTGAATACCTGAACTTGACCCCTTGAACCATTCCATGAACAATGAAGGAGAGATCCTCAGGAATCTGGTCCCATCCACCATGCTTGTTTGACAAGCTGTGGATAACCACATGGAGCAGGAATTTCCATTGGGATGAGACCTTCCCTTTCCTAAAGGTCTTTACAGAGAAATCTCCTTCATAGCCCATCTGCTCAAAAGAATGATTTACAGCTTCTTTTGGAAAGGACACCTCACCTTCTTCATCATCCAGCTGTAGATGTTGGTTAATGATGGCCGGAGTGATGAAGACTGTCCTTCCTTGCACTGTGGCAGACAGTGCCTTCTCCCCATCCATAATGACCTCTTGGCAGGTCTTCCAGAATTCAAGCAACTGATCCTCATATAGAGGAGGATCAATGGTCAGGGAGGTGAAGTAGTTAGATAGAGTCAAGAATTGGCAAATCTCTGAGAAACTTGCATCTTTCTCAGAGCTTAACAGAGCAACTTGATTATGTTGCCTGTGTAGTTGCATGGAGAAATCAGGGTTGTTTCTGCGGTTAAGGTTGGCCATTTTAGAAGCTTAAGGGTGAAGAAAGGTAGAAAGCAAAGGCGGTTTAGAGAATTAGGTTAGAGAAACAGTAGAATTGAGGAAGATAGTGGGAAAGAGGGGGAACCGTTGGGTATTTATATGAAAAGGGATTTGAACCAAAGTTAATGAAAGAGGATAAACTTTGAAATCCGAAAGTCGGTCCCACCTCTGAAAAAGTAGTTTACTTTTGCTCAAAAAGTAGTTTTCTTGGAATTCGAAAAGCTTCCGAAGTTTATTTGTCTTCGGAAGTTCTGATTTAAAAAGCTTCCGAAGTTAAAATGGCTTCGGAAGAATTTCCTGAGAGTCTTGATAATTTATGCTTCGGAAGAGAAATAAACCTTTGAATGCTTTGTTTGAAAATAAACAAAGCTTCCGAAGGTTAATTTTGCTTCGGAAGGAAAAGGTTCTTGAAAATAGATAAGTGTCTGAGATAACAATTTTAAGCTTCGGAAGATGAATCTTTACTTCTTCCGAAGGTAAAATCTCTTAGACAGTTATTTATTTTAAAGACATGTTTTTCTTCCGAAGGTAAAATCTTATCTTCCGAAGTATCAGAAATTTTCAAGAATCTAAGGAAAGTCTTCAAAAAGAATTTTACATCCAAAGAAAACATGAGCTTATTAAAGTGATGAACTACACAACTTAGGACACACATATTTTAAGAAGAAATAATTAGAATTAGTTTTAATAAAAAGTCTACTCAAAGTTCTTGATGATGATTCCCCTATCATCCTTGAACAACTAGTCTTGCCTTGTTCTTGATGATGATTCCCCTATCATCCTTCTTGTTTCTAAAACCCATTTGGTTCCAATGGTAGTCTTCCCATGAGGAAGAGGACAAAGGTTCCAAACTTTCTGCCTTTTGAATTGAAGCAGCTCTTGTTGCATAGCTTCAACCCAACTTCCATCCTTTAGAGCTTCATCAACTTTCTTGGGCTCTATCTGGGATAAGAAACAAGAGTGAAGACAAACATTTGCTTCATGGGTTTGTCCTCTTGTTCTTACCCCTGTGACAACATCTCCAATGATGTTTGTGGTGGGGTGAGACTTGTGGATCCTTAGCTGAGGGATCACAACAAGTTGCTGGGAAAGATCTAAATTTGAAAAATTTAAATCTGGTCCTGAAGATTCACCCTCCACATTATCACACTTATCAAGATTAACTTGATCCAATGAGTGTGAGACATCATTGATGTTGTCATCTATGGTGTGGTTATTAGCATCAAGAAATTCCTGATCACTATCACCATCACCATTGTTGTCTTCTACAAGTGAGGTTTCTTTATCTGGTTGAGAGGCCTCTGAGCTGGAATTTGAAGGCATGCCAGATGTATCAGCTGAATTTGTCATTGTTGTGCTGATAGAAACCTCATTTGCTGAAGTAGTTCCAACTGGAGCTGAAGATGTATGAGTTGAAGATCTTCCTAGCTCAAATCTTGGATCAGGATCACCTGTATTTAGATTTTCTGTAGATCCTGATACATGCTCACAAGATTTGTTAAAACAGTTGGTAACTAAATCAAAATCAAACAGCCAATCCGGACCAGAACCAGCCACACAGGGAGTGTGCTCATTGAAAGTCACATTGGCTGACTCCTCAACAATTCTAGTTCTGAGATTGTATACTCTATAAGCTTTAGCTTGAGAAGAGTATCCAATGAAATGTCCATCATCTGATTTCTCAGCAAACTTGGCAATTTGATCTTTGGTATTCAAGATGGTGTAGGGACATCCAAATGACCTGAGAAAACCAATGAAAGGTTTCCTCTTGTGCCAAAGTTCATAAGGAGTCTTACCATGTGTCTTAACTACTAAAACTCTGTTTTGCACATAGCAAGCAGTATTGACTGCCTCTGCCCAGAAGGTGATAGGCAGTTTAGAGTCAGACAACATAGTTCTTGCAGCTTCAATAAGTGTCCTGTTTCTCCTTTCAGCAACTCCATTTCGCTGAGGAGTCCTGGGAGCACTATATTGTCTTGTAATACCTTTTTCATCACAAAATGAATCAAGGATTTGGTTCTTGAATTCAGTTTCTTGATCACATCTTATGGTTTTGACCTTGTGATCACATTGATTCTCAACTTTTAAGATGAAATTCCTCAGAATCTCAGGGGTTTCATCCTTAGTTCTAAGGAAGAAGACCCAAGTGAATCTTGTAAAATCATCTGTGATCACCAGACAGTAAGAGGTCCTTCCTAAACTCATTACACTGGTGGGGCCAAAGAGATCCATATGTAACAAGTGTAGGGGAGTAGTGATGGAGTTCTTTTCCTTAGGCTTGTGAGATACTTTGTGTTGCTTCCCTTTCAGGCATGCCACACAATGATCATCACTAGTAAACTCTTTCTTTGGCATTCCAGTTACCAAATCATGTTTAATTAGTTTGTTCATGTTCTTAAAGTTTACATGGCACATTCTTTTATGCCATAGGAAAGACTCATCACTATTTGCTTTTGATAGAAAGCATGAAACTTCTCCTGAGGGAGAGGTTTCTTGCAAATCCATCTTGTACATGTTCCCTTTCCTGGGGGCTCTGAGCAGGATATGCTCATGAGGAATGACCACACCAGGTTTGAGAACAATGCACTCATGCTCAGTAAAGAGCATGTTATGACTCTGATCACAAAATTGGGATACACTCAGAAGATTGTACCCAAGCTCCTTGACAAAGTTTACCTTCTCAATGCTGAGCTTACCATTTGTGACCTTGCCCCTTCCAGAAATGTAACCACCTTCATCTCCTCCAAAAGCAACTGGTCCTCCATCAATCCTCTCAAAATTGTGGAGTAGAGACCTATTGCCAGTCATGTGCCTGGAACAGCCACTATCAATTATCCAAACATTCCTGTTGGTCTTGAGCTGTTCCTGCACAGAGAAGATGATTAGTTACATTTTGAAACCCAATCCTTACTTGTCTTGGGCTCATTAACAGTAAAAGAAGGTAATGCAACAGTAATAGATCCTATGGTTGTACTATAGAGATCTTCAGCTGTTGTTGATGGAGAAACCTCAGTCATTTGGTCTTTCTTAGACTTCCATACCATCTTTGGAGTCTTGGACTTGACCTTCAAAACCTTAGAAGCTATTAGAACTTCATAAGTTTTGATGACTGATCCTTCGGAAGAGTCTACAGTCACTGCAGCAGACTTTAGTGCTTCGGAAGAATTCCTTTCTTCCGAGACCAACTTTGCTTCCGAAGGTAATTTTCCACTTACCTCCTTCTTTGATTTGGAGCTTCCGAAGGAAACAGACTTTCCTTCCGAAGCTTGAGATTTCTTGAGACTCTTTGAAGTCTTTGCTTTAGTCATGTGGACAGTACTTTTAGGATTGTATGGGCAATCCTTAGCAATGTGAGAAGTACTTTCACACATGACACATAACATTATCTTCTTCAAAGAGGTCTCCCTTTGAGAACAAGACTGACTTTGGTCACATCCCCTCTCCATCTTCATCTTGGTAGATGCTGAGACAGTTCCCTTGGGCTGTGAACTGTTCTTGGAGTTTGATGGTCCAGGCTGTGCAGCAGTGGTACACAGCAAATCAGTCTTCTTCTTGGCACTGAGATGATTTGGACAAGAACCATGACTCTTAGCTAAGGAGTCTTGGTTGATGTCTTCAGTCCTTACTACTTTGAAACCTGCAGAGATAAAAACTTGTTTCTGCTTAGCATCAAAAGTAGCCTTGATTTCTTGAGCCTTCTTTGCTTTTCTTTTGCTCTTTCTGATCAAGTTCTTTCTTTTGGACTTGGTCATCTTAGTTGATTTCTTCTCCTCAGAAGGATAGTGGCCCTTGGGAGAATCCTCTTCTTCACTCTTCTCAGAGGAATTCTTCACTATCACTTCTTCATCATCCTCACTTACAGGATCTATGAGAGGAAGCTCATCTTCACAAGTTCCACACCTAGGAGATCTTACAGACAAGATTGTGTGTGGAGGAGCTATCTCATTTGATCCTAGTCCCTGTCTGTTTTGATAACAAACTTTGTTGTGCAGGGATGAGGATATCATGTTCTTGAAGGTCTCTTCTTCAAGAACACTTTTTTCTGCCTTGGCTTTGCTGATCACAAGCTCAGCCTGGCACTCAGTTAACTTAGTGATGAGATCTTGGATCTGAGTTCTGAAATCTGTATGTTCATGTTTTAGTACTGAAATGGTTTTCTCCAAGTCTTCTATTTTTAACTTGTAATCATTTTCAGACTTTCTAAAATCAGATTTTAATATGTTTAATGACTCAAGATCAGATCTCATCTCTAGGTTATAAGACCTGTATCTATTTACTTTAGCAATGCATTCAGGGGAGCAGAGATGTTCCAATACCTTGGCTTCATCATGGTCAGCCATCAATGCTTGGTTTGGAGAAGCATCCTCCACCTGAAAACTCCAGTCAAAGCCTCCTTCTTCAACAGCAACAGCAGCATGTTGCTTTGTCTTCTCAGCTTGAGGAGCTTTGTCAGCAAAGTTTGGTCTGGGTTGTGTTTGGCCCCCATTTGTTTTAGGTGCCTTACACTCCCTGGCAAAGTGACCCATAAGGTTACAGTTGTAACACTTAACTTTGCTTTTATCCAGCCCAAACTTGCTGCTGGTAGCATTGCTTGGGAATCTTCTTCCTGTCCTCTTGTAGAACTTCTTGGCTCTGTGAGTGAGGAGAGCCATCTGCTGAACTATCTCCATGTATTCCAGGTCATCTGGATGGATACAGTCCAGGTCTTCAAGAGTGAAGAGATAATTCCCACAGCTTTCATCTGCAGACACAAAGGCTTGAGAAGAACTTGTCTCTTGGAATGGGCTTCCTTGAGTAAAGTTCTCCCTTGGTGTCTCCGAGAAGGTGATGAAAGGACCCTTTTGTGAGTTGTCAGGGTAGCATAAGAGATGATGCTGAGGTTCTATGCTGTCCCTTTCAACCACATGAAGGGCTGAACCCATTTGATTGTTGGAGTTGCCAGATGAACCTTGCATGTTCATCTCCATCTGGTATCCACTGAGAATCCCATACAACTCTGTAAGAGTAAGAGTCTTAAGGTTCTCAGTCCTCTTGATCACCACACAATAGTGTGTCCATTGCCTAGGAAGTGATGACATGAACTTCCTTACAATGTCCCTGTTCTCAAGAGGAACTCCTCCATCCACTAGGGTATCCACAATCTCAACATACCTGAAGTATTGTTGAGTCATGGTCTCACCTGCTTTGAAGGTGAAATTTTCAAACTGCTGCTTCAGAAGATCTTTCTTGTTCTCCTTGGCTTCAGAGGAGCCTTCATACATCAGCTTTAGTGCATCCCACAGCTGTTTGGCTGTCTTGCACTTCTTGAAGCCTCTGTATACAGAGTTTGGGAGAGCAGTCTGAAGAGCAGTCATGGCCTTCCTATCAATTTCTACTCTTTTTCTATCTTCATCTGAGTAGTTGGCCACATCTTTAGGAATCATACCAGCACCAGTAGCAGAGGGGGTGCTGGGTATGAAAGGTCCATTCTCAACAGATTCCCACATTCTTGAATCAAGAGACCTGATGAAACCTTCCATCCTCATGCACCAGGTGTCAAAATCATCAAGAGTGATCAGTGGGGATTTGTTCATGGTTCCAGTCTCCATATCAGTCTTAGAGATGGCAGCCATTTGAAGAGTTTAGCTTTTGTGTGTTGTGAGGGATCTTAAGATGGTTAGATCTTATATCAAGAGCCTGGAATGCTCTGATACCAATTGCAGGATCGTTTAAGGGCTTAACTACAATTACAACACAACCACACAATGAGGAGAATAACTAATCTCTAATCAAACAGTGAACTGGGTAACCAGATGAAGCTAAGAACACAAGTAAGTAAAGAGACAGAACAAGAGAGTTGGGTTTCAAGGAGGCAGTATATTGCTTTCTCAAGTTCTCTTACAAGTGTTACAAAAGCATTCATGAAAGATACAAGAACTTGAAATACTTATACTACAACCTACAGCCGGCCATACTTTGAAGGCCAGCTGGATACAATTGACTAGACACTAACAAAATCAATTGTAGGATCAAAAGGCATATCTGCCTTTTGACCTTGTGACTATGACATGCCATAGCTCACATCCTTTTACAATACAAAAAGGATAAAGTACATAAAGTGGAAAGTTACAGACTCAAGACCTCAATGTACAGTTACCAAAAGCATGACCCTTTTCACCAACTCATGTAAGTTGGTGACTTTACAGAGATGCAGCGGAAAAGGTGCTTTATGGAACAGTACATCAGATAAAGCATGTGTACTAAAAGTCTTCGGAAGAAATCTGTCTTCATAGGATGAGGCTTCGGAAGACTTTGTCTCTGAAGCTTCGGAAGACTTCATGTTTGGCTTCGGAAGATATTGGTCTTGGCTTCGGAAGATTTTACACTTAGAGTATTTTCTAATGCTTTGTGTAAAACTTCCGAAGCATTCTTCACTTCAGTACTTGGTGCATGTTTGCTGAGACACTTAAGCTGTTTTGGGTTGCATCAGACTTCAGGAATCCTTACAGTTTATCATCGTGGGAGAAATAAAATCATAATCAACCCTGCACTCAGTCCCCGGTTAGCCTCTTCTAAAGTTGTGTTTTACCGGATATTCCCGAAGGAAGAAACTGAGCCCCATACCAGTGAACCCTACCTGCCCGGATGGTTCACCATAGAATCTTAACAAAACTTGTTACATGCCACAACGATCCCTCGGGATCTCAGTGGGGTAACCTTCCTGGAACGGAAGCCACTGTGTGTGGGGGATTCCCCAAATAGATCTATCCATATAAATCGAGCGGTTCACGAACGAATTAATGATCATGATATAAGAATTAGCAGGTAACCACAATCCCACATAGTATCATCAAATAAAGCACAATCATAGTTCATAAAAGTAGGGCATGATTCATCCCAAAACAGTAGTAAAAAGGGGGATCACTAGAACTCACCTTAGATATCAAGCAAAAAGAAATTCTTCGCGTGCCGGGAATGTCTCAAGTCTAGCACCCTAACATAAGTATATTAAGTGATTAGCTACTGCTCTAAGCCTATTTAAGGAGCAAAAATAGTGCCTAAGACTTAAATGGACGGGTTCGGCTTTGATTCAGTTAGGGTTTGTATAAAAGGTTCCTTTTATGGAAAGTCATGGTTTTTCATGAAATCAAAGGTTTCTACATTACTAAACCAAGAATATATAGTAATTATGCCATTTAAGGGGGCAAATGAACTTATGGGAGTCGGTTATGAAGTTTTGTAAAATTTACAGTTTTGCCCCTGAAGTTTCAAAATTGACATTTTCTACCCTTAAGATTAGTTTCTTGCATTAAGTGACCTCTATTCTTAAAAATCAGGTTCAAGACCTTAATTCAACTTAGTTTTAAGAATTCATAACCAAAATTTCAGTTTATGGACTCGGTTTGTAAATTACGCGTTTAACGTTGCCGGTTACGGTAAAACCGAACGGTTTAAAAAAATGGTTATCTATGATTTTTCGCCTTTTTGAGTCTAAAACCAGTAGATGACTTTTTAAAGTCATTTTAATAAGTTTCCAACCTTTTAAATCACAAATTTTGCCCCTAGTAGTTGAAAGACCCGTTTTTACGTTTAAACCGTTAAAACGCGTTTTTAGTCGGGTTTGACCAATTTAAAAGCTTGTTTGACCAACCATTTTACTTTTGAGATTATTTTATCTTTTAACTTACTGGAAAATCATGATTTTTATAATTTGTAACATTTAACCCATTTATCGTATATTTTTCCTTAAAAACGCCTCCCGGTTTACACCCGGTTTCACTTAAAATCCATTTAAAATACCATTTGACCACTAAAAATTCTCATTAGCTCCAGAACACTTTATTAATCCTTAATGAACCTGGAATTCTTTTTAAAAAGTTTATAGTTCGAGATTTCTTGTTTTTAAGTCATTTTAACACGTTTTCGGGTCCCGAAAGTGACCAAAATGGGTCTAAACACATTATGTCTTTTGTTCCAGAGGTCAAACCATGTTATTAAACTTAATATGCACTAAAACTTACTGAAATAACAGTCCCAACACGTTGCCTAAAGGTTCTACACATACAAAGGTTTCAAGAGGTGAAAATATGCCATAACCGACCATTACACATGTGTGATTCATGGTAACTTAAGTTTATTCATTGCCAAAACTTAATCTAACTTAAAAATCAGATTATTGGGGTGTCTTAAAAGTCATTTTGAGCAGGTTACACGTTTTGTTTTGAAGGGTTACAAGATACACAAGTTTGATAGTGCCAAAAACACCAAAATAGGGTTTTCAAAGGGGTAAATCGGGTTCTACCCCTTAGATTGACCATTATATCATGTGATATACCTTCAAGAACGTTGGGAACTCTTCAAGAACAAGGTGAGGGTGAGAGGTTTCTGTTACAACAAGAAAAAGTAAGGTTTTTAGGTGAACAATGAAGTTAAACTTGAGAAATGACCAAAACCGAACATAGTGAGCTTACACTTGATGTATCTCACGGTTTAGAAGGTGTGGATGGTCGTGAATGGATGAAATCTCCTTGGATGAGGCTGGGGAATCTCGAACAAAAGCTGGAACCTCAAGTATTGCACGTTCCAAGCCTCAAAACATCACCAAAAGTCACCTTTCTTGCGGTATGCTGCTGGCCGATGGTTGTATGCTTGTAGTTTGCGATTTTGGAGCTTGGAAGGAGAGGATTAGAGAGTGTTTGATAGAGAGGAGGTGGGTTCAGCTGGTGAATTCGAAATGAGGGAGAGAGAAGAGGAGTAGAAGAAGTGTGTCTTGCAAAATGGAGAATTGCATGAGAGGGGAGTGGTGGATGTGTAGGTGGTGTAGAAGAGATTGCATTGGGCAAGGGGAGGGGGCCGATTTTGTCATCTTGTGAGGGATTTTGTTTTAATTTTTATTGTAGAATAAATAATATTATGGGGTATTAATTTGAAATGTAGTGTATAATTATTAGTTAGTAGATGATGTTAGTTGATAACATGTGTAGGATCATTCTTGCATGATCCGAAATTTTCAAGTGTGAGGGTGTGTACACATATTTTTAATTGATTCAATTGATATTCTTAATTCTAGCTAGGGTGACTAATTGACATTCCCGGACACTAATTTTTTTTAAAAAGGTAGAGACCTAATTTGGTTAAAAATCAAAAGTAAAGATCACATGAAATCATAATTTACATCAAATAGCAAGAATTGATTCCAATTTCACATTAGGGTTGTATAGTTTCAATTATTAGCACTCATAGCATGGATAATGATGCAAGTAATCTAGGGTTAGGGTAACAACCTGGAGGTCGGTTGTCACATCCTTTGAGTACATTGAGTTTGAGTATCTTATTGAACTTCAAGTGCTCAAAGAACAAAAGGCAACAAAAAGAAAGATGAGGGAAGATGCTGCAAAGTCAAGAGCTATCATCCAAAAGAGTATGAAAAAGTCTGCTGACAGACAAAGGATGGTGAGCTTCTTGAAGTTGTATGGATTCTCCGGAAGAAGACTTGGCCCTATGTCTCTATCCACAATGGATGAGCATATCAGGGTAATCAAGCAGAAGATCAAGAGTGGAGAGCTGATGACTTATACTCTCCTCCAAGTCAAATCCCACCTGAAATGGAGGTTAAGGATGAACAACCTAAGACAACACAACCTGGACCTCCTGCTGAGCCTTAGCAAGCTTCATGTTCTGATCCACAGTAGGGTCAAACTCCCCCTCCTTCTGAACCTGTGAGGGAGGAACACCCAACTGAAAAAGACAAGGATGATCCAAGGTGTTGTAGTCAAGTCTTCTCAGTTAAAGTCTTCTAAGAGGAAGAAGAGGATGGCTTCCAAACCAAAGTCTAAGAAGAAGAAGCCTGAATCATCCACCTCTACACCTCAGGCTGAGTCGGATCAACCTGAGGAAGTGCATGAAGAGGCAGCCCAATCAACTCCAATTCAAGTGGCTCCTCTTGCAGCTGACACACCCATCTTATACTGGACCTTCACCTCTAATCCAGAGAGATGGCATGTGATCAGAGATCAAGGTGTTGAGAATGTCTATACATGGAAAGACATAATCAACTTACCTCTGCATGATCTCTTTGAGATGATAAGATATTATTAGAGTATAAGTGATCCTGACCATCTGATGAAGAAGGGTATGGTCATCATTGTCCTGAAGACTATAAATATCTGAAGATCTTCTAAATGTTTTGGTAGCATCAGCCCAGGGGGAGTTTGTAAGGATTCCTATAAGTCTGATGCAGCCAAAACATCCAAAGTCTCTCTGCAAGCATGCACTAAAGAATAGAAGTAGAAATGCTTCGGAAGTTTTACACCATGCACTAGAAATATTCTAAGTGTAAAATCTTTCGAATCCAAGACCAACATCTTTCGAAGCCAAAAGTGAAGTCTTCTGAAGCTTCAAAGACAAAGTCTTCTGAAGCCAAAGAGTGAAGACAGATTTCTTCCAAAGACTTTTAGAGATATGCCTTTATCTGATGTACTTTACCATAAGCTGGACCACCTTTCCGCTGCTACTCTGTAAAGTCACCAACTTACATGAGTTGGTGAAAGGTCCATGCTTTTGGTAACTGTACATTAAGGTGTTGAGTCCATCCTTTCTACTTTATGTACTTTTATCCTATTTGTAATATATTAGGATGTGAGCTATGGCATGTCATAGTCACAAGTCAAAAGGCAGATCTGCCTTTTGGCTCTACATTTGATTTTGTAGTTGTCTAGTCAATTGTATCCAGCTGGCCTTCAAAGTATGGCCAGCTGTAGGATGTAGTATAAAGTATATCAAGTACTTTTAACTTTCAATCGATGCTTTGTAACTTGTAATAGAACTTGAGAAGCAATATACAACATTCTTGAAAACCAAATACTTGTGTTGTTTGGAATCTTGTTCTGTCTCACATTTACTTGTGTTCTTAGCATCTTTCATTAATAAGTTAACCAGTTCCCTATTTGATCTGTTAAGTGTTCTAAGCAACTCTTCTCATTGTTATGTTGTGTTGTAAGTGCATACCCTTCACTAGTCCTGCATTGTTCTCAGGCCCGGGGTGGTCATTCCTCATGAGCATATCCTGCTCTGAGCCCCCAGGAAAGGAAACATATACAAGATGAATTTGCAAGAAACATCTCCCTCAGGAGAAGTTTCATGCTTTCTATCTAAAGCAAATAATGATGAGTCTTTCCTCTGGCATAAAAGAATGTGCCATGTAAACTTTAAAAACATGAATAAATTAATTAAGAATGATTTGATAACTGGAATGTCAAAGAAAAAGTTTACAAGTTATGACCAATGTGTTGCATGCCTGAAGGGGAAGCAACACAAGGTATCTCACAAGCCAAAGGAAAGACACCCATGACTATTCCCCTACACTTATTACATATGGATCTCTTTGGCCCCACCAGTGTAATGAGTCTAGGAAGGACCACTTGTTGTTTGGTGATCACAGATGACCTTACAAGATTCACTTGGGTCTTTTTTCTTAGAATTAAGGATGAGACCCGTGAGATTCTGAAGTATTTCATCTTAAAGATTGAGAATAAATGTTATCACAAGGTCAAAACCATAAGATGTGAATAAGGAACTGAATTCAAGAACCAAATCCTTGATACATTTTGTGATGAAAAAGGTATTACAAGACAATATAGTTCTCCCACGACTCCTTAGCAAAAAGGTGTTGTCTGACTCTAAATTGCCCATCACCTTCTGGGCAGAGGCAGTAAACACTGCTTGCTATGTTCAAAACAGAGTTTTAGTAGTTAAGACACATGGTAAGACGCCTTATGAACTTTGGCACAAGAGGAAACTTTTCATGGGTTTTCTAGGTCATCTGTATGTCCTTGCACCATCTTGAATACCAAAGATCAAATTGCAAAGTTTGTTGGGAAATCAGATGATGGACATTTTATTGGATACTCTTCTGAAGCTAAGGCTTATGGAGTATACAATTTCAGAACTAGAGTAGTTGAGGAGTCAGCCAATGTGACTTTCAATGTGCACACTCCCAGTGTGAAAGGTTCTAGTCCTGATTGGCTATTTGATCTTGATTTAGTTACCAACTGTTTTAACAAATCTTGTGAGCATGATTCAGGATCCACAGATATACTACCTACAGGTGATCCTGACCTAAGATTTGAGCTGAGAAGACCTTCAAGCAACACAACTTCAGCTCAATGGTAACTAATCCTGCAAATGAAGTTTCTACCCGCACAACAATGAAAAATCTTCTGATACTTCTGGGGTGCCTTCAAATTCCAGCTTAGAGGCACAAAACTCGGTTGAAGGAGCTTCAAATGTTGGAGAAAATGGTGGTGGTGAAAGTGATCAATGCAGGCCCCCATATACTCACCCATATAGGAGGAAGTGGATACTAGAGCTCCCACTTCCCCTAAGGAGCAAACCACTCCCATTTCTTCAAGAATTAGTGCTGAGGTTTCTCATACTTAACCTGATGAGCTCACTAGCCCAACTACCTTACGCCTTCACTCTGAGTCTCAACACTCAAGTGAACAACCTTCAGGGGACAGTTACCATCCCCAGCCTTTAGACTTTAATGAATCCGTTCTTAATCTTGAATTCTATACTGATGAAGACATAGATTTCAGTGAGTACAATGAGTCTTTCTACTCTTCCCCTACTCAAAGAGAGATAAGTGCTCCTGAGTCTCCTATGTCTAGCCCACATCAGTCACCCATTACTGAGGTGGACCTCTCTGAACTTGTTTAGGATATCCATATGGAAGAGGCTCTCACTTTTACAAGTGATTACATCATTAAGACCTCAACCATGGCAACTCAGCCCATTGACACTTCAACTGAGCCTGCCAGTGAGAAGAGGAAATCCAGCATCGAAGAACATGAAGCTGGTGGTGAGACTGAGGACTTTAGTCCAATTCTCTCATCCCCCAGTGATTCTTCTACTGAAGATGAGGGGAATTTGAGAGTAAAGGTGCAAAAACTATCAAAAACATGCACCTACCTAGTCTCTAAGGTTAGTCACCTTGAATCTCAGGTGACTACCCTGTAAAACAAGGTCAATAATTAGCAACTTGAGATATCTTATCTCAGGGAAATACTAGCTTGGAGACCTTCAAGGAGAGATCAACCACGAACACAAGAACCTATGGATGTGATTGACCTAACCCCTAGCTCGCATATGCAAGAGGGTGATGCTACCAAAAAAGGGGAGAAAGTTATTGCAATCACAGAACTTGGGAGTTCTTCAGGGAGTATGGACATTAAGGACTCACCATCCTCACTTGCAATTGTGCATACTCAGCAACTTTCTCAAGTTCACATTGATATGGACTCTCTAGACTCTTTCATTCAGAGTCTCCTTGAGGAAGGCATTCCAAGGGCTATGTCATCCCCACCCCAAGGAACTTCATACTACAACATTAGGTGGAGTTATGATACTGACAGAAGAGCCCTCATTCTTCAAAGAGTTCAAAGGCAGTAGAAGATATTCAACTTTCAGACCTTGAACCACTATGAAGGTCTTGACCTGATCAATATGCCATTTGTCAACCCAAGTCAATCTAGACAAGCTGGCAGGCTGGCATAAAGGATTCAATACAGAATTGCTAAAGAGTACAGCCTAAGAAGAAGACAAAGGCAATTAGGTAATGTCGTTAGTCAACTGGATGTTGAGGCAGACCCTAAGATTAGCTTCAAAGGGAAACCTTGACAGAAAGCCTAGTGATAGAGCCTGAGAGCCCTGTCATACCAACAACTACTTCAGCAATTTATTCCCTCGGTGAAACACCTGCTGGTGAAGGTGTATCACAACCTCTTTCTGGCTAGAGCTTGGATGCTACACCAAGCATTTAAGGCCAATGCTCTCTCCACCCTGGCCAGAGCTTGGATGATACATAGATGAGATTATATCTCTCCCCTTAGAGCAGTTAAATGAACTGGCTGACATGGAAGTGTTAAGAGAGATGAAGGAAGCAGAGGATGCAAGGCTACTTCTCCAATTAGAAGAGGAGAAGAGACAGAAAAGGTTATACAAGCATTTTCTCTTGGAACAAAAGAACCAATGAGCCAGATCAGAAAAACCTTTAAGTCCTACAGACATCACAACAACTTAAGAGATCTACATATGCTGAAGACAAAGTCTGAAGACAAAGTCTGAAGACAAAGTCTGAAGATAAAAGTCTGAAGACAATAGCAGAAGACAAAGTCTGAAGACCAAGTTCTCAGAAGTTGTCTCAAACAGCTGAAGTGTTTCCTTTCAGTAGTTGTAATGTTTTACTTTTCAGTAGTTTCCTTTCAGTAGTTTTATTATTGTAAAACGTCTGAAGTTCTTACTCTTAAGATGTTATCGTTTCAGTAGTTGTAACTCTAGTTTATACTTAGCTTTTTGTGAAGGTGTCCTCAGTTGTTGTGGACATCTTCAGTAGATTAGTTATTTTCAGTAGTTTGTTAAATCAGTTAGATGTCACTATCAAGTGACATCAGCTGACGTCACATTTCTTTATAAAAGGAATGTTGACCTAGTAGTTTTGTAACCGAAGCATTTGCGTGAATGAAAATCTTCTATTAACAAAAAATTTCTCTCTCTATAATCGTCATAGTGTGATTGCATATTCATACTTATCTTGCTTAAATTGGATCTAATTTCTGTTATATTCCGCTGCAAATGCAATCTAATTGATCAAACTAGATCCGATCCTATCAAAATGGTATCAGAGCTGGTTAATCATTGATGGATTTAACAATTGATCATTGAAACTGCTCTTTTGATATCTAAGTTTGATCGAATTAGCAAATTTGCAAGAATTGGTTATAGAGTTTGATTTTCTGTCGCTTCTGGTCAATTATTTTGAGATTCAAATTGTGTTGTTGAGTTTTTGAGCTAGATTTATTATAATCTCATTGAATTTGGATTGAATTGGTGAAAATGACTACATCAATCAATGATCCTCACAATACTGGCTCCTCAACAAAGCCTCTGATGATTGTTAGGAGTGAGTATAACATATGGCAACGCCGAATGCTCCATCAACTGTCTGTTAACAGTTAGGTTGTTGGAAGTCAGTGGTTCATGGACCATATAAGCCTATGGTGAGTAATCCTGAAACCAATGAGATGGTTCCGAAGAAGAAGGAGCAATATTTTGATGAGGATTTAAAACTGTTTGAAATTGATGCTAATGCCCATGGAATTCTGGCCATGGCACTGCCTAATGAAATCTACTATGGGCTTATGCATCATGAAACTGCTCATGATCTCTGGGTTGCTCTGAAAGAACAATTTGGAGGAACTGATGAGGTCTTAGCAAACAATAGAGAAATCCTTGCCCAACAATATGAGACATTCTCTCATAGAAAGGGTGAGTCACTGACTCAACAGTTTGAGCGATTTTCTTGTTTGATATCTGAGCTAAAAATGGTTCAACATGAATATACAAACAGCCAGATGAACAACAGATTCCTCAGATCCCTGCCTGAGAGATGGGACACATATACCATTGACCTACGCTCCAGTGCAAATCTTGATACTCTATCTCTTACCCAACTTCATGGGAAACTCTTACCATTTGAGAGAGAGATAGAACAGAAAAGGAAACTGGCTTCATCCAGTAAGCTCACTGATGACTTTGTACCAGGAAACACTGCTCTGGTTGGTCATGAGTCAGAATATGCTACATCAGAAAGTTCCTATGATAAGCATATAGATTTCTCTTCAAACAGTAGAGATCATGCTTTTGTTGGAGTTGATGGTAACTCAGGGTTTAGTTTTGATAATTTGTGCTTTTTGATGGATGATTTAAAAGGAATTGCTGATGATGATCTAGAAGAGATGGATATTTTGAGCCAAATGGCATTAATCAATATCAGATCTCAAAAGTTTTACAAAAGGACAGGTAGAAAATTCCCTGGTCTCTCTAGCAAAACCAAAGTTGGTTTTGATAAGAGCAAGTTGAGATGTCACAAGTGCCATAGACTTGGACATTTTGCTAGAGAGTGTAGAACATCTGGATCTAACTCATCTGCACCCTTTGTGACTTTTCCAAGCAATAGCTCACAAACCAAAGGGCAACATTCTACCAGTTCTGATCATCACTCACAAATTCAATCATCTCCTGCATTTTTTGTTCCTCAAGGTCCAATGCCATATCCTTATCCATGTTTTTACATGCCTCAGTCTAGTCAGGTTCCTGTACCCATGGCTCAACAACCACATGCTCTACCTGATCCTCAACCATCTCAAACAAATCAACAATCTCAATCTCAATCACATCAGAGCTTTTTCACCCCTGAGGTTGTTGACTGGAGCAGCTTACCAGATGATGTCTCTGGTTATTCTAAACAATTGTTTGCTGGTGCTGGTCAACATGGTGGTGAAAACCTTTTTGGAAATCTTGCTCTAAAGGCCCTGGAGTCTACTGATGGAAATACTTCATCATCACAGGTACCACAGGTATCCTTTGAGGCTATGGCCAAGTTATGTTCTGAGTCATGCATAGCTGCTTTTGTTTCAATTAGGGAAGCAAATGTAGCCTTAATTAATCAAAACCTTGACCTAGGGAAAGTAATTTCCAAAAGAAAAGCTGAGTTTGAGTCTGTTTTAAAAGAAAAGGATGAGGAGATTTACAAACTAAAATGTCAAATCACTGATGAAAAAGCAAAGGTAGAGGTCATTTTGGAGAATCATAAGAATCTCAAAGAAACACTTGCAGCTACTCAAGTTAATTGTAATCGTTGGGTAACATCATGCAAGGGATTTGAAATGCTTCTCAGTAAACAAACAGCTTCAAATGTGAAGTTTGGGATTGGGTATAATCATACCATACCTCCTACAGATTTTACTCCTAAGCTAGAAGTAAAACCTGAAGGTGATTGTAATTCCCAAACCACATCATCATGTGTCTCATCCTCAAGTGATAATTCAAAATCAGAGGATGAAGTCAGTGTTATTACCTCAGCTAATCAAATTGCTGATGGTCTCACTGCTTTGAAACACATGATCAAAAAGAAACTGAGCAATTCAGGTGTTGTCCCACAAAGTACTGAAGGGCAAAACACAACACCTGAAGAGCATTTCAAATCAAAGGAAAACAAGCATTGTTTGACAACTGCTGAAAAGTTTATCAAGAAAGTCAAAAGTACTGATAGAAAACTTCTGAAGAACAAATCTTCAGTTGTTACAAATCCTTCAGTAATGACCAAAAGTAATGAAAGGAAGAAAGTACTGAAGCACAAATCTTCAGTAGTTTCATCATCTTCAGCAGTTGATCAACAAAAGATGAAAAGAAAGCCATGTGAAATATGTGATTTGTTTAATCATCTTACTGATGAATGTTGGTATAACAAGGGTTTAAAATTCAACAAAGAGAAAATCATTAAGAAGAAAATGAATAAAATGAAAGATGAATTTGAAACCAAGTTTGTACCACAAACATCTCAATCTGATAACCCAAAGTTTTTCCAAAAAGTTAAAAAGAAGGAAGGGGTTTATCACAAAGCAGCCGAAAATATTCTTCATGGAATATCAAAAACCCAGACTAAGTCTGTGTCTTTTAAAAGGGAGGATGTGGTGAATCATAAGAACAAATCAAATTGATGTGTCAACTGAGTTGAAAGCTTTAACAACCAATCAGACACAACTTGTTATGATGGTTCAACATCTGTTGGGGAGAGTTAACAAATTAGATGTTTCTATGATTAAACCACTGAAAAGGAAAACTAAGCCAAAATCAAAGGAATCCTTTTCAGCACCATCTACACCTTCAAAGGCTGTCAATCATGCAAAATCAGTTAGTTTAAAATCTGTTGATGAAAACAGACCCAAAACCAAAATGGTTTGGGTCTCAAAGGCTAACTAATTTTTGTGGAAAATGCAGGGTTCTTTAGCATGCCAAAGAAGCATCTGGTATGTAGACAGTGGAGGATCTATGCATATATCAGGGAGCAGCTCTCTTCTTCATGATTACTCTCAAGGGAAGAAGGGATTTGTTTCTTTTGGAAATGATGCTAAGGGTTACATCATAGGAAAAGGGTTTGTATCAAGTGGTGAAATAAGGTTTGATGATGTTAACCATGTGGAGAACCTCAAGTATAATCTGTTGAGTGTCAGTCAAATGTGTGATAAAGGGCATGTTGCACTTTTCACAAGTCAGAACTGCCGGATTCTGTCTTCCAAAGTTTTGAACAAGATTGACATGATATTGGATGAATATACTCTCCTGAAGGCCAACAGGATTGGAAGAGTATATGCCTTAGATTTATCAAAGAAAATTGATCTTAAAGGCCATCCATGTCTGTTCTCTAAAGCCTCTCCTCAAGAATCTGAACTATGGCATAGAATGCTTGGTCATGTGAATCTTAAAAACATGAATCAGCTTATTCATCATGGTTTAGTGAGAGGTTTGCCATTGAAGGAGTTCAAATGTGATGACAACTGTCCAGCTTGCTTAAAAGGAAAGCAACACAAAGTTTCATTCCCTCCAATAGAAGAAACCAAGTCCACTACCTGCTTGCAATTACTGCATATGGATATCTTTGGTCCTATTAGAGTAATGAGTATGGCAAAGAAAAAATATTGTCTGGTAATTGTGGATGATTATTCCAGATATGTATGGACTTTCTTCTTACATTCCAAAGATGAGGCTGCTCAAATCATCATTTATTTTGTGTTGTATGTGGAAAAGCAGCATTCACTTCCAGTCAAATGTGTGAGAAGTGATAATGGCATAGAATTTAGGAATCACACTCTTGATGAATTCTATTTGTCTAAGGGAATCAAGAGTCAATATAGCATTCAAAGAACTCCTGAGCGAAATGGAGTGGTGGAGAGAAAGAACAGGACCCTTATTGAAGCCGCAAGGACAATGTTGGCTAACTCAGGTT
This sequence comes from Flaveria ramosissima, assembly GCA_025215565.1. NCBI lineage: Eukaryota > Viridiplantae > Streptophyta > Magnoliopsida > Asterales > Asteraceae > Flaveria > Flaveria ramosissima. Next base: position 33,693,808 of record CM046030.1, read on the forward strand.
TGCCACTAACCTTTTGGGCTGAAGCTGTCAACACAGCTTGCTATGTACAGAATAGGGTGTTAGTGAATCAGAGGTTGATGAAGACTCCTTATGAGTTATTACATTATTTGGCCCCTCTAATTTCATTCTTTAGAGCATTTGGGTGTCCCTGTTATATTCTTAACACAAAGAATCCACTTCAGAAGTTTGAATCAAAGGTGGATGCAGGGTATTTTGTTGGGTATTCATCTACTTGCAAGGCATATAGAGTTTTTAATTGCAGAACAAAGATTGTTGAAGAAACTTTGCATGTCAAGTTTAATGAATCTCCAAAAGACAAAATTCCTCAAAACCCTATGGAGCTGTTTGATTTGGACATACTGCAATATGTTCCATATCAGTCTCCATCGGTTATTGTTTCTGAGGATCCATCATCTCCATCTGATGGTATAAATGCAAGTTGTAGTGATAATCTGCCTGTGTCTACTGCACTTGATGTTCCTTTAGCTTCAGCAGTTCCATCCACAACAAATGCTGATGAAATCTCTAAATCCTCTACTTCATTTGAACTGCCATCTCATTCTAGGTTTCAAGAGTCTGAATCAACATCTGTTGCTGCTGAATCTCCTACAAACACTTGCACAGATATTATTGAGTATCAAGAACTGAAGAATCATCCCATGTCCCAGATCATTGGTGATATTAATGCTAGTGTTTCAACAAGAAGCCAATTGTCCAATTTCTGTCTCTATGCTCTCTTCATCAGTAAGCAAGAGCCAAAGAACTATCATGTTGCATTAAGAGACAATGGATGGGTTGAAGCCATGCAGCTTGAGCTTCTTCAAATTCAAAAGCAGCAAGTGTGGGAACTGGTTCCTCTACCCCAAGGTAAGTGTGCAATAGGCACTAAATGGGTGTTTAGGAATAAAACTGATGAAAAAGGCCAAATTGTCAAGAACAAGGCCAGACTGGTTGTACAGGGGTTTTCACAAGAAGAAGGTATTGATTATGATGAAACCTTTGCCCCTTAGCCAGACTGGAGGCAATCAGATTGTTCTTAGCTTATGCTGCTTTCCATAACCTTAAAGTTTTTCAAATGGATGTCAAAAGTGCATTTTTATATGGTAAAATAAAAGAAGAGGTTTATGTGTGTCAACCACCAGGTTTTGAAGATCATAAACATCCAGATTGGGTGTATAAGCTTGATAAGCTCTTTATGGGTTAAAACAAGCTCCCAGAGCCTGGTATGAAACACTATCTAACTTTCTTCTTCAAAATAATTTCACTAGAGGCTCCATAGATAAAACTTTGTTCATTAAGAAAGTAGGCATGCATAAGCTCCTTGTTCAAATTTATGTAGATGATATTATTTTTGCATCCTCTAATCCACAGTTGTGTGATGCCTTTACTAAATTGATGCAACAAAAGTTTGAAATGAGTGCCATGGGAGAATTACAGTTCTTTCTGGGTTTGCAAATCAAACAAATGGCTGATGGAACTTTTATTCATCAGTCAAAATACACAAAGGATTTGTTGACCAAGTTTGATTTACAAAACTGTAAGCCCTGTTCTACTCCCATGTGCAGCAACACACAACTGGATGCTGATCAGAAAGGTAAAGCAGTTGATGAAACTCTTTACAGATGTATGATTGGTTCCTTGATGTACCTTACAGCTTCTAGACCAGACATTATGTTTGCAACTTGTGTCTGTGCTAGATTTCAGGCTGCACCAAAGAATCCCATATGATTGCAGTCAAAAGGATCTTTAGATATTTGCAAGGAACTCAATCTCTAGGACTTTGGTATTCCACTGGGCACTCTTGCAAATTAGTTGCTTTCTCTGATAGTGACTATGCAGGGTGTAAGTTAACCAGAAAATCAACTTCTGGTGGATGCCAATTTCTAGGCAACTGTTTGGTTTCTTGGCAGAGTAAGAAACAAACTTCAGTTGCTACATCCACAGCTGAAGCAGAGTACATTGCAGCTGCAAGCTGTACATCTCAGGTACTCTGGCTTCAAAATCAATTATTGGATTATGACATTACAGAGACTAAGACTCCTTTACTGATGGATAGTGCTTCAGCTCTTTGTATTGTTAAGAATCCTGTCCAGCATTCTAGGACCAAACATATTGAGATCAGACATCATTTTATCAGGGATTGTTATGAAAAAGGTCTGATTGATCCAAAGTTTGTGCCTAGTGCTGATGAGCTTGCAGATATATTTACTAAGCCTTTGGACAGTGCAACTTTCCAAAATCTTGTGCTCAGGCTTGGTATGCTGCAACTAGAATGATTTGACAACTACTGATGCTCTTAGTTAATAAGTACTGATGAGCATTAGTATAAAGCTGTCAAAAATAAGTGCTGATAAGTTATTTTATTTTCAGCAGTTTTTATAACTACTGAAGACTAAATACTTAAAAGTACTGAAGTACTTCATTTGTTGAAAAATACTGATGTAGTTAAAACTACTGATGTCTTTTCTAATAGATAAGTACTGATGACCAATGAAACATCTGAAAATCAGATGATCTGATGAGTAAGTGTTAAGGTCATTGAAATAACTGAACTTTGTGAATTGACGACAACAACTACTGGTTTGTTTCAAAACAACTGAAGCCAAAACCAAGTCTTCAGTAGTTTACAACTACTGATGACTAACACCAAGTCTTCAGCTGTTTACAACATCTGAAAGTTAAAACCATGTCTTCAGTTGTTTTCTAACAACTGATGACTCACACCAAAACTTTCAGTTGTTTTCTTTCAGCCCTTTCATAACCTATAAATACCTAACCCTAACTTCAAACTTTTCATAAATCACTTTCCAAACGTTCATCTTCCATTAATGGCGACCATGCAAATCAAACCTCGACACAACTGTGTCGCTTACCTTACCAAATCAGCCTTTTGGACCAAGTTTGATGCTGCCATTGATCTGATGGTTGATTCCCAATATCACACAGCCTTCCTCTTGAATCCTACCATCTATCCCGATACCTTCGCCAATTCTGGACAAACGTCACTGTTCATACTGCTGAGAATGATGACTCGATCACTCTCCAGTCGTTTGTCAACCAGAAGAAGGTGGTCATCACTTCTGAGATCATTCGCCAAACCCTAGACCTGAATGATGCCACCTATGTCACCAGATACCCCAAAGGCACCATTGATTTATCATTTGTTAACCATGGATATGAGGGTGACCTAAGTGCTACTACTATTATGAAGAAGCACTTCCATGATGCTGAGCGTCTCATTTTCCATATGATCAATGTCTGTCTTGCCCCCAAAACATCTTCATGGGATCAAATGTCATCCAGGTGGCAACAGGTATTGTATTCTATCCTTGAACGCCAAAGCTTAAATTTTTCTGAAATACTATTTTTGGAATTAAAAGATCTGGCAATGAAACCTGTGGCTAATAGATGGATATTATATCCAAGGTTTCTTATGGCCATATTTATTAATCAATTAAAATCTGATGGCCTTGTTGGCCTTGGAGTCCCTGCTATGGTCGTTTTGCGAGAAGTATACTCCAGGCACAACTCAAATCCACAACTCAAAGAGGCTGCCAAACTGCTAAAACCCAAGCAGAGGGAACCCACAGCCTCCACCTCCAGATCTAAAGTCCCCTCCAAACCAAAATCCAAGAAAACCAAAAAGGTTACTCAGGGAGTTGAGTCCCCTGATGATGCCCCTGCAGTACAAACGCAGGATGAAACTACTAGCTTTAATCCCCTTGTAGTTTCAAAGACTTTACCAGCTGAAACCGCTCAGGTATCCTCTCAACAGGATCCTGATGCAACCAACATTGGGGAAACCACATTACTGGAATCTCTATCACTTGAGAAGATTCCCATTGAAGAGCACCATTCACCCCAGGTGCAATCCTTTTCACCTTTATCTCCCACTGAAACCACCCTTACAAGCCCAACTATAGTCATTGCACAGATGCTGACTCAACTACATTCCTCTACCCCTCCCCAGAAACCTATTAACACTAGGAAAACCTCAACAGCTGAGGGAGAGGATTATAATGTAGTTGACAACCCACAGCATAGGGATTACAAAGTTCAATCTCCCAGTGTAGAGGAGGAGATTAGAACATCTGGTGAGGCTACCTCTTCCCCTGTTTCAGCACATGAACAGGATGAAGCTGGTATCATCTCTAAGACCTCACCAGAGGCAACTGTCAATGAAGGACTTAATCCTGAGGCAAGAAGTCCCCAGTTCCAAGACAAAGGGCACATGTGAATACTATATACACTCAGCAAATGTTCATCCTGATTTACTCAGGAGGTCAGCTGATTCAGCTAAAACTGATGATGACCTGGGCTTTTTCTTTGAAGTTCTAGCCCAAAACACCATTCTTGAGGCTGAGGTATGCAGACTACAAGAACTGCTTGCCAAAATGTCTCAGGAATCAAGTCCATCTGCCCCATTTCACCCACAGATGGCAGCTTCTTTTGAAGCTCTCCCAAACACTGAGCCACTCTCAACAAATCAACCACCAGTCTCTGTTTCAGGCACCATTTCTCAGGGATAGAACCCCTTTGAGCAAATGGTTGCTGCATTTAAATCTTCCTTAACTCTCATCACTCCAATCATCACTACTATTGTCCATCAAACCATTGATGAGAGGATTTCCTCAAATCTTCAAACCCTTGTTGATGATGCTGTGTCCAAGAAACTTTCTGACATTCAAACCCCTGAACTCAATGGAACCAAAAAGGGGGAGACTAAGTCAGTGAAAGAAGATAAAAGAAAGAGAGTTGAAGAGGAAGAAGCCCAAGAGAAGAAAGGAAAAGAGATAATCACTTACAAGAGAAAGAAAAGTGCTGAACAGGCTGAGGATGAGAAGAAGTTGGAGGGAATGATCAAAGAAGCTGATGAGCAACACAGCAGATCTATGGATAAAATCATTGATCAGCTCTTCAGACAAGGCTTTGACACTGCCAAACTTGATTCTGAGATCAGACGGCTAGAGATTCAAGAGATTGAAAATAGATGGGCCAGCTGCAATGAGAAAGAAAAGGGAAATGTTGGAAGCTATGATCAGATTCTTGTCAAAACACTTGGGAAGACCTATCATTGAAGTAAAGTCATGGTCTAGAGACAGTATTTTGGAGATAACCACCAAAATCTGTTCTTCTGAGACCTTCAACAAAGGATTGATCATAGAAGCACTGGATGAAGCTGGTGCTGGGAAAAGGTCTGACATGGCAAAGTTATCCAAAGCCACCCTCACAACCAAAATGATAGAGCAGCCTTTACATTCTCCCTTACAAAAACAACCCTCAAAATCAACCTCACAAACCCCAAAACAATCAATCTCACAACCCTCAAAACAACCAACCTCACAACCCTAAAAACCAACTCCTTTACCCAAGAAACCCACTCAATCAACCACCAGTGATGCACCTAAGAGAAAGAGAAGGGTGTTGAGGATGGAAGAAGAAGAAGAAGATGATGAGGAGGATAATCTGCCAATCTCTGCTGTGATTAAAATGAAGAAACCTGAGCCTAGGAGTCAACCAACAACAATCACTCCTGATACTCAAAGGAAAATGGTTAAAGTAAAGATTGAAGAAGAAGAACAGCAGAAACAACATGATGAGCAGCTGTTAAGGATGGTTGATAAGGAATTTCCTAAGTCTTCATCCATACAAGCTATGAAGAAACATGCTCAGAGGTTGTATGCTCTCAGATTTACTTTTCAGTATCAGAAAGAGAGAGTAAGGATTTGGCCTGACCCCAGAGTTAGTGACGGAATTCATAAGAAAAATATTCCAAGTAGATACAATGGCCAAGTGAGAAAGACTGTGGATGCTGTGATAATGTTGGCCATTGTAGTGTCACCCTGGGAAATCCTTGATGATTTCAAGCGAGCTTACAAGACTAAGATGACTCCACAAACCTTGTTAGAAAACAAAATGGTGAAGAAGGGGTTAATTTACAAGAAGCTTGAAGAAATCAGAAGAAATGAGCTCCAGTTGTTACTTGAAGGTACTCATCCTGATGAGTTTGCTTATAGAGAAATAACAACTGTGGAGTTGAAGAATGGAAAGATTGTGAGATACTTGTCTGAGTACTATGGGCCTGAGTTCTTCTTTGAGAGTGAAGCTGAAGAACTCACAATAGAAGATAAAGTTGTTCTTCTTGAGGCCTATGTAAGAGAGTCTTACAGACTCATCATTGGGAAGTAGGTTTAATGATTGGGGTAACAGCTCTGTGTCCAAATTCCCCAAGACAGAGTCTTTTGCCAATCAAACTTTTTGAAACCTCTTCCTGGCCTGAGCTTGACTTTGTGATTTCTGAGCTGATCCAGAAAATATGTCTGCCAATAAGTGGGACTTCAATAAGCTTAAAGGTTTTGGCTGCATTGGTTCAGGGGGAGTTTGTTGGACCAAAAGAACCAATGAGCCAGATCAGAAAAACCTTTAAGTCCCACAAACATCACAACAACTGAAGAGATCTACATCTGCTGAAGACAAATTCTGAAGACAAAGTTCGAAGACAAACTCTGAAGATAAAAGTCTGAAGACAATAGCTAAAGACAAAGTCTGAAGACCAGGTTCTCAGAAGTTGTCTCAAACAGCTGAAGTGTTTCCTTTCAGTAGTTGTAATGTTTTACTTTTCAGTAGTTTCCTTTCAGTAGTTTTATTATTGTAAAACATCTGAAGTTCTTACTCTTCAGATGTTATAGTTTCAGTAGTTGTATCTCTAGTTTATACTTAGCTTTTTGTGAAGGTGTCCTCAGTTGTTGTGGACATCTTCAGTAGATTAGTTATTTTCAGTAGTTTGTTAAATCAGTTAGATGTCACTATCAAGTGACATCAGCTGACGCCACATTTCTTTATAAAAGGAATGTTGACCTAGTTGTTTTGTAACCGAAGCATTTGCGTGAATGAAAATCTTGTATTAACAGAAAATTTCTCTCTCTATAATCGTCAAAGTGTGATTGCATATTCATACTTATCTTGCTTAAATTTGATCTAATTTTTGTTATATTCCGCTGCAAATTCAATCTAATTGATCAATCTAGATCCGATCCTATCATTTTCCAACTCTCTCCCCAGTTCAAGAAAGCCCTGTGCAATAGGATGTGGCAGCTACACAAGAACCTTAGGTAGACCAAGGAAATAGATAGGCAAAACATGATCAACTATCTGAGTGCCACAGGTCTCTACCAGGCATCTGCACTTCTTCCATTGTCCTTTGAGTACATTGTGTTTGAGTATCTCAAACAGCTTGAACTTCAATTACTCAAAGAACAAAAGGCAACAAAGAAAAGATGAGGGGAGATGCTGCAAAGTCAAGAGCCATCACCCAAAAGAGTATGAAGAAGTCTGCTAACAGACAAAGGATGATGAGCTTCTTGAAGCTGTATGGATTCTCCAGAAAAAGACTTGGCCGTATGTCTCTATCCATAATGGATGAGCATATCAGGGTAATCAAGCAGAAGATCAAGAGTGGAGAGCTGATTGACTTACACTCCCCTCCAAGTCAAATCCCACCTGAAGTGGAGGTTAAGGTTGAACAACCTGAGACAACACAACCTGGACCTCCTGCTGAGCCTCAACAAGCTTTATCTTCTGATCCACAACATGGTCAAACTCTCTCTCCTTCTGAACCTGTAAGGGAGGAACACCTAACTGAGAAAGACAAGGATGATCAACAAGGTGCTGCAGACCAGTCTTCTCAGTTGAAGTCTTTTAAGAGGAAGAAGAGGATGGCTTCCAAACCAAAGTCAAAGTAGAAGAAGAATGAATCATCCACCTCTACACCTCAGACTGAGTCAGATCAACCTGAGGAAGTGAATGAAGAGGCAGCCCAATCAACTCCAATTCAAGTGGCTCCTCTTGCATCTGAGAGACCCATCTTATCCTGGACCTTAAAAACTAATCCAGAAAGATGGCATGTGATCAGAGATCAAGGTGGTGAAGATGTCTACACATGGCAAGACTTATTCAACCTACCTCTGCTTGATTTCTTTGAGATGAGAAAATACTATGAGAGTCTGAGTGATCATGCCCACCTAATGAATAATGGCATGGTCATCATCATAATGAGGACTATCAAATGCTGAAGATCTTCAAATGTTTTGGTAGGATCAGCCAGGGAGAGTTTGTAAGGATTCCTATAAGTATGATGCAGACAAAACATCCAAAGTCTCTCTGCATGCATGCACTGAAGTACAGAAGTAGAAATGCTTCAGATGTTTTACACCATGCACTAGAAAATATTCTAAGTGTAAAATCTTCCGAAGCCAAGACCAACATCTTTCGAAGCCAAAAGTGAAGTCTTCCAAATCTTCAAAGACAAAGTCTTCCGAAGCCAAAGAGTGAAGCCAAATTTTTTCCGAAGACTTTTATGAACATGCTTTTATCTGATGTACTTTACCATAAAGCTGGACCACCTTTCCAATGTAACTTTGTCTAGTCACCAACTTACATGAGTAGGTGAAAAGGTCTATGCTATGGTAACTGTACATTGAGGTCTTGAGTATGAGCTTTCTACTTTATGTACTTTTATCCTTTTTTAATATATTAGGATGTGAGCTATGGCATGTCATAGTCACTAGTCGAAAGGCAATTTGCCTTTAGACTCTACATTTGATTTTTTAGTTGTCTAGTCTTATGTATCCAGCTGGCCTTCAAAGTATTGCCAGCTATAGGATGTAGTATAAAGTATCTCAAGTACTTGTAACATTCTTTTCATGCTTTGTAACATTTGTAAAAGAACTTGAGAAGCAATATACAACATTCTTGAAGACCATACACTTGTGTTGTTTGCTATCTTGTTCGTCTCACATATTTACTTGTGTTCTTAGCATCTTACTTATAAGTTAACCAGTTCCCTATTTGATCTGTGAAGTTTTCTAAAGAACTCTGCTCATTATTTTGTTGTGTTGTAAGCATACCCTTAAACGGTCCTGCATCACCTCATGAACACCAAAAACCCAAAAACTAATGCACTGATTAGCTTCAAATTCACCATGTATTGTTTGTTTGATTGTTGAATTGATGTAGTAACACCTCAAATCCAAACTGAAACTTATTGTTGATCTAGTTACATGCTCCATATCTGAGAAATTGTTGAAAACACCAAGAACACACACACTAGTGTGTGTAAATATTCATATGCTACTAGAAACCCAAATTCTAATCAAATTGCCTCTAAACTTGATTGATTTGTCGTCCAATTGATGAATCTATCATAGAAATGATTAAATAACATCAAATTCATGTTGATTTCATCTGATCCACCATCAAATTCAGAGATCTAGTGAAGAACATCAAAAACTTCTTCTATAAGTTTTCTTCAAATCTCCACTAATTTTAGCAATCTAACCATGAAGTCAGATCAAAATCAATATGAATCAAATAACTCCAGCTCTGATACCAATTGTGTGTTTTCGATTGGAACGGGATCGTTGAGCTTGGATCTTAGGATTCAATTTGATAAAAACAAAATTTGATGATTAGATGCTAAAATTTAATAATGATGAACACAAAAGTGTTTAATGCTTGTTGTTTATTGATTTGATGATGAATTCATCATCCATGAAGGATGATGATATGATGTTGGTGATGGAATATGCTTTCCAGACTTGGTGGTGATCCATCCATCTACAAATGATGATAAGTAATGCTATTTATACTAATATAGCATTTACAATAATTAAGAAATAAACCCTAGACTAATAATGATGACTCTTGTTGAGTTGTTGACTTCCAGCTTCAATTCTTCATCTTCTTGTTGACTTGAATGTTGAGTTGGAAATCTTCAATTTTTTCTTGCTGGCCAAAACCCAATAATATCATGCCTACTAGTTGTTAGGTACATAAGAGACCCAATAATAGCAATGTAAAGATATTCATCGACACACTCCCCTTGAAGATCAGGTCCTAGTGAGTGGTTTCTGGCTATAGGAGTCTTAGCAACCTTGTATTTGGTTAGATGAAATCTGGTTAGTATGTCTTGTACATACTTTGACTGGTTTCTGAAGATACCATTGTCCCCTGCTTCACTTGAATTCCTAAAAAGAAATTGAGTTCCCCCATGGCAATTATTTCAAACCTATTCTCCATCAGCCTTTCATACTCTTTGAAGAGTCTTTCATTAGTTGACCCAAAGATGATGTCATCAGCATATTCTTTAACCAGCCTTAACTTATTTCATGTTCTCTTGACGAAAAGTATGTTGTCAATAGTACCTCTTTTGTAACCATGTTGAACTAGATACTGTGATAGTGTCTCATATCACTTACTTGGAGCTTAATGTAGCCATAAAAGAGTTTTTCAAGCTCGCAGACATAATCAGGATAAGCTGGCTCTACAAAGTCAGGTGGTTGTTTGACACACGCTTCCTCATCTATCACCTCGTATAAAAACACACACTTGACATCAAGATGGTAGTCCTTGAAATCCTTCGATGCAACAAAAGCAAGTAATATCCTTTCAACTTCAAGTCTTACTACAGGAGCAAAAACATCTGTGTAGTCAAACACTTCTTCTTGAGTGTACCCTTGGATTACTAGTATTGTCTTGTTCATGATGACAAACCCTCTATCATTTTCCTTCTTTCTAAAAACCCACTTGGTACCTATTGGCATCTTCTTAAGAGGAAGATGACATAGGTTCCAAACACCTTGTCTTTAGAACTGAAGCAGTTCATCTTGAAGTGATTCAATCGAGCTTCTATCTTTCAAAGCCTCACAAGAAGCAAGAGTGCAGACAAACATTTTTATAAAAGGTTTGTCCTCTTTTTCTTACTCTAGTCTTAACATCTCGAATGATATTTGTGTATGATATGACGTGGATATCATTGATGTGGTCTTCTGTAGAGTGGTTGTCAATATCATGAAATTCTTGATCACGTTCACCATCTCTATTCCTCTTACATTGGAAATCCGTTCATTTGAGTTTTATTCCTCATTGATGAAATTGGTTGGCACTTTAGATGTATCAGTTCAAGAGTTTGTAATGGTTGTGGTGATAGGATTTCCACTTGCAGTGGTTGTTACCACTGTAGCTGAAGGAATTCTATCATTTGGTCTTCTAAGCTCAAATCTTGGATCAAGATCTCCTGCAGATGTATTACCTGTTGTTCCTTAAACATCTTCTTAAGTTTTGATAAACAATTGGTAACTAAATCAAGATAAATAGCCAGTCAGGACAAGAACCATTCATACTTGGAATATGATTGAAGGTCATATTGGCTAACTCCTCAACTACTCTAGTTTTGAGATTGTATACTCTATAAGCCTTAGCTTGGGAAGAGTATCCAATGAAATGTCATCATCTTTTTACTCTACAAATTTGGCTATATGATCTTTGGCATTCAAGATGGTGTATGGACATCCAAATAACCTAAGGAAACAAACAAAAAGGTCTCCTTTCGTGCCATAGTTCATAAAGAGTATTACCATGAGTTTTGACTAATACAACTCTATTATGGACATAAAAGGTAGTATTGACTATCTCTGTCTAGAAGGTGATGGGCAGTTTAGAGTTAGAGAGCATGGTTCTTGTTGCCTCAATAAGTGTCATGTTTCTCCATTCAGCAACAACAATTTTTAGGAGTTCTAGAACCAATTTATTGTCTTGAAATACCTTTTCCATCACAAAATGTATCAACGATTTGGTTCTTGAGTTCAGTTCCTTGATCATATCTTATGATCTTGACCTTGTGATCACATTTATTCTTAATTTTTTGTTGGACCAAAAGAACCAATGAGCCGGATCAGAAAACCTTTAAGTCCCACAGACGTCACAACAACTACTGAAGTCCACATCAGCTGAAGACAACAACTGAAGACAAAGTCTGAAGACACAAGTGCTGAAGACAAAGTCTGAAGACACAAGTGCTGAAGACAAAGTCTGAAGACACAAGTGCTGAAGACAAAGTCTGAAGACACAAGTGCTGAAGACAAAGTCTGAAGACACAAGTGCTGAAGACAAAGTCTGAAGACACAAGTGCTGAAGACAAAGTCTGAAGATGTTGTCACAACAGCTGAAGAGGACTTCTTCAGTAGTTGTGACGGTTTGCTTTCAGTAGTTTTATATTTTCTATTTTCAGTAGTTTTGTAAAACGACTGAAGAGTTTGTTCTTCAGTCGTTGTAGCATCAGTAGTTTTCTTTTTCAGTTGTTTCATGTTTTACACTTAACACTCTGACATGTTCTCAGTAGTTGTGAACATTTCAGTAGTTTGTTAAGAAGTAGTTATTTTTGTACTAGATCTGCTAGTAATCACCAACCCGTGATTACAGCAGTGATTGCACTCTATATAAGGAGTGCCAACCTAATTGTAACTTGAATGATTGAGCAATAATATTGAGCATTATTGAAACATTCCAAATCACAGAAAATATTCTCTCGCATTTGTTACAAATAACACTCTCTTGCTATAACTTGAGCAATTCATCTCTTCATTCCGCTGCATTACATTCTTATACCTCAAACTTGTGATCGTTGATCCTGTCAAATGGTATCAGAGCAGGTTAATCATTGATCGATCTAATAATTGATCATTGAAACTGCTCTTCAAGATCCAAGTTTGAGTGAATTAGTATCCTTTTGCAAGAAACTGTTAAAGAGAGTGAATTTTCTGTGTTTTAATCATTCATCCTGAGACTTATTCTCGGTTTTCATTGAGTTTGTTGTGGTGTGTCAAAATTTTTGCTTGAATAAAATTGTTTTTGGTGTCAAAATGACTACTCCTTCCAATGACCCTCACAATACTGGTTCCTCAACCAAGCCTCCAATGCTGGTTAGGAATGAGTATAACATATGGCAACGTCGTATGCTCCATCACCTGTCTGTTAACAGTTTAGGTTGTTGGACATCAGTGGTACATGGTCCACACAAGCCTATGGTGAATAACCCGGAAACCAATCAAATGGTTCCGAAGAGGAAGGATCAATACTCAGATGAAGATAAGAAATTATTTGAGATAGATGCAAAAGCTCATGGAATTCTAGCCATGGCGCTACCAAATGAAATTTATTCTGGGTTAATGCACTATGAATCTGCCCATGACCTCTGGAATGCCTTGAAAGAACAATTTGGAGGAACAGATGAGGTCTTGGCAAATAATAAAGAGATCCTTGCCCAACAATATGAGACATTCTCTCATAGGAAGGGTGAGACACTGACTCAACAGTTTGAGCGGTTCTCTTGTTTGATCTCTGAATTGAAAATGGTCAAACACGAGTACACTAATGTTCAGATGAATAACAGATTTCTCAGATCACTGCCTGAGAGATGGGACACATATACCATTGTCCTACGCTCCAGTGCAAATTTGGACAAACTATCTCTCATCCAACTTCATGGGAAACTACTCACATTTGAGAGAGAGATAGAACAAAAGAGAAAACTGTCTTCATCTGGTAAGCTCACTGAGGACTTTGTACCAGGCAATACTGCTCTGGTTAGTCATGAGTCAGAATATACTTCATCTGAATGCCAGTATGATGAGCATATTGATTTCTCTTCAAATATTTCTGATTCAGCATTTGTGAGTGTTGATAGTCAATTTTCTGGGTGTAATAATGACAATCTATGTTTCATCATGGATGATCTCAAGGGGATTGCTGATGATGACTTAGAAGAGATGGATATTTTGAGCCAAATGGCCTTGATAAATATCAGATCTCAGAAGTTCTACAAAAGAACTGGAAGAAAGTTCCCAGGACTCTCTGGCAAAACCAAAGTTGGTTTTGACAAGAGTAAGTTGAGGTGTCACAGATGCCAAAGGTTTGGACACTTTGCTAGAGAATGTAGATCATCTGGATCTAATGCCTCTGCACCTTTTGTGACTTTTCCTAGCAATAGTCAACAAAACAAAGGGCAACATCCTGTCAATTCTAGTCATCAATCCCAACTACAATCTCCTGCATACTTTGTTCCTCAGGGTCAAATGCCTTATCCTTACCCGTGTTATTACATGCCACAAACCAGTCAAGTTCAAGCTCCTATGGTACCACAACCTCATGCACTTCCAGAACCTCAACCATCTCATCAACCCCCTCAACCTCAACAACATAGCTTCTTCACCCCAGAAGTTGTTGATTGGAGCAGCTTGCCAGATGATATGTCTGGTCATGAACAACTGTTCACAAGTGCTGATCAACATGGTGGTGATAGTCCTTTTGGAAATCTGGCACTTATGGCTCTGGAATCAACTGAGGGTTCCTGCTCAACTGCATCATCTTCACAGGTAACTCAGGTATCTTTAGAGGCCAAAGCCAAGTTATGTTCTGAATCTTGCATTGCTGCCTTTGTCTCTATTAGAGAGGCAAATGTAGCATTAATAAATGAAAAACTTGAGTTTGAGAAAACTATTTCCAAAAGACAAGCTGAGTATGAGTCTGTTCTGAATAGTAAAAATGATGAGATTTATAAGCTTAAATGCCAGTTAAATGATGAAAAGGCTAAGCTAGAGGTTATTCTGGAGGACCAGAAAAGTCTTAAAGAAACCCTTGCAGTCACCCAAGTAGAGTGTGATCGATGGGTGAAATCATGCAAAGGTTTTGAGATGCTTCTTAGTAAGCAATCAGCTTCCAATGTGAAGTTTGGCATTGGTTATAATCACACTGCTCCTCCTACAGATTTTGCTCCAAGAGTAGAGGTGAAATCTGATGGAGAAAGCAATAACCAATCCACCTCATCATGTGATTCACTTTCTGATAAAGCATCATCAAAAGTTGAAGTCAGCAATAAGCCCTCTCAGAACTTATCAGCTAATATTGATAGTTCAATTGCTGACACTCACATGATCAAAGAGTTGGTCAACTCAGGAGTTATGTCAGAAAGTCCTGAAAGGACTGGAGAGCAAGATTTAACTCCTGAAGTTCAAGCTCCAACTACTGACAGCACTGAAAAGAAAACTGTCAGTAGAAAGAGTTTGAAGACTACTAAAGAGGAAGCCAAGAAGGCAAATAGTGCTTCCAAAGTACTGAAGAGCAAGTCTTCAGTAGTTTCATCCTCTTTAGTTGATGATCAACAAAAGATGAAAAATAAACCATGTGAAGTATGTGGTTTGTTTAATCATCTCACTGATGATTGTTGGTACAAAAGAGGATCTAAACTCAAACATAAAGATGATATTAAAGAGAAAATGGTAAAAATGAAAAATGAGTTTAAAGCCACATTTGTACCAGCAACATCAAATCCTGTAATCCCTAAGTCCAAAAAGAAATCTAAAAAGGAAGGGGTTAAACAGGTAACAGCTGAGGTTGCTCAAAAGAAGAAGGTGCAACATAAGAACTTATCAAACTCCAGTCCTAATGTGTCAGAAGAGCTGAAAGCTCTATCACAAAATCAGACACAGCTGGTTATGATGGTTCAACATCTATTGGGAAGAGTCAACCAATTAGATGCTCCTATGTTGAATCCACAGAAAAGGAGGTCCAACCCAAAGGATTCCTCTTTTCCACCATCTTCTTCCTCTCAAGCTGTTATTTCTAGCAAACTTGTTAGTCCACCATCTGTTGATGTGAATAGGCCCAAAACCAAAAAGGTTTGGGTCTCAAAATCTAATTAATTTGCTTTGTTCTGCAGGGTTCTTCAACATGCCACAGAGGCATCTGGTATGTAGACAGTGGAGGATCCATGCATATGACAGGAAACAGATCACTTCTTAATGACTACTCTCAAGGAAAGAAGGGATTTGTATCTTTTGGCAATGATGCAAAGGGTTACATCATCGGCAAAGGCTTTGTTTCCAATGGGGAAATAAAGTTTGATGATGTTAACCATGTGGAAAATCTCAAGTACAACCTCTTGAGTGTCAGTCAAATGTGTGACAAAGGCCATGTTGCTCTTTTCACAAGTCAGAACTGCCGGATTCTGTCATCCAAAGTTCTGAGTTTGATTGACAAGGTGTTGGATAAACACACTCTCCTTAAGGCCAACAGGACAGGAAGAGTGTATGCCTTAGATCTTTCTAAGAAAATAGATCTCAAAGGCCATCCTTGCCTATTTTCCAAGGCTTCCCCTCAAGAATCTACACTATGGCACAGAAGGCTGGGTCATGTTAATCTCAAAAACATAAATCAGCTGATTAACCATGGTTTAGTAAGGGGATTGCCCATGAAGGAGTTCAAATGTGAAGATGACTGTACTGCTTGTCTAAAAGGAAAACAGCACAAAGTTTCATTTCCTTCCATTGAAGAACCTAAGTCCACAGCCTGCTTACAACTTCTTCATATGGATCTCTTTGGTCCTGTGAGAGTGATGAGTATGGCTAAGAAGAAATACTGTCTAGTAATTGTGGATGATTACTCTAGATTTGTATGGACTTTCTTCTTGCATTCAAAGGATGAAGCACCTCAGAAGATTATCAACTTTGTGTTGTATGTTGAGAAGCAGTATTCCCTCTCAGTCAAGTGTGTTAGAAGTGATAATGGAACTGAGTTTAGAAACAACACACTTGATGAGTTCTTCCTCTCAAAGGGAATCAAGAGGCATTTTAGCATTCCAAGAACTCCTGAACAAAATGGAGTAGTGGAGAGAAAGAACAGGACCCTTATTGAAGCTGCAAGATCCATGTTGGCTGACTCTGGATTGCCAATGACTTTTTGGGCTGAAGCTATCAATACTGCTTGTTATGTCCAAAATAGAGCTCTAGTGAATAAGAGGTTGATGAAAACTCCATATGAAGTTCTTCATCATTTGGCCCCTCTAATTTCATTCTTTAAAGCTTTTGGATGTCCTTGTTTCATTCTCAACACAAGGGATCAACTCCAGAAATTTGATTCTAAGGTGGATGCAGGATATTTTGTTGGTTATTCATCAACTTGCAAAGCATACAGAGTCTTCAACTGTAGAACAAAGATGGTTGAAGAGACTCTACATGTTAAGTTTAATGAATCTCCAAAGGACAAGATTCCACAAAATCCTGTGGAGATATTTGATTTGGACATACTACAATATGCTTCTCATCAAACTCCTGCTGTTGCTAATGTCAACAGTTCTCCACCTGGTGGTACTGCTGGTGCTGATGATGATGATAGCAGTACTCACCTCTTCAGATTTACTGATCAACTGCCTGATTCAGCTAGACCTGATGTTCCTGCAGCTCCAGCAGCACAATCCACAACAAATGCTGATGAGATTTCTACAACTTCAACTTCCTTTGAACTACCATCAACTGATTGGTTTCAAGGAAATTCTTCACCATCACCATCTGTTGCTGCTGAGCCTGCTACAAACACTTGCACTGATCTCATTGTGTATCAAGATCTGAAGAATCACCCTATGTCTCAAATCATTGGTGATATCACTGCTGGTGTATCAACAAGAAGTCAATTGTCAAATTTCTGCTTCTATGCTCTCTTCATCAGTCAGCAAGAGCCAAAGAATTATCACATTGCATTAAAAGACAATGGATGGGTTGATGCCATGCAGCTTGAGCTTCTTCAGTTCAAGAAACAGCAAGTGTGGGAACTAGTTCCTCTACCTCCAGGTAAGTGTGCAATAGGCACTAAATGGGTGTTTAGGAATAAGACTGATGAAAATGGGCTTATTGTTAAGAACAAGGCCAGACTGGTGGTTCAGGGGTTTGCACAAGAAGAAGGTATTGATTATGATGAAACCTTTGCTCCTGTAGCCAGACTGGAAGCAATTCGATTGTTTTTAGCTTATGCTGCTTATCAAAATCTTAAAGTTTTTCAAATGGATGTCAAAAGTGCTTTTCTGTATGGAAAATTAAAGAAGAGGTTTATGTATGTCAACCTCCAGGCTTTGAGGACAACAAACATCCTAATTGGGTGTATAAGCTTGATAAGGCTCTTTATGGGTTGAAACAAGCTCCTAGGGCCTGGTATGAGACATTATCAAACTTTCTTCTTAAAAATAATTTTACTAGAGGCACCATAGATAAAACTTTATTCATTAAGAAAGCAGGGCAGCATAATCTACTTGTTCAAATTTATGTAGATGATATTATTTTTGCATCCTCTGATCCACAGTTGTGTGATGACTTTACAAAGCTGATGCAACAAAAGTTTGAAATGAGTGCAATGGGGGAATTACAATTTTTTCTGGGTTTGCAAATCAAACAAAAGGCTGATGGAATTTTCATTCATCAGTCCAAATATACAAAAAATCTTTTGGAAAAATTTGATTTACAAAATTGTAAACCCTGCTCTACTCCCATGTGTAACACCACACAACTGGATACTGATCAGAAAGGTAAAGTGGTTGATGAAACACTTTACAGATGTATGATTGGGTCCTTGATGTACCTAACAGCTTCTAGACCAGATATTATGTTTGCTACATGTGTTTGTGCTAGATTTCAGGCTGCACCTAAGGAGTCTCATTTGATTGCAGTCAAGAGGATCTTTAGATATTTGCAAGGCACTCCATCTCTAGGTTTATGGTATTCTACTAGACATTCTGGTAAATTAGTTGCTTTTTCTGACAGTGACTATGCAGGGTGTAAATTACCAGGAAATCAACTTTTGGTGGATGCCAATTCCTAGGCAACTGTTTGATTTCTTGGCAGAGTAAGAAACAAACTTCAGTTGCTACATCAACTGCTGAAGCCGAGTACATTGCTGCTGCAAGTTGTACATCTCAGGTATTATGGCTTCAAAACCAATTATTGGATTATGGCATAACTGAGACTAAGACTCCATTGTTAATGGACAGTTCTTCAGCTCTTTGTATTGTCAAGAATCCTGTCCAGCACTCTAGGACTAAACATATTGAAATCAGACATCACTTTATTAGAGATTGTTTTGAAAAAGGTCTGATTGATCCAAAATTTGTTCCTAGTGCTGATGAGCTTGCAGACATTTTTACTAAGCCTTTGGATAGTTCAACTTTCCACAACCTGGTGTTAAGGCTTGGTATGCTGCAGCTAGAATAAGTGACAACTACCGATAATCTCAGTAATAAATACTGATGATCATTGGTAACCATGTCATATATAAGTACTTCATTTGTTAAAACAGCTGATGTAGTTATAACAGCTGATGAAATCACAACAGCTGATGTAACTACAACTGCTGATGTCAGAAATGCAGATAAGTACTGATGACCAATGAAACATTTTAATGTGGAGGTCAGACTGAAACAGCTGAAAAGCTAAGAATTGACGACAACAGCTGATGAGCAATTCCTCTTCAGTTGTTTTTCCAACTGCTGTTTCTAAACAACTGAAGCCAAGTTATGTCTTCAGTAGTTTACAACTACTGAAGACTACCGCTAAGTCTTCAGCTGTTTACATCAACTGATGACAAAACCACTGTCTTCAGTAGTTACACAACTACTGATGACAAACACCATGTCCTCAGTTGTTTCACCACCTGAAGTCGGAATTGTCCTCAGTAGTTTTATAACTACTGAAGACAATCAAAGACTTCAGCTGTTTCAATGTCTGACGGTTAAAACCAAGTCTTCAGTTGTTTTATAACAACTGATGATCACACCAATACGGTCAGTCATTTCAACCTCAAAAAGTTAATGCCACGTCATCAGTTTCAGCAAATGATGACTCACCAAAAACCTTCAGTCGGTTCATAACCCTACCCTATAAATCCCTTATCTCACCAGAGTTTTTCTCACCTTCACTCTCAAACCTAACGTTCAAAAACTCTGTACCCTCTCTTCATCCATGGCGACCATGCAACTAAAACCTCGACACAACTGTGTCGCTCACCTTACTAAATCACCATTCTGGACCAAGTTTCACAACGCCATTGATTTAATGGTCCAGTCACCTTACCAAACAGCCTTCCTGATAAACCCCACCATATATGCCGAATCCCTTAGCCAATTCTGGACGAACGTCACTCTTGTCTCTGAGGAGAATGACACAGAGTCACTTCATTCGTTCGTCCATAGCCAAAAGGTGGTTATCAATCCAGAGATTCTTCGCCAAACCCTCAACCTGGATGATGCCACTTTCCCAACCAGCTATCCAAAGGGCACCACTGATCTATCCTTTGCCCACCATGGATACGAAGGCAATCTGAGTGCCTCTACCATATTGAAGAAACATTTCCAGGATGCTGAACGGCTTATCTTTCATATGGTAAATGTTTGCCTGGCTCCAAAGACTTCATCATGGGATCAAATGTCCACAAGGTGGCAACAGGTATTGTACTCTATCCTTGAGCAACAACCTTTAAATTTTTCTGAAATTTTATTCTTAGAGCTCAAGGATATGGCCCAAAAACAACTTTCTAACCGTTGGATACTATATCCTCGGTTTATAATGGCCATAATTGAAAACCAGCTTCAAGCTGAGGGACTTGTTGGCCTGGGAGTCCCTGCTATGGCTGTATTGCCTGAAGTATACTCCCGGCACAACTCTGACCAATCACTCAAAATGGCTGCCAAGCTGCGCAAACCCACGCAGCTGGAACCCACAGCCACCACCACAAAATCCAAAGTCCCCACCAAACCAAAAACAAAACGAACCAAAACAGCTATTCAGGAAGATGAGTCACCTGAAGATGCTCCTGTACCACAAAGACAGGATATACTTACTGGTGTAAACCCCCCAGTAGTATCAGAGACTCACCCAGCCACAGCCGCTCAGGATTCCTCTCAAAAGGAACCTGAAGCAACAATAAAGGGGTACCCACAAATCTGGAATCTTCCTCATTTGAGGAGATTGCCATTGAAACTCACCATTCTCCCCAGGTGCATAATACCCTATCTCCAAATGAAAATGCCCCCCAAAGTCCAACACTTATAATTGCAAATGTGCTGACTCAGCTGCATGCCTCTCCTCCTCCCAGACAACCACTTAAAGGGAAAACCACAGATATGGAGGAAGAGGATCAACATGCTTCTGACAACCCACAGCACAGGGGTTTAAATGTTCAGTCTCCTAGTGTAGATACGGAGACAAGAATATCTGGTGAGGCTGCCACCTCTTCTGCATCAGCACATGATCAGACTGAGGCTGGTAACATGGCTAAGACCTCATCAGAGGCAACAGCTGATGAAGGACATCGTCCTGAGGCTGGAAGTCCCCAGTTCCAAGAAAAAGGGGCACATGCTACATCTGGTCTACACCCAGAGCATGTACATCTTGCTACTAGCAAGAGGTCAGGTGATTCAGCATCTGCTGATGATGACCTGGGCTTCTTTTATGATGTTCTAGCCCAGAACACAATTCTTGAGGAAGAAGTCAGTAGACTACAAAGACTACTTGACCAATTCTCTCAAGAAGCAAGTCCATCTGATACCACCATACACCCACAGATGGCACCTTCACCTGAAGGTCTCCTAAACACTCAGCCACTACAAACATTCAATCCACCAGCCTCTACTTCTGGCACTGTTTCTCAGGGACAGAACCCCTCTGAGCAAACAGCTGCTATCTTCCAAAAATCCCTACCTCTCATCACCCCAATGATCACCGACATTGTGATCAAAACCTTGGATGATAAACTTCCCTCAATCATACAGCCACTGGTGGAGGAGATTGT
This sequence comes from Flaveria ramosissima, assembly GCA_025215565.1. Lineage (NCBI taxonomy): Eukaryota > Viridiplantae > Streptophyta > Magnoliopsida > Asterales > Asteraceae > Flaveria > Flaveria ramosissima. The sequence goes on from CM046030.1 coordinate 33,715,252, forward strand.
TAGCACAAGGCTTTCTACTACTCAAACCCTTGCAACCAATGCAACCAAAAAGGGGGAAGAAAGAGACCAGGAGGAAGAAGAGGTTGTTGAGAAAGAGACTGAGAAGGAGAAAGAGTATGTGAAGGGAGCTGACACTGATCAAGTGAGTGAAAGTCACAAAGACTTTCACATCACATACAAGAAGAGGAAGATAGAAAGGAAAGAAAAAGAACTCCAGCTTGATGAGATGGTCAAAATGGCGGATGCTACACATAGCAAATCTATGGACTCCATTATTGACCAACTATACAGACAAGGGTTCGACACTGCACAGCTTGACTCAGAGATTAGAAGACTTGAAGTTGAAGAAATTAACTCAAGATGGGCAAGCTATGATGTGCTAGAAAGAGAAAGACTGGAGATCATGATCAGATTTATTGCTAAGTATCTTGGAAGATCATTGATAGAGATTAAGTCATGGACCAGGGACAGTATCTTGGCTATAACCACCAAGATCTGTACGTCTGAAGCATATACAAAGGGATTAGTGATTGAAGCCTTAAATGAAGCAGGTGCTGGAAAAAGAAATGAACTAGCAAAATACTCCAAAGCCTCACTCATTACAAGAATGCTAGAACAACCTGCAAAACCCACAACTTCAAAATCACCACTACCACAACCCATTAAACCAACTCCTTTACCCTCAAAACCAACAGCCGATGATGCATCCAAGAAGAAGAAGAGAAGGATGTTGAGGCTAGAAGAAGAAGAGGATGATGAGGAGGAAGATAGGCTGCCTCTTTCTGCAGTCCTAACTTTGCCTAAAGCCAAATCTATGCCCATCACTCCCACCTCACAGATGGAAACTGTGAGAGTAAAGATTGAAGAAGAGCAACTACAAAGGCTTCATGATGAGGAGATGCTAAAAAGTATAGATAAAACTTATGCTGCCTCCTCATCAATAATAAGTATGAAGAAAGAAGCTCTGAGACTGTACACCCTCGCCAACACATTTCAATATCAGAAAGAAAAGGTGAGGATGTGGCCTGATCCTAGGGTGGCTCACAGAATTGTGAAGAAGGACATTCCTGCACGATACAAGGACCAGATAAAGAGGATTGTAGATGAAGAGATCACAGTGGTCCTTGTAGTATCACCCTGGGAGATTGTAGAAGACTTCAAGAAAGCTTATGAGACTAAACAGCCTCCCCAAAAGATGTTAGAGAACAGAGTGATCAAGAAGGGGTTAGTCTACAAGAAGCTTGAGAACTTCAAACAGAATGAGCTCAGTCTGTTACTCGAAGGTAATCATCCTGATGAGTTTGCCTACAGACAGATCACAACTGTTGAGCTCAAAAATGGCAAACAGGCTAAATACATCTCAGAGCTGTATGGGCGTGAAGGATTATTCGATGGTGAACCAGAGAATCTCACTATGGAAGAACAAATCATGTTTCTCAGAGCATACACCAGAGAATCCTACAGGCTCATACATGGGAAGTAAGTTTCATGGATGGGGGAACAGCTCAGTGTCCAATTCCCCAATACAGAGCTCCCATCCACACTTTGCCAACCAAATTATCAGGGACTTACTTCCAGGCCGGTGCTTATATGGGTCATCTTCTCAACTGATCAAGAAGGAAAAAGACCATCCATTTTGCCAACAATAAGTGGGACCTCAATAAAGTTAAAGGTTTTGGCTGCATTGGTTCAGGGGGAGTTTGTTGGACCAAAAGAACCAATGAGCCGGATCAGAAAACCTTTAAGTCCCACAGACGTCACAACAACTACTGAAGTCCACATCAGCTGAAGACAACAACTGAAGACAAAGTCTGAAGACACAAGTGCTGAAGACAAAGTCTGAAGACACAAGTGCTGAAGACAAAGTCTGAAGACACAAGTGCTGAAGACAAAGTCTGAAGACACAAGTGCTGAAGACAAAGTCTGAAGACACAAGTGCTGAAGACAAAGTCTGAAGACACAAGTGCTGAAGACAAAGTCTGAAGATGTTGTCACAACAGCTGAAGAGGACTTCTTCAGTAGTTGTGACGGTTTGCTTTCAGTAGTTTTATATTTTCTATTTTCAGTAGTTTTGTAAAACGACTGAAGAGTTTGTTCTTCAGTCGTTGTAGCATCAGTAGTTTTCTTTTTCAGTTGTTTCATGTTTTACACTTAACACTCTGACATGTTCTCAGTAGTTGTGAACATTTCAGTAGTTTGTTAAGAAGTAGTTATTTTTGTACTAGATCTGCTAGTAATCACCAACCCGTGATTACAGCAGTGATTGCACTCTATATAAGGAGTGCCAACCTTATTGTAACTATGAATGATTGAGCAATAATATTGAGCATTATTGAAACATTCCAAATCACAGAAAATATTCTCTCGCATTTGTTACAAATAACACTCTCTTGCTATAACTTGAGCAATTCATCTCTTCATTCCGCTGCATTACATTCTTATACCTCAAACTTGTGATCGTTGATCCTGTCATTTTTAGAATAAAAGATCTAAAGATTCCAATGGTATCATCCTTACTTCTAAGAAAGAAGACCTAGGTATATCTTGTGAAGTCATCTGTGATCAAAAGACAATATGAAGTTCTTTCTAAACTCATAACACTAGTAGGGCCAAAGAAATCCATATGTAATAAGTGTAGGGGAGTAGTGATAGAGTTCATTTCCTTTGGCTTATGAGAGACTTTGTGTTGATTTTTGTTGGATCATATGAGGCTGGTGCAACCAAACTACAGTTGGAGGAATTTTGGTGTAACTAAAGAAAGTCTTCCGAAGACAAATCTGCACTTCCGAAGCTATGTTGAATAACTTCCGAAGATCAAGAAAGAAGAACTTCCGAAGAGGAACTCTATCTTCCGGGACTAAGTAATTTCTCTTCCGAAGTTAAACACTTAGAAGATTCAAGACAAACACTTCTGAAGTATTAAGTCTTGAAGACCAACATAAGTCTCGGAAGAAGTTGTTTCTTCCTAAGTATAAATCGCTTGGGAAGAACATATTTTCCCGAAGCCAGTTAACCTTTAGAAGAACCAACTATGAACCAATGGACATAACTATGGTCAATCTGACATCCACTGCCACCTTTGAGATACTACATGGCGCTTTCCCACGCCCATGTAGTTGACCATATTTTATTCTATTGTTCACCTTTACCAGTTAGTACAGTTACTATGTTTAGTTGGTGACAAAAGGTAAGTCATGGACCTGTCATGACTACCACATCTAGGATATTTTATCTTAGATACCTTACTTCGAACAATGTAGTATGTGTTTAGTAGTAAGTTAAAGCTAGTAATCTAAGTATAACTGGCTGTAGATAGTAGTACATATAGTTTCTTATTGTTATTCATTTTGTTATGCTTGTAAGAGTCTTGTAAACTTTGAGTTAGAAGTAATATATACAAGTATCTTGAAAACCATTTCTTGTGTTCATCAACTTAGTAAGTTATTGTAAACTTAGTCAAAGATTTTGCATCAACATCCGAGTGTGTTTAAGTGTGTTTAAGAAATGAACCTTGTGTTGAAGACCAACACCGATCCTACATGTATCCTAGCTTCATTCAACACATCATCAATTGTGAGCTGGATCAAGACAAACTTCAATGTGAAAAAACTCTTCTTGTCCCTCACTTGAGGTTGGGCACCTTTAAAATCAAAATAGGGTGTCTAACAACTTCTCTAGAAGATTTACTGAGCTTCTTTCAGGTATGATTGAGCCAATGGCTCTTGGTGACATCCTTGTAAGCACAACAGGCGATGAAGCCCCACCAGACACCACCACTTCAATGCCAACTGTCACTTCCCACCCCATTAAATTCACTTACCAGAGACGCACCAAACGATCCATTGTTCAATCTATTTCGATTGAACAAGCTCCATCTAGTCAAGCTAAAAAGGCTAGAATGGAACAATGGTTCCCACTCAACCTGAGGTCCAACCATCCTCCACTTTTGACCTCAATATCAGTGTTGAGTCTCCTCAATCTTAACCTGGTGAGCCCGAAACCCAAACCAATAGCCCTCACGGTGAGTCCCAATACTCCCCTGAGCAACCACATAGGGATAGCCAAATCACTGGCTCAATGCTATTAGATATTGATCAAGGTCACGAGTCATTAGGAATAACCTCTATGTCCTTCACTGACCTATTAAATCGATCTGATGAAATCTCATGTTCTGTCAAGGCCTTGATGTTGATCTACCACACCAATCTCTGGATGAACTGAGCCCCAGGGAACCTCTAATTTCTACCCCACATTAGAGAAACCACACTAAGATGAGTCCCACAGATATGGATGAGACTCATGTACACTCAACTGCCACTACTGAGAGTGTCTCACTAGGCTCTCAGGATAGTGGTAACATCTCTGAGATGGAGTCTATGGCAACCTTTCCCATTGATGCCTCTGAAAGAGACATCATATTGCAAGGGAAACCAGGGTGCCAAGAAATCATATCTGGTGATGATGATGAACATACTAGGTATTTTATCTCATCTCTTCGTGATTCTTCAAAAGAAGATAAAGGAAGTCTGCAACTTACCATCAGAGACCTGCTTTCTAAAGTCTCAAACCTTGAATCAAAGGTTAAGACTTTTGAGGATAGGTCTGCCACTCAGCAACTTGAGATTGAAAATTTCAAGGCCAAACTAGCTGAGATAGAGATTAAGAAGTCTGTTAGGAATGTACCTGTTCAAGTCACTTTAAGTTCTTTCTCTAGCTCAGCTATTTCTCAAGATGATACTACAAAAAAGGGTGAGAATGTGCAGAGTCAATCACATGTGGAACCAAACTTGGGCCTCTCAACTCTATCTTCATTTTATCCTACACAACAGAATTCTTCAACCATCTTCCCTTAGCCACCTCCTATCACATTTCAAGTGGACCCAAGGATGCTTAATGATCTCAAAAGGTTCTTAACCAAGTTCCTAATAAGCTCCTCACTTGAACAACCCTCACTCAATGTTGCTATAGCCTACTTTGGAGCTAAAGAGCTTCAAAGGTTGAGTGCACCATCTACCACTGAGGAGGAAGTTAGTCAACCTAAAGCCCATATTGAACCTGTGATTGACTTCGTAGGGGAAATAAGGACTGATGGCCCAACAACTGACTCGGTTGGGACAGGTAGTGCAATTCTAATTTCTTCAAAAGCAGAGACCCAAACTGCGGAAGGGATTATTAGATTATCATCTTTATCCGATGATTTAATTATCACAGAGGCCATACTTGATCTAGCCTCTAAGATAAACATTAAGGACTTTCTCAAAACCCCTATTTCTTAAACACCTTCAGCACCACAAGCTAAACCTCTCTCTCACCAATCTGAACCCTCTAAAACAGAATCTCCAAAAGCTGAATCTTCCAAAGATCCCAAAGGAAAAAGAAAGATGACTATGAAAGAGCTTCTAGAGGAGGAAATGATGGAGAAACTAAAGAAGAAAGATAGACTTAGTACTAGGAAGTTGCTGGCTCCAAGCAGCAAAGCAGCAGCATCGGCTCAAAAGGTTATCAACAATAAGAGAAGAGTAGAAGTGATTGACAGACTTGTCAACATGGGAGTAACCAATAAAGAAATACTACTACTCTTACTTGATGAGCTGGTGCAGTTGGAAAAGGCAACCTTGCTTCAAAGAGAAAAAGAGGAAGTAGCTAGGTTTGCCGAACAGGAGGAAAGGAGGAGAAAGAAGGAAGAGGGTGGACAAAAACTAATGATTGAGAAGATAGCCTTCCTGTGCTCAAGGGGATATTCTCAGGAGGAGCTGACTCATCATGACAATAATTAGATTTTGTGGCTTTTTCATAAAGAGCAATATCAAATCACTAAGGAGAGGAAGAAGGCTGCAAGAGAGAAGATGAAGGAGAAGAGGAAAAAGGAAGAGGATGACCAACTTGTGGTTGCCAAGAAGATGGGAGACAAAGCCTCGATGGAGCCATATCTCAGGGCCCATGGCTTCTCAAGCAGGAAAGTTGGTCCCATGACTGAGAAGACCCTGCAACGACATGTTAGTGACATCAAAGCTGGCATACGCTCAAGAAGAAGGAAGGAGGTGTATCAAACTCAAAGTGTACAGAGGATGGTACCCAAGCCTGCTCCCAAACCACAACCTCAACCTGAACCCACACCTTTTCCTTTCCCCATCAAAACATAACCTACTACTGGGCCATACACCCCTGAACCTACACCGTTAACCATACCCTCATCCTCATCCATTGCCTCACAATAACAACCACCACTACCTATCCTTAAGCCTAAAACACAACCCAGAACCCAACCATCCACTACCCATTCGTTACCCAAGCCATCCTCTGAACCATCAAAGTCTCTAACCTTGGAAGAATTTAAGGAGATCAAGAGTAAGCTCATAAACTGCACCACATTGAGCGAAATCTCTTATGAGGAGGAGTCTATCAAGGTGACATACATTGATGGCTTTTCCTGTTCCCTCACAAGAGAGGCATTCCCTAATCTACCTAGGGGAACTATGGACCAAGCTCTTCAACTCTTGGCAAAAAACTCAAACTCCTTCAAGGAAGAAGAGAGGAAGCTAAGGAGGAGACTGGTGACTTTGCTGGACACCAAGAAGGGGGACAAACTGCCCAACCAACCCTTCATTCCTACGAAGAAAATTGTCCAGTGTAGGTTTGATGAACCTTCTCACAACTTTGTTGTGGAAAGAAAGAATGGTGATGTCAACAGTCTTAACACACCATCTCTGCTACACTCAAGCAGATTTGACATCGCCGAGTTAGCTTATCTCACCAAGAAAGCAAAGACTTATTTTTATCAAGCGAAACTATCAAGTTCGCTCGGACAGCATAACTTCACAGTTTCACTGAAAACCATTGAACTTTTGTTCAGATTCACACAAAGCGAAGATACATTCGCAGGAAGAACTGCGAAGGTACCGAAGAGTCGAAATCAAATACACCCATTAAATGATGATTAAACCTAGATTAAACTATCAACGAGGGTTCAAAATACACACCTAAGGTTCAAATGATCATCAATCACTTAAAAGTCAAACAAAAGCTCAAAGTTGTACGGGAGGTCATTTCTTTAGGGCTCCGAGACAAAAATGTATGATGGTGCGAAAATGAGCCTTTAATTTCGCATTACCGCATATATTGCACTTAGTTTCGCTGGCAGCGAAACTATAGTTTCACCCAGTAAGAATTTGGATCAGAATGGCCCTGAGTTAAGCGAAAGTACCGGCAACTCCATAGTTTCGCAAAGCGAAACTACCAGCGAATCTATAATTTCGCTGGACACAAAAACTTAAAAATTTTCTATTTCTTTTCAATATTTAATTATTAAGAAATGAATTTAAGGCAAAGACAAAAGGAAATAAAATAAATAAAAATATTAGAAATGCCCCACAAGGCCAAACAAAATTTCACAAAATTTAGGAAAAGTAAAGAAAAATAAAGAAAGGAAAACAAAATGAGATAGAGATACGATAAACTGAAGAGATTTTCTGGGAAATCAGAGTTTGGCGGGATTGATGATATACTTGTCCTTTTAAAACCATGCCTTCTTCTTTTAAACAAGTGAACAACAGCTTCTATTATCATGTTTTTGGTTCGATTAAAGAAGACTTAAATGACTCAGTCCCCACAGACATTTGGCAAAGAAACTCATCCTGTCCTCATGATGTATTGAACAAAATGACAAACTCTGTTTGATTATCCCAAAGAAAGCACAACAAGGAATTTTTCAAATGAAGCACAGACCTTATAATTCTCAAATGATGAGAGCTCCAGGTCTATACTCATGTATAACAGAGGGGATGATTATTTGCAGGACTGTTGAAGGGTATGCACTTACAACGCAACAACACAATGAGGAGAGTTACTTAAAACACTTAACAAATCAAATAGGGAACTGGTTAACTTTAGTGAAAGATGCTAAGAACACAAGTAAGATTGAGACAGAACAAGATGGCAAACAACACAAGTAATTGGTTTTCAAGAATGTTGTATAATGCTTCTCAAGTTCTATTACAAATGTTACAAAGCATGAAAGAAAGTTACAAGTACTTGAGATACATATACTACATCCTACAGCGGGCCATACTTTGAAGGCCAGCTAGATACATAAGACTAGACAACACAGAAAATCAAATGTAGAGTGAAAAGGCAGATTTGCCTTTTGACTAGTGACTATGACATGCCATAGTTCACATCCTAATATATTACAAAAAGGATAAAAGTACATAAAGTAGAAACCACAGACTCAAGACCTCAATGTACAGTTACCAAAAGCATGAACCTTTTCACCAACTCTTGTAAGTTGGTGACTTTACATAGTTGCAGCGGAAAGGTGGTCCAGCTTTATAGTAAAGTACATCATATAAAGGCATGTCTCTAAAAGTCCTCGGAAGAAATCTGTCTTCACTCTTTGGCTTCGAAAGACTTTGTCTTTGAAGCTTCGAAAGACTTCACTTTTGCTTCAGAAGATGTTGGTCTTGGCTTCGGAAGATTTTACACTTAGAATATTTCTAGTGCATGGTGTAAAACTTCCGAAGCATTTCTACTTATGTCCTTAAGTGCATGCATGCAGATAGACTTTAGATGTTTTGGCTGTATCAGACTTATAGGAATCTTTACAAACTCCCCCTAGGCTGATGCTACCAATACATTTGAAGATCTTCAGCTATTGACAGTCCTCATAATGATGATGACCATGCCCTTCTTCATTAGATGGTCAGGATCACTCAGATCACATGCCATCTCTATGGATTAGTTGTGAAGGTCCAGGATAAGATGGGTCTCTCAGCTGCATGAGAAGCCATATGAATTGGAGTTGATTGGGCTGCCTCTTCATGCACTTCCTTAAGTTGATCTGACTCAGCCTAAGGTGTAGAGGTGGATGATACAAGCTTCTTCTTCTTCTTTGACTTTTGTATGGAAGCCATCATCTTCTTCCTCTTTGAAGACTTTAACTTAGAAGACTGGTCTGCAGCACCTTGTTGATCAGTCTTGTCTTGCTCAGTTGGGTGTTCCTCCCTTACAGGTTTAGAAGGAGAGGGAGTTTGACCCTGCTGTGGATCAGAAGACGAAGCTTGATGAGGCTCAGCAGGAGGTCCAGGTTGTGTTTTCTCAAATTGTTCAACCTTAACCTCCACTTTAGGTGGAAATTGACTTGAAGGAGAGTGTAAGTCAATTAGCTCTAAACTCTTGATCTTCTGCTTGATTACCCTGATATGCTCATCCATTGTGGATAGAGGCATAGGGCCAAGTCTCCTTCCGGAGAATCCATACAGCTTCAAGAAACTCATCATCCTTTGTCTGTCAGCAAACTTCTTCATACTCTTTTGAATGATAGCTCTTGACTTTGCAGCCTCTTCCTCATCTTTCTCTTTGTTGACTTTTTTCTTTGAGCACTTGAAGTTCAAGCTGTTTGAGATACTAAAACTCAATGTACTCAAAGGACAAGGGAAGAAGTGCATATGCATGATAGAGACCTGTGCCACTCAGGTAGTTGATCATGTTTTGCCTACCTGTTTCATTGTCTACCTGCGGTTCTTGTGTAGTTGCCACAGTCTCTTGCACAAGATTTTCTTGAACTGGAGAGAGCGTATGAACATGCTTGTATAAACTTTTCTGTTACTTCTCCTCATTTAATTGGAGAAGTAGCCTTGCCTCCTCTGCTTCATTCATCTCTCTTGACACTTCCATATCAGCCAGTTCATTTAGTTCCTCTAAGGGGAGAGATATAATCTCATCTATGTCATAGTTTCATGGTCTACGGGTAAGTAATCCTCACTGCCCACCACTCATCATTTTGAGTGTTTGGTCTGGGGGCAGCCCTGATTGCAGCTTGCATAAAGCCTGAAGACCCAGAGAAACTTTCTCCCCTTAGCTTCCTCTTCCTCTCTCTCTCCTCCCCCTCAATCTCCTTAGGAGTTAGAATCCTTTTCCCTTTGTCACCCACAGACCTTTGTGACATAGGGTGGAGAGAGCTTTGGCTTGCTTGGTGTAGCATCCAAGCTCTGGCCAGAGAGAGGTTGTGAGACACCTTCACTAGCAGGTGTTTCACTAAGAGGATGTTTTTCTGAAGTAGTTGGTTGTGTGACAGGGCTCTTAGGCTCTATCACTGGGCCTTCAGCCAAGGTTTTCCCTTTGAAGCTAATCTCAGGGTCTGCCTCAACTTCCAGTTGACCAATGACATTACATGATTGCCCTTGTCTCCTTCTAAGACTGAACTCTTCAGTAATCTGTCTTAAATCTCGAGTGCTAATCTGTCAGCTTGTCTTGATTGACTTGGGTTGATAAGTGGCATGTTGATCGGGTCAAGACCTTTATAGTAGTTCAAGGTTAGAAAATTGAACACCTTTTGCTGCCCTTGAACTCTTTGAAGAATGAGGGCTCTTCTATTAGCATCATACCTCCACCCAGTAATGTAGTTTGAAGTTCCTTGAGGTGGGGATGATATAGCCCTTGGAATGCCTTTGTCAAAGAGACTCCTAATGACAAAGTCTATAATGTCCACATTAATGTTAACTTGAGGAAGTTGCTGAGTGTGCACAATTGCAAGCGAGGATGGTGAGTCCTCAATGTCCATACTCCCTGAAGAACTCCCAGGTTCTGTGACTGTAATGACTTTCTCCCCCTTTTTGGTAGCATCAACCTCTTATATAGGTGAGCTAGAAGTTAGGTCAATCATATTGACAGGTTCTTGTTTTCCTGGATGAGCTCTCTTTAAAGGTCTCCTAGCTAGTTTTTCCCTGAGATATGATATCTCAAGTTGCTGATCATTGACCCTGTTGTGCAGGGTAGTCATGTTGGTCCATGTGATCGAAAAACAGTACAATTGAAGTGATGAATTGATCAATAGCTAACATCCATGCTAAACAACAACAATTGAGAAGATAGAAGAGAATTCTAACACATATTTGATAACCAAATGAACAATAACAATCAATAACATGAAGCACAATAGTATTTCTGTGTAAAAACTGCTTAGAATTGGTAACTTGCAACAATGATCCACGATTAGGGTTTTGCAAGCTTACTTTACAATGAGAATTGACAAAAGTATATATAGCAGTTATAGTTTCGCTGACTGTTTCGCTACCAGCGAAACTGTCATGCCAAAACTATAGGTTCGCCCGGCAGAACACAAGTTCGCCGGGTAAACTAGAACAACAAACTGTGAGCGAATGTATAGATTCGCTCACAGTTTCGCTGGACTGCCAAAACTACACATTACTAAGAACATACAAAAGGAAACTAACAAAAGTCCTATTACAATGTAAAGTAAACAACTATACTAAAGTAAGTCCAACCTAAACATGACCTTCAATACTCCCCCTAGGTTGGATCTCATTATCTTCACTCGTCTTGATTTGACTTGTCAGCTCCAGTTTCCTCTGCTGCTGTTGATCTATCTTCATCACCTCCTGCAGCAACATCCCCAGAAGCTTCAGCCACTGATCCTCCAAGGTTCTTTCCTGCATCACTAGCTTCTTCAGAATGACCACTAGCCTTTGCAAACTGCCTAGTCAAATCTTGAACATCCATAGCAAAATCATCCTGAGCTCTCACCCTTTCAGCTAGCTTCTTAACCTCTGACCTTACTCCCCTTATCTTGTTTGCAACATTCATAAACAAACTAGCTTCTTTTCTAGTTTCCTCTCCAGCCCCAGCTTTAATGTGATTTTCACATAGTACCAAAAGGTCTTCATCACAAAAGCTAAACAACTCCATCGGATCAAACACTCTGAACTCTTTTCCATGTTTAGCTCTAATCACCGCCTCTCCAGTATTGTTGTCATAAAACCACTTCTCAAAGTCCTGTAGTTGTTGGGGAAGAGGATCAGCCAATCTTACAAAATCGCCAAATAACGTCACGGAGAAACCCTAAGAACTACTCAGATCGTTTTTGCGAAATTATGAGAAAAATTTCGCAAAAACGACTTAATTAGCAAATAGTTTCGCAGCTAGCGAAACTATAAATTCGCAGGGCGAATTTACAGTTTCGCCCAGTGAAACTGTAATTTCGCTAAGAGATAACCAGTTAACAACTAATTAGCAAACCTAGGGAGATTGCAGTTTCGCTTTGCGAAACAATTAGCGAAAGTATAATTTTGGCACCATCCCTTTTTTATTATTATTATTATTATTTTTTAAATTTTTTTATTTATTTATTTATTTTATTTCATTCATTTTTTTTATATTTTATTATTATTTTTATTATTATTTTTTTAATTAACAAGAAGCACATCACATAATGAGATCTAAATTAATCAGAGATCACATTCTCTAGATATTTATGAACATAAATATGATCAAAAATCATCTACCAGCAATGAGATCATACTGAATACAAGATCTGATCACAATCTTCACAGAAACAACTGAAATTAGATAATGATAGACTAAGGGGGAGTATTGTTGGAGCTGTAAAAGATAGTCTATATTATCAACACAGTGAAAGTCAACCAAAGTCAACGTCACGGTCAAAGTCAACAAAAGTCAAACCCGACACGTTCGAGACGAGGAACCGAGACGAGACGTTGAAGATTTAGATGACTAGGAGTTTTATTGTAATAAATATATTTTGTGTGAACAAAATATATTTTACTTTCTTTGAGTCATGTTTTAGTCTAAATATATAGTCTAGGGGGTTATGTGTAAATGTGGAAACTTAAACTAGACTATAAATAGCCTAATTGTAATTAGAGTTAGGTTAATGGTTGCATGACCAATAGATTGAGAGTTTATTTGTAAACACACATTTTGCAATCTAATTGAAGATCAAAGGGTTTTCATTGTGTTCATCGTATTTTAATCTAATTCTTCATGATTTGATTCAAGTTTGATCATCCTGGATTTACAATTCACCTAAGATTCAAGGTGACTAACCTTAGAGACTAAATAGGAGCATGTTTTTGACAACAACTGTAGTCTCAAATTCCCCTCATCTTCATCAGAAGAATCATTGGGGGATGAGATGATTGGACCAAAGTCATCTCTCTCAACACCAGCTTCAGGTTCTTGGCTGCTGGATTTCCTCTGCATATTGAAAGCCTCAGTTGAAGTGTCAATGGGCTGAGTTGCAATGGTTGAGATCTTAATGATGTAATCACTTGCAGAAGTGAGAGCCACTTCCATATGGACCTCGTGAACAGGTTCAGGGAGATCCACCTTAGTGACAGGTGACTGACGTGGGCTAGACAAAGGAGACTCAGGAGTACTCATCTCTCTTTGAGTAGGGGAAGAGTAGAGAGACTTATAGTACTCACTGAAACCTAAGTCTTCATTGGTATAGAATGAGAGGTTGGGAATGGGTTGAATTAAGTCTATAGGCTGGGGATGGTAACTGTCCCCTAAAGGTTGTTAACTTGGGTGTTAAGACTAAGAGTTAAAGCTTAAGGCAGTTGGGCTTGTGAGCTAATCAGGGTGAGCATGAGGAACCTAAACCACTGATTCTTGAAGAGATTGGAGTGGTTTGCTCCTCAGGGGAAGTTGGAGCTCTAGTGTCCACTTCCTCATGTATGGGTGAGTGTATGAGGGCCTGTACAAACTCAATAGCTTGAGTAGGGGTTCGTTTGCATTCTCTTTGGTAGGTGAGGGTGATTTGTGGTCTTTTTCGTGGTTGGGAGGTAGAAGGTGTGGGTTCAACACTAGCTTGTGTTGCTAGGTTGTCACCTTGAGCAATGAGCTCTAACATTTTTGGGACAAGGGCTGTTTCTACCCCTAAGAAGCCTACAGTTGGCTTCTTCATAATTTTAAAAATGTCGGGCTTCATCTGTCCCAAATTAAGAATATTATTTGTTGACCTCAACTGTGAGCCCAGTTCATAGTTGAGAATGTGTTGAACATATATAGGAAACATATAATACTCTAAGGAGTCCAAGTTAGCAAGCAAATTTGTATAAACAAACTAAGAGTACCTAAACTTGACCCCTTGAACCATTCCATGCACTATGAAGGAGAGATCCTTAGGAATCTGGTCCCACCCTCCATGCTTGTTTGACAAGCTGTGGATAACCACATGAACCAGGTATTTCCACTGGGATGAGACCTTCTTTTTCCTGAAGGTCTTTACAGAGAAATCTCCCTCATAGCCCATCTGTTCAAAGGAATGATTTACAACTTCCTTTGGGAAGGACAACTCACCTTCATCATCATCCTGCTGCAAGTGAGTGTTAATGATGGCTGGAGTGATGAAGATTGTCCTCCCCTGCACTATGGCAGGCAGTGCCTTCTCCCCATCCATAATGACCTCTTGGCAGGTCTTCTAGAATTCAAGCAGATGATCCTCATAGAGAGTAGGATCAATGGTTAGGGAGGTGAAGTAGTTGGATAGAGCCAGGATTTGGCAAACCTCTGAGAAACTTGCATCTTTCTCAAAGCTCAACAAAGCAACCTGGTTGTGTTGCCTGTGAAGTTGCATGGAGAAATCTGGGTTGTTTTGCGGTTTCGGTTGGCCATTATGAGAAGCTTAAGGGTGAAGGAAGATGAAGAACAAAGGCGGTTTAAGAGAATTTAGGTTTAAGGAATAGTGTAATTGAATAAGATAGTGAAAGTGGGGGGGAACCGTTGGGTATTTATGTGAAAAGAATTTGAGACAAAGTTAATGAAAGATGATAAACTTTGAAATCTAGATGTCGGTCCCACCTCTGAAAAGTAGTTTACTTTTGCCCACAAAGTAGTTTTCTTGGAAGTCGTGAAATCTTCTGAAGGTTATTTGCTTTGGAAGTTCTGAAGAGAAAAGCTTCCGAAGGAAAATTGGCTTCGGAAGATATTTCAAAGGTTTTTGAGAATTTTACTTCGGAAGAGAATTAAGACTCAGAGTTTTTATTCTAAAGAGAATGAACACTTCTGAAGATAAATTGCTTTCGGAAGAAACTTGTTCTTTTAAAACATAAGAGTACTTAAGTTGATTTTAAGCTTCGGAAGATATTTTAGAGATTTCTTTCGAAAGTAAAATTACTGAAGTAGTTATTTGTTTACTAAGACGTAAATATCTTCCGAAGGTAATTTTAAATCTTCCGAAAAGAAAAGAGAAAAAAAATTTCAAAAATCTAAGAAATGTATTTTGAAAAGATTTTTCTTCCAAATAAAACAAGGGCTTATGAAAGTGATAAAATAGACAACTTAGGACTCATAGGTTTTAGAAATAATATGATTAAGTTTTAAGAAAAGCTATTCAAAGTGAATCATCCCAATAGCTGATACAAGATATTTAAATCTCTGCTCATCAAAAGCTCTGGTGAACAGATCAACATACTGTTCATTTGTGTTAATTTTGACTAGTTTGATTAATCCCTTTTCAAAGTGATCTCTAATCAAATGATACCTGATATTGATATGTCTTTTCCTTGAGTGCTGCATAGGATTTTCTGTGATTGAGATAGTACTGTTGTTGTCTATGTGGATGGGAGTCTCCTTGAACTTGAATCCATAGTTCGGCATCTGAATTTGAATCCAAAGCACTTGAGCACAGCAGCTTGCAGCAGCAATGTATTCAGCCTTAGTAGTTGATGCAGACACACAGGATTGTTTCTTACTTTGCCAAGAGACTATTCTTCCACCAAGAAATTAACATCCCCTGATGTAGACTTTACAGTCATGTTGCAACCACCATAGTCACTATCTGTATAAGCATACGGATTAAAGTCAGAATTCTTTGGATACCAAAGGCCAAGTGATGGAGCACCTTTGAGATATCTTAAAATTATTTTGATAGTGACCAGGTGTGACATCTTGGGGTTGGCTTGATATCTTGCATAAATGCATGTAGTAAACATGATATCTTGCCTGCTAGCTGTGAGGTACATAACAGACCCAGTCATTGTCCTGTACAGATGCTCATCAACACGCTCCCCCTCAAGATCAGGTCCAAGGGAGTGATTTCTGGCTATGGATGTCTTAGCAACCTTACAATCAGTCATGTTGAACCTTTTAAGTATATCTTGTACATACTTTGACTGACTTATGAAGATGCCATTGTCAACTTGCATCACTTAAATTCCTAGAAAGAAATTAAGTTCCCCCATGGCACTCATTTCAAACCTATCCTTCATCAGCTTCTCAAAGTCTTTGCAGAGCTTTGGCTAGTTGACCCAAAGATAATGTCATCTACATATACTTGAACTAGCATTATGTCATTTCCTATTCCTTTGATGAAGAGAGTTCCATCAATAGTACCCCTTTTGTAGCCATGTTGACCGAGATACTGAGATAGAATCTTGTAAGGCCCCGTTCCCGGGACGCTTACAATTGGTCATTCATCGCACATAAAACATATAATTACAATTTCATTAAGAAAACATTGCAGCGGAAACATTTAAAAATGACATCACATTTCATTATAAATACTTTTGCCAAATAATACATCATTATCTGATTTCAAAATACATGTTTGCATTACATCACAAAAGTTATATAATTGGATGCCATCCCAAAAGAGCCGAGTAGCTTCGCCATGCCATCCTCAGCAATCATTTACCTGCCAACTGGAAAATGCAATAAAAGTCAGCGTTGCTGAGTGAGTTCTAGTTTTAATAATAAAACATACTTTACTTTCATTAAAACCATTCCTTTATCATGCGATCATGCAACATACGTATACACAGATAATTTCATTGTTATCTTTCATCTCATTCATTATCTTCCATTCTTTTCGTTCATTCTGTCTTCCGAGTCTTTTGCGACAACATGGTCGCTCACCTCAATGGCAATCTCAATGATTGCTCGCTATCCGAGTCTTTTGCACCCCTAAGGTTGCTCACCCCAATTGCCCATCACGATAGCAAGCTATCCGAGTCTTTTGCAACAACAAGGTTGCTCACCCCAAGGCAACATTACGATAGTTCTTACTCGAGTCTTTTGCAACACAAGGTTGCTCACCTCATAGGCAATCTCATGATTGCTCGCTATCCGAGTCTTTTGCACCCCTAAGGTTGCTCACCCCAATTGCCCATCACGATAGCAAGCTATCCGAGTCTTTTGCAACAACAAGGTTGCTCACCCCAAGGCAACATTACGATAGCTCTTACTCGAGTCTTTTGCAACACAAAGTCGCTCACCTCAGTAAATATGCTTGCAAGCCTTTCTTTCGTTCATTCATCGTTCATTAATGCATGCATTCTTACTTCATGTTCCTCTTTCATTATCTTTCGCTTTACGTTACATAATACTTCATTCATTCATTCATTCATTCATTCATTCATTCATTAGCATGACATGTAAAGCCGCAAGAAAGATAAGCATACATCATATAAGGAACATTCATACACATTCATCATCATCATACAGGGCAACATCATTCATACATAACATGGATAAACATGCAGCATCATCATCATCATCATCATTATGCCCTACATGCTCTCTAAGGCCATAATCATCCTCTTACATGCTCTTACGAGTTACTTTACGTCGAAACTTACGTCTGCACCTTTCCCCGAAGGCCAGAAGTCAAACTACACGTTCCTTCGAGTGCAACAGCCCTATTCGGGCGTATGGACACTCTTCAGTCGCATGGCCTCCATGCGACTGAACATCATGCGACTGAACTCAGGCGGATGGTCATCTATGCGAATGAACATCCAGTCGTGCGTATGGACCTTGTGCGACTGGGATTACTGCGAATGGGCACCTATGCGACTAAACTCATGCGTATGGACTCATGCGACTAAGCCTTTATGCGACTGAAGCCTCAGTCGCACATCCCTCATGCGACTGGACTCCCAGTCGTGCGACTGAACCCCAATCGTGCGAATGGCCTTCAATCGCCCTCATTCGGCCGTATGGCCTTCATTCGGTCGCCTAGCCCTAGCTGATGCAGAATGGAGTTCATCCCGAACCCAATCTGCCATTTTCGGCCTCCAAGCTCATCCAAACCCATTCTAAGCCTAAATCAACCCTCCTGGACCTTAGGAATGCATACCTTAACATCATACAAGCACACCCAAGCCCGAAAACATGCTCTAAACACATCATACACATCACACCCAAATGGGTCAAACACACACACACATAAAAACGGGTTTTTGACATCTTCCAGCCCCAAAATCAGTTGAAAACAAGTAAAAGTGGGGTCCTAGAACTCACACAATCGAGCACAAAGTCAAGAGCTTCGATTTGGCTTGCTACTTGACGGATTTGGACACCCGAATCACCCGAATCAACCCTTTTTTCTCTTCTTTCTCTCTTCCCTCTTCTTGTGAGCTGAATTTTGTGAAGTGTGGGGAGAGTGGGCTGCCCTCTCCCTACACATATCACCACGTTACCCGACTTTTCGTCGTTGGCGAGTTTGGTCCCTCGACTTTGGACTTTATTTCTTTTCTTTCTTCGCCGGCTTCAAAATAATAAATTTCCGGGTGTTACAAGTCCACCCCCCTTAAATAGGTTTCGTCCCCGAAACCTGTCATTCCTCGAACAAACGTGGATAATGCTTTCTCATTTCTTCCTCAGTCTCCCACGTTGACTCGGATCCCTTCCTGTGCTTCCACTGTACACGCACAAGAGGAACCACTTTATTCCTTAGCCTTTTCTCCTTTCGGTCGATGATTGCCACTGGTTGCTCCACATAATTGAGCCGTTCATCTACTTCGATATCTTCCAATGGGACAATCATATCTTCATCTGCTAAGCACTTCCTTAGATGAGATACATGGAATGTCGGGTGAATTCCACTTAACTCATCTGGTAACTCCAGTCTATAGGCCACCTCTCCTACTCGAGCAACAATTCGGAAAGGGCCTATATATCTTGGGCTCAACTTGCCCCGCTTTCGGAAGCGAATGATACCCTTCCAAGGTGAGACCTTCAACATAACCCGGTCACCCACCTGGAACTCAATCGGCCTGCGTCGTTTATCAGCATACGACTTCTGTCTGTCTTTGGCTGCCTTCATGAAGGCTTTAATCTTCTCAAGCTTCTCAGTCGTAGCCTCGATTACCTCGACGCTCCCCAATTCCTTCTGACCAATATCACCCCAACAAACGGGTGTTCTGCATCTCCTACCGTATAGCATCTCATATGGAGGCATGCCAATGCTGGCGTGATAACTGTTGTTGTATGAGAATTCAGCTAACGGTAGGTGGTCATCCCAACTTCCACCAAAATCAATCACACATGCCCGAAGCATGTCTTCCAGTGTCTGAATGGTCCTTTCGGACTGACCATCAGTCTGGGGATGGTAAGCCGTGCTGATATGTAACCTCGTCCCCATAGCATCGTGGAACTTCTTCCAGAATTTAGATGTAAACCGAGTGTCACGATCCGACACAATAGACACCGGCACACCATGACGAGTTACAATCTCCCTGATGAACAGATCAGCCAACCTCTCTGATGAATATGTCTCGCGGATCGGTAGGAAGTGAGCACTCTTCGTCAAACGGTCAACTATCACCCATATGGCATCATACCCTTTCGGGGTACGCGGCAGCTTGGTAATGAAATCCATGGTGATGTGCTCCCACTTCCATTCCGGTATATCCAAAGGTTGTATCTTCCCATACGGCTTTTGGTGCTCGGCCTTCACCTGTAAGCAAGTAAGGCACTTACTCACATACTCCACCACATCGCGCTTCATGCCCGGCCACCAATAATCTTTCTTCATATCATGATACATTTTCGTGGCACCAGGATGAATGGAGTACCGAGTCTTGTGAGCTTCATCCATTATTTCACCCGTAGATCCCCAAAACGAGGAATCCACACACGATCAAATCGGGTTCTAACACCGAGCGTGTTTTCACCCAATTCTCCAACCAGACCTCTCATTCTTTCAGAGTTAAGATGATCTTCTTTCAATGCCTCATCTTGAAACCCTTTAACCTGCTTCATTACATCAGAGGTCATGATCAACTGATAGGCTTTCACCCGAATCGGCTCGGGCCTCTCTTTTCGGCTAAGGGCATCAGCCACCACGTTGGCCTTGCCCGGATGGTAGTGGATCTCACAATCATAATCCTTTATAAGTTCCAACCACCGCCTCTGCCTCATGTTCAAATCCTTCTGCTCAAAGAAGTACTTCAGGCTCTTGTGGTCAGTGAATATGGTGCACTTCGTCCCGTAGAGGTAGTGCCTCCAAATTTTTAATGCAAAGACCACGGCCGCCAGCTCCAAGTCATGAGTAGGATAATTGACCTCATGAACCTTCAACTGTCGGGATGCATACGCTATGACCTTTCCTCTCTGCATTAACACGCACCCCAACCCCGAGTAAGAAGCATCGGAATAAACCACCAGATCTTCACTTCCATCGGGTAATGACAGAACAGGAGCTTGAGTCAATCTCGCCTTCAATTCTTCAAACGCCTTCTCTTGAGCTTGACCCCATACGAACTTCACATCTTTTCGGGTCAGCTTAGTCAGTGGAGAAGCAATCTTAGAGAAGTCTTGGATGAATCTTCTATAGTAGCCCGCCAAACCCAAGAAGCTACGAATCTCGGATGGCGTCTTTGGTGACTTCCATTGCATAACCGCCTCCACTTTCGCCGGGTCCACCATAATCCCATCGGGATTCACCACGTGACCTAAGAACTGAACTTCGCGTAACCAGAACGCGCACTTGGAGAATTTTGCATACAACTTCTCCCTCCTCAGCGTCTCTAGAACTTCCCGAATGTGACCGGCATGCTCTGCTTCGCTCCTCGAGTAAATCAGGATATCATCAATAAACACGATCACTGATTTATCCAACATAGGCCGACACACACGGTTCATCAAATCCATAAAAGCAGCTGGCGCGTTGGTCAAACCAAAGGACATGACAAGAAACTCGTAGTGACCATAGCGCGTACGGAAAGCTGTTTTAGGAATGTCTTGCTCCTTCACCTTCAACTGATGGTAACCAGATCGAAGATCTATCCTTGAAAACCAACTGGCACCCTGAAGCTGATCGAACAAATCATCTATCCTCGGTAAGGGGTATCGGTTCTTCACTGTCAACTTGTTTAGCTCGCGGTAGTCGATGCACATCCTCATACTACCGTCCTTCTTCTTTACAAACAGGACCGGAGCACCCCAAGGAGAGATACTCGGTCTAATGAACCCCTTATCAAGTAGCTCTTGCAACTGCTCCATCAATTCTTTCATCTCGGTCGGAGCCAACCGATACGGTGCCTTGGCGACAGGTTGGGCACCCGGTATCAGATCAATCTGAAACTCAATCTCTCTGTCAGGTGGCACTCCTGATAAGTCTTCCGGGAACACGTCTGGAAAATCACACACAACTGGTACATCGGCTAGTTGTGGTGTTGGCGTATCCACATCCTTTACATAGGCCAAGTAGGCACTACATCCACGCCTCATACACTTTCCCGCCACCGCCATCGAGATCACTTTCGGGATCGTAGTAACCCGATCACCATACACTGTCACTGAACTACCGTCAGGCGCCAACAACCGAATCATCTTCTTGCGACACACAATGTTCGCCTCGAAGTTCGCTAACCAATCCATCCCAAGAACCAAGTCAAAACCACCTAAGGTCATCACAAACGGTCTAACAGGAAACTTATGACCCTCGAGCTCCACATCACAATTCTCTATCATCTCAGAAATCCTGGTAGACTTACCTATGGCAGTTTCTACATCGAAGGGCGCATCAACACATCTACTACTAACAGGCAGCTTAGCACAGAAAGCAGCAGAAATAAAACTCTTACTAGCACCCGAATCAAATAACACAGATGCTAAAGTTTGGTTCACCAGAAACGTACCGGACACGACATCAGGGTCCGTTCTAGCTTCCTCCTGTGTCATGGTGAATGCCCTGGCGCTCGCCCTCGGTCCATCACCTCCCGTCTTCTTTGCCCCTGAACTCTCAGCCCTCGGCTTCTTACAATCTTTGAGCATGTGACCCTCTTCACCACAGTTAAAGCATCGGACCGCACGGCAGTCCTTTGCCATGTGCCCCGCCTTTCCACACCTGAAGCACAAGTTCGACCCAAACCTGCACTCCCCGCTATGCTCCCGTCCACATTTACCACACCTTCTCGATCCCGCACCTGACATAACCACATGGCGATCATCCACCCGTGCCTTCTTATTACCCGTCGAGGCATTACCCCGACCAAACCTCTTCCCCTGCCAGTTCCGGTCACCACCGCTCTTCCTGCCACCATCATTCACCACCACCGTCCTCTCATCATACAATCTTCCCGCCAAATCCACCGCCGACCTAAACGTGCTCGGCCGGGCGGCGATCATGTGCCTGCGAATATCCGCCGGCAAACCCTGTATATACCTCTTGATCTTTCGGGACAGAGGTGTCACTTGATCCGGCACCAGACGTGCCATCTCGTTGAACTTCGTGGTGTACTGTTGGTGTGTCATGGTTCCCGCCTCCAGTTGCAGAAACTCCCTCTCAACCTTATCCATTTCCCGATGAGGACAAAACTCCTCGATCACCATCTTCTTCAGTTCGGGCCACCTCATTCGCCCGATCGTCCGATTACCCTCCGCCTGGACAATGTTGTCCCACCAGCATAGTGCCGAGTCCACGAAGGAGTGGGTGGCAAACTTGACTTTCTGATCTTCCCGGCACTCGCTGATGTCGAGAACAGCCTCCATTTCTCTCACCCATCGGTGAGCAGCGGCAACATTGCCATTACCGTCGAAAAGTAGGGGGCTTGCACCTCATAAACACCCCGTAGTTACAGCCTCGTGCCACCTCCCGCACAGGCTCCTCTTCCTCTTCCTCCTCATTATCGGAGAAAATCGTTTCAGGCTCCGGTCGCTCCCCCGAGGCCCGGTTTCTCTCTTCCTTTCCCCCTCCTTCACAGCTTTGATGACTTCGGTCACCACGGACGGTAAGATCGTCTGCATGACCTGATGCACTTCCTCAACAACAGCCTCCTTTACCGAGGCCCTCAAATTCGCACTCTCATCCCCAGCTTCTGGATGAGGAGTCTCAGGTTCTGCAGGAACCTCTTTCTCAGCTCTAGGCCTTCCTCTTTTAGGGCGTGGTTCAGCAACAGGGCCATCACGGCCTCCACCCCTAGAAGCTCTAGAAGATCTACCACCAGCCATACTCTATCACACTGAAAGATTCAAACACCAACACGGTCATTCAAGGAAACAACTTAGTTTATGTCAAGTATAGTAAGTCCCTAATAACAGTGGCCAGTTGTGATTAGCCACTTACTGTACTCTTCATACCCCAAGTATTACCTGTCCTGACTACATCAGTATTCAAATCTACATACATCACATAACATATACCATGCGCACATAAAACCGGTTAACTTTAAGAAAATACCTGATGGCACGCAGCTACTCAGTTTGGCATCCCATTCCCTTTCCGTCCCATTCTCAGTTTAAGTTAAGGTTTATTTTGAAAATTTACCCATTTCACTTAAACTTTGGCTCTGATACCAACTTGTAAGGCCCCGTTCCCGGGACGCTTACAATTGGTCATTCATCGCACATAAAACATATAATTACAATTTCATTAAGAAAACATTGCAGCGGAAACATTTAAAAATGACATCACATTTCATTATAAATACTTTTGCCAAATAATACATCATTATCTGATTTCAAAATACATGTTTGCATTACATCACAAAAGTTATATAATTGGATGCCATCCCAAAAGAGCCGAGTAGCTTCGCCATGCCATCCTCAGCAATCATTTACCTGCCAACTGGAAAATGCAATAAAAGTCAGCGTTGCTGAGTGAGTTCTAGTTTTAATAATAAAACATACTTTACTTTCATTAAAACCATTCCTTTATCATGCGATCATGCAACATACGTATACACAGATAATTTCATTGTTATCTTTCATCTCATTCATTATCTTCCATTCTTTTCGTTCATTCTGTCTTCCGAGTCTTTTGCGACAACATGGTCGCTCACCTCAATGGCAATCTCAATGATTGCTCGCTATCCGAGTCTTTTGCACCCCTAAGGTTGCTCACCCCAATTGCCCATCACGATAGCAAGCTATCCGAGTCTTTTGCAACAACAAGGTTGCTCACCCCAAGGCAACATTACGATAGTTCTTACTCGAGTCTTTTGCAACACAAGGTTGCTCACCTCATAGGCAATCTCATGATTGCTCGCTATCCGAGTCTTTTGCACCCCTAAGGTTGCTCACCCCAATTGCCCATCACGATAGCAAGCTATCCGAGTCTTTTGCAACAACAAGGTTGCTCACCCCAAGGCAACATTACGATAGCTCTTACTCGAGTCTTTTGCAACACAAAGTCGCTCACCTCAATAAATATGCTTGCAAGCCTTTCTTTCGTTCATTCATCGTTCATTAATGCATGCATTCTTACTTCATGTTCCTCTTTCATTATCTTTCGCTTTACGTTACATAATACTTCATTCATTCATTCATTCATTCATTCATTCATTCATTAGCATGACATGTAAAGCCGCAAGAAAGATAAGCATACATCATATAAGGAACATTCATACACATTCATCATCATCATACAGGGCAACATCATTCATACATAACATGGATAAACATGCAGCATCATCATCATCATCATCATTATGCCCTACATGCTCTCTAAGGCCATAATCATCCTCTTACATGCTCTTACGAGTTACTTTACGTCGAAACTTACATCTGCACCTTTCCCCCGAAGGCCAGAAGTCAAACTACACGTTCCTTCGAGTGCAACAGCCCTATTCGGGCGTATGGACACTCTTCAGTCGCATGGCCTCCATGCGACTGAACATCATGCAACTGAACTCAGGCGGATGGTCATCTATGCGAATGAACATCCAGTCGTGCGTATGGACCTTGTGCGACTGGGATTACTGCGAATGGGCACCTATGCGACTAAACTCATGCGTATGGACTCATGCGACTAAGCCTTTATGCGACTGAAGCCTCAGTCGCACATCCCTCATGCGACTGGACTCCCAGTCGTGCGACTGAACCCCAATCGTGCGAATGGCCTTCAATCGCCCTCATTCGGCCGTATGGCCTTCATTCGGTCGCCTAGCCCTAGCTGATGCAGAATGGAGTTCATCCCGAACCCAATCTGCCATTTTCGGCCTCCAAGCTCATCCAAACCCATTCTAAGCCTAAATCAACCCTCCTGGACCTTAGGAATGCATACCTTAACATCATACAAGCACACCCAAGCCCGAAAACATGCTCTAAACACATCATACACATCACACCCAAATGGGTCAAACACACACACACATAAAAACGGGTTTTTGACATCTTCCAGCCCCAAAATCAGTTGAAAACAAGTAAAAGTGGGGTCCTAGAACTCACACAATCGAGCACAAAGTCAAGAGCTTCGATTTGGCTTGCTACTTGACGGATTTGGACACCCGAATCACCCGAATCAACCCTTTTTCTCTTCTTTCTCTCTTCCCTCTTCTTGTGAGCTGAATTTTGTGAAGTGTGGGGAGAGTGGGCTGCCCTCTCCCTACACATATCACCACGTTACCCGACTTTTCGTCGTTGGCGAGTTTGGTCCCTCGACTTTGGACTTTATTTCTTTTCTTTCTTCGCCGGCTTCAAAATAATAAATTTCCGGGTGTTACAAATCTCATACCACTTTCTTGGTGCTTGGTGCAGCCCATAAAGAGCTTTATCAAGCCTGT
Organism: Flaveria ramosissima; assembly: GCA_025215565.1. Classification (NCBI taxonomy): domain Eukaryota; kingdom Viridiplantae; phylum Streptophyta; class Magnoliopsida; order Asterales; family Asteraceae; genus Flaveria; species Flaveria ramosissima. The sequence goes on from CM046030.1 coordinate 33,740,799, forward strand.
AGACATAATCAGGATGATCAGGTTGTCTGCCATACACCTCTTCATCAATCACCCATAAAGAAAAGCACACTTGACATCATGTTGGTAGACCTTGAAGTTCTTAGATGCAGCAAAAGCTCGGAATATCCTGACAGCTTCAAGTCTTACATAGGAGCAAAAACATCTGTGTAGTCAATTCCTTCTTCTTGAGTATATCCTTGAACAACTAGTCTTGCCTTGTTCTTGATGACAAGTCCTATAACATCTTTCTTATTCTTGAAAACCCATTTGATTCCTATGGTAGTCTTCCCTTGAGGAAGAGGACATAGGTTCCAAACCTTTTGCCTTTTAAATTGAAGCAGCTCCTCTTGCACAGCTTCAACCCATCCATCCTTTAGAGCCTCATCAATTTTCTTTGGCTCTATTTGGGACAAGAAACAAGAGTGAAGACAAACATTTGCTTCATAGGTTTGTCCTCTTGTTCTCACCCCTGAATCAACATCTCCAGTGATGTTTGTGGTAGGATGAGACTTGTGGATCCTTAGCTGAGGGATCACAGCAAGTTTCTTAGACAGATCTAGATTTGAGAAATTCTGATCTGGCAAAGAAGATTCACTCTCCACATCAGCACACTTATCAAGATTGACTTGATCCAATGAGTGTGTGACATCATTGATGTTGTCTTCAATGGAGTGGTTATCAACATCAAGAGATTCCTGATCACTTTCACCACCACCATTTTCTCCAGCATTTGAGCTCTTTCTTTTGAGTTTTGTGCCTCTAAGCTGGAATTTGAAGGCACCCCAGAAGTATCAGCAGGATTTGTTATTGAAGTGCTGGTAGAAGCTTCATTTGCAGGATTGGTTACCATTGGAGCTGAAGATGTGTAACTTGAAGGTCTTCTTAGCTCAAACCTTGGGTCAGGATCACCTGTAGGTAGTATATCTATGGACCGTGAAACATTCTCACAAGATTTGTTAAAACAGTTGGTAACTAAATCAAGATCAAATAGCCAATCCGGACTAGAACCTTTCACACTGGGAGTTTGCTCATTGAAAGTCACATTGGCTGACTCCTTACTACTGTAGTTCTGATATTGTATACTCTATAAGCTTTAGCTTGAGAAGAGTATCCAATCAAGTGTCCATCATCTGATTTTTTAGCAAACTTGGAAATTTGATCTTTCTTATTCAAGATGGTGCAACGACATCCAAATGACCTAAGAAAACCAATGAAAGGTTTTCTCTTGTGCCAAAGTTCATAAGGAGTCTTACCATGTGTCTTAACCACCAAAACTCTATTTTGCACATAGCAAGTAGTGTTCACTGCCTCTGCCAGGAAGGTGATCGGCAGTTTAGAGTCAGACAACATAGTTCTTACAGCTTCAATTAGTGTCATGTTTCTCCTCTCAACAACACCATTTTGCTGAGGAGTCCTAGGAGCATTATATTTTCTTGTAATATCTTTTTTATCACAAAAGTATCAAGGATTTGATTCTTGAATTAGATCAAGGATTTGATCTTGAATTCAGTTCATTGATCACATCTTATGGTTTTGACCTTTAGATCACATTGATTCTCAATCTTTAAGATAAATTCTTCAGAATCTCAGGGGTCTCGTCCTTAGTTCTAAGAAAGAAAACCCAAGTGAATCTTGTAAAGTCGTCTGTGATCACCAAACAATAAGAGGTCCTTCCTAGACTCATTACACTGGTGGAGCCAAAGAGATCCATATGTAATAAGTGTACGGGATTAATGATGGAATTTCTTTCCTTTGGCTTGTGAGATACCTTGTGTTGCTTCCCTTTCAGGCATGCAACACAGTGGTCATCACTTTATACTCTTTCTTTGGTATTCCAGTTACCAAATCATTCTTAATTGGTTTATTCATGTTTTTAAAGTTTACATGGCACATTCTTTTATGCCATAAGAAAGATTCATCATTATTTGCTTTAGACAGAAAGCATGAAACTTCTCCTGAGGGAAATGTTTCTTGCAAATCCATCTTGTACATGTTCCTTTTCCTGGGGGCTCTAAGCAGGATGTGCTCATGAGGAATGACCAACCCGGGCCTGAGAACAATGCACTCATGCTCAGTGAAGAGCATGTTATGACTTTGATCACAAAATTAGGATACACTCAGAAGATTGTACCCAATCTCCTTGAGAAAGTTTACCTTCTCAATGTTGAGCTTACCATTTGTGACCTTGCCCCTTCCTGTAATGTAACCTCCTACATATCCTCCAAAAGCAAGTGGTCCTCCATTAATTATTTCAAACTTTTGGAGTAGTGACCTATTGCCTGTCATGTGCCTAGAACAACCACTGTCAATGATGCATATATTTCTGTTTGTCTTGAGCTGTTCCTGTATAAAAGAGATGGTTAGTTGCATTTGGAAACCCAAGCCTCATTGGTCTTGGGCTCATCAAAAGAAGTTGAAGACAATGCAACACTAATTGATCCTATAGTCATGCTAGAAGGATCATTTGCTGATGTTGATGAGAACTTTCAGCCACTTGGTCTTTATTTGACTTCCACACCACCTTTGGAAGCATAGACTTGACCTTCAATACTTCGCAAGTTTTGATGACTTCGGAAGTTTTGATGACTGAACCTTCAGAAGATCTTGCTTTCACTGCAACAGGCTTTAGTGCTTCGGACGTATTCCTTTCTTCTGAGACCAAAATTTCTTCCGAAGGCAAGATTCCAGTTGTCTTCTTCATTTTGGAGCTTCCGAAGGAAACAAATTTTCCTTCCGAAGCTTGCTTCTTCTTCTCCAAACTCTTAGAAGTTTCTTTCTTGGTCATGTGGAGAGTAGTCTTTGGATTGTAAACACAATCCTTAGCAAGATGAGAAGTACTCCCACACATAACACAGTCCATTTTCTTCCTTCTAGGAGTTTTTCTTTGTGAATAAGGCTGAACTTGATCACTTTCTTCTCCATCTTCATCTTTGCAGATGTTGTGGCAATTCTTGTGGGGATAGAACTACCTTTGGAGCTGGATGGTTCATGTTGTATAGTAGTGGTGCACAACTGATCAACCTTCTTCTTGATGATGGGATGATTTGGACATGAACCAGAACTCTTGTTGATCGAGTTCAAGTTGGTGTCTTCAGCCATCACTACTTCAAATCCTGCAGAGATGAAGACTTGTTTCTGTGCAGAATAAAAGGTGGCCTTGATCTCTTAAGCCTTTTTGGACTTTCTTTTAGCCTTCCTGATCAAGTTTTTTCTCCTTGACTTGGTCATCCCAACAGCTTTGCTCTCCTCAGAGGGATGGTGACTCTTCTTAGAATGATCTTCTTCACTCTTCTCAGAGCTATTCTCCACAATCTTTTCTTCATCCTCTTCAGTCATAGGATCTATGAGGGGAAGCTCATCTTCACAAGTTCCACACCTAGGAGATCTTACAGACAAGATTGTGTGTGGAGGAGCTATCTCACAAGATCCCAGTCCCTGCTTATTTTGATAACAAACTTTTGCAAGCAAGAATGATGATATTATGTTCCTGAAGCTCTCTTCTTCAAGAACACATTTTTCTGCCCTGGCTTTGCTGATCACAAGCTCAAGCTGGCATTAAGTTAGTTTAGTAACGAGGTCTTTGATCTGAGTCCTGTAGTTTGTATGCTCATGTTTAAGAGTTGAAATGGTTTACTCTAAGTCCTCTATCTTTAGTTTATAATCATTTTCATCTCTTTTAAAATCAGCTTTTAAGATATTTAAGGATTCAAGATCAGATCTCATTTCTCAGTTATAAGACCTGTCTCTATTGACTTTAGCAATGCATTCAGGACTACAAAGATGTTCAAATACATTGGCTTCATCGTGGTTTGCCATGAGTGCTTGGTTCGGAGATGCATCTTCTACCTGAAAGCTCCAGTCAAAGCCTCCTTCTTCAACAGCAACTGCACCTTGCTGCTTTCGCTTCTCATTCTGAGGGGCTTTCTCAGTGTAGTTTGGTCTGGTTTATGCTTGGCCATCATTTGTCCTTGGTGCCTTGTTAGGACAGTTTTATAACAGAGTACTAACGAATTCTCCGTGAGAATAGATCAAATAGTAAGGAATCCTATTTGATAGGCAATCCAATCAGTGAGAACGACAACCTGATCGATCTAACGATGAAACGAACGTTAAGAACTTAGTAGAAATCGATCAAGAACGAACTATGAAGTTGGATAGGCTGCTTAGGTTTTCAAATATTCGAAGTCTTTTTTTTCACGAATTATGTGGTATTTATAGGCTTTCAGTTTCATTCGTACGACTGAACCATTAGCATGGTTCAGTCGTGCAACTGACTCATGCGGTTGTTTCGTACGCACGACTGAAGGTTCAGTCGTGCGACTAAATCAACCTTATGTCTCAGTCATACGACTGATCCTGTCTCCTAGTTTAGTCGTGCGACTGGTCCATAACTATGATTCATTCGTGCGTATGGTCCATAAGTATGGTCCATTAGCATAAATAACCACCCGACTAAGTTGAACACATTTCTCAATCATTATTGACTTAGAACTGTGTACAACAACCTCAAACCTATATATGATGTTCATACATTTGAATTATACTAAATACAATAATAATATGAAATACTCAAAGACAAATAAAAATCAAGATGCATATAATATTTCATTAAGTAGTCACATTACATATGTGTCAGAAATGAAAGACTTTTACATTTAAGAACATAAACAAGGAACATCATGTATCAACAAACTCCCCTTTGGACCTAGTTTATCCTATTTTCTAACATTCGTCACATGCTCTTGGAATTTCTTGTACTTCTCTTCTTTGGTGACTCCCGCGTGGATCTCAAACGTGAAGCAGAGCCGTATAACATGTTGGAATTGTAGAGCTTGTACAATATCTTGCGCGTCATAGAATAGTGGCCACTTGTATAGAGTGTAAGCATCTTTAGCAGACAAGTTTGTAAGCCACATTGGGTCAAATACCCTGATAGTCTCGATCTTACCTTCTTTGTTCGGAACTATGACCGCTTCCCCCGTCCTACAGTCGTAGTACCACCATTTGAAGTGTGGAGTGAAGTCCTGAGGTATCTCCCGTAAAGGAATCTTAGACATTGTGCGTGGGGGTCTCCACTTCAACACCACCTTAGGCCTTCCAGATATAGGATCAACTTCAGTCTTATGAATGAACATCTTAGGTTGTTGAGATCTGAAGTTTTCCCATATGGTGTGGTATTCTTTCTTCAATGATGTCTCAAACCATCCCGACATCTTCCTTGGGTTGGCATACAAAAGATCTAAATAGGCCAATCTGTTCAGCTCAAAACCAGGAAGAGTCTTCATATCATGTGGATATCTGAAGTACTCAATCCCCTTCTCTCGTTTAACAGCATATACATCCAGATCTTCAAAATAGGCCCAATTGCTGATCTTGCCTGACACTTTCTGATGTCTCTTTACTTTGTAAAGTTTGGTGTAGGCATTCAGCTTTGGAGGTGCACGTTGTGCCTTCATTTCTGATAAACAAGCTGCCCATTCAGCCTTTTTAAGATCAACATTAACATCTGTAGCTTGGGCTTTACTTCCATCCTTTGCTTTCTCTTTCTCTATCTCATCCAGGCCTTGTATCTCCTCGTCACTCAATACATCTACTTCCGGAGCATCTTTGACAAGTTCATCTGGATTTAGTCGAAACATATCTGCGAGCTGCTCTTCGATCAGGTCGTGGATGATTTCTCCTTCCTTTGGAGTGTAGCTCACAGACCTTCTCACAATCCCTTGCAAATCAAGAATCATAGTAAGTTGAGTCTTTACTTGCTGAAGGGGAACGACATCATAATCCTTAGTCTGTGGAGCTTCATTTTTGCCTTGATCGTGTGTGTCTTCAGCTGGAGGTGCGGAGGACGAGGCTGTTTTGGTGCGCCTCTCCTTTGCTGCTTGATTTGAGGCTGATGCAAATGCATCACCTTCTTGATCATCCTCCTCATCATCATCATCTCTTTTTCCCTTTCCACTTCCTCCAGCTTCCTCGTCATCATCATCTTCTTCTGATTCATCATCCGTCAAATCATCATCACCATCTCCACCATCATCTCCATCATCCTTAATCTTCAGGGGCTCACCCTTTGTTCCCTTCAACCTCAACATAAGTTTTTTTTTCTTTTTCTCTAACCCCTCGATCCGCTTGATGGATTCCATCTCAAGCTCATTTTGAGTCTTCAGGGCATGGTGAACTCGAACTAAAGCTCTCTAATGAGCAGCGTTCTTCTCTGTAAGCTGAGCTATCTGCTTGCCTTGTGCGGTATTGACCACCATCAGCTGATTCATTTGGTTGGCTCTCAACTCATCTGTCGCTAGCAATTTGAGCACCAGTCTGTTCAGGCTCGCCAACTGTTCCTCTAACCCAATAGTGGGTAGAGTATAGCCCTGTGTAGGTGGGAATTGGGTGGATGTGCCAGCTTGAGGAGTAGTGGGTGTAGTGGTGGATGTGGTGTAGATAGGAGTAGGAATGGAAGTGGATTGTGGTGGAACTGATTTGGGTATTGTGGGTGAGGTAGGTGTGAATGTATGAGTGGTGGTGGGAGTGTCAGTGGCAGTAGTGATGTTAGTATGGGGAACATTGGTGGTGGTGTGGGGAACAGTGGTGGTGGCAGTGGCTGTGGTGGTGGAAGAAATGATCAAAGTAATCCGCTGCCTCTTACCCTTCTTGCCATGGGGTTGGGCCATCCTCTTCCTCCAGGAACCCTTGGCTATCAGGGCTCCCCCTGAGCTAATCGGCTGGTCGGGTGTGTATGTCGGATCTATGACATTAGTGTCACCACCCTTAGTACCAGCTTGGTGTCTACCAACTGCCTCTTTCCCCTTCTCGGTAGCCACAACCCAGCTCCCAACTCTCCTGGTGAGAGGCTCATCATCAGACTCATCCCCTTCATCTACCAAGAAGTCCTGGTGGATAGCAGCCTGCTTAGATCCACCAGGAGCAGATGAAGTACTGTGTGGAGGTGGTGGAGATATGGTAGACGTATCGGTGGCCCGTGATTGACTGGGGCCAGCATCTTCACCACCTTGACCATCATCATGGTTGTCATCATCGTCGTCATCTTCGTCCGTAGGAACCGGTATGGGCTCAACATCTGAGTCACTGTCATCGTGACGCCACTTCTTACGTGAGGGCGCCACATAATCCTCGTTGGCCAGATGGCCAAAGAGTCTCCTGACCGGGGGCTTTACCTGCTTCCCCCGGTACACCTTCATCCTACCCAGGATGGTGTCATCCATCACCTCTAATATCACTACATCGTCCTTCTCCTTAGGAAGCAGAGGAAGCTTCTCGTCTATGATTATTTGCAAGAACCTTGGATACATGCAGAAGCCTTCCTTCCCTTTGGCCTCTATGTTCTCTTTCAAGTACGAGAGGAGCATGCGTGAGAAACTGAACGGGTGGTTCAGTACCAGTGCAATGTTTTCTGAATTTGGTCGGACATCTCATTGAATCCTCCACGTCTGGAGGCTATACACTTGAGGATCACATGTGCCAGATATTTGAACTAGGGGCACATGTTGCTCTTGCTCAGTACACCGGCATTGATGTCACCGGTGTACTTGATCCTCATAAAACATCCCCGAACTGTTAGGGGATGCAACTTGGTTGGATGGGCTCCGTCCTCACCCAAATCCAAGACTCTCCTTAGGTCTTCTTCCCTGATCTCAATATCTTTTCCGAATATAGAGCTCCAGATACTATGGGGCTCAACGGACTGGTCAACTGTGGCATTTATCCAGAAAGCCTGCTGAATCGTCGGTATGGTGTGCATGGGGTTGAAATGGCCTTGTTGATCCTCGATCTACGCAGAAAGGCTATAATCCTGGTGAACTCAGAAGCTTTCCCAGACGCAGCATCTAGATGAGCACAAATGTTGTGCTTGGTGCTCATTGTCCATCTCTCAGCCATATTGCTACAACACAAGAAACATATACATTAGATCTGTTCGTAAGAGATAACAATTGAATTTTAGCTAATTTTTATCAACTGGTTCAATCGCGCGATTAAACCATACGACTGAGTTCAGTCGTACGATTGAGCCTGCGACTGAACTTAGTCATATGCTATGCCATGCGGTTGAGTCAGTCGTGCGACTGAGTCACCGATTGATTCACTCGTGAGATTGAATCATGCACCTGGCTCAATCATGCGACTGAGGTTCATATGCGTGTCTATTCACATCTTGCACTGTTCGACACCATAAATTTGAATCTTTGTCAAAACGTTACATTACACTTTGTGTTTAGATTCATTAGGTTTGCAGCGACTCGAAATAGCACTTAGTGTCATTTAAATCAACGTTTGTGTCCATTTAAGTGGTCTATTTTAGTGTATGGTCCCGGTTCTTGATTTTAACAATTTCGGTCATTGTGGGTTTAATTAATCCATTCATTTGACCTGATTACAGTTTCAAAGTACCTGAAGATGAATAGGATATCAGTTAGTATCACTATCAGAGAGTAATCACAATAATAGAAATTTTTGTTTTCGAAGTCGCGTAAGGTATACGACCGACTGACCCCCTTTTTATACTGTTTTAAGTTTCAGTCGTGCGACTGGACCCATACGCATGATTTATTTGTGTGACTGGGGTTCAGTCTTGCGACTGACTCAGACTCCTTCATCCAGTCGTACGATTGGTTCATTCTTGTGATCCAATCGCATAGTTGACCCATACTCATGGTCCAATCGTGTGATTGGCTCATACTTATAGTTCAAGCGTGCGATTGGCTCATACTTATGATTCAATCGTGCGGTTGGCTCATACTTATGAGTTTGACTTCATACATTTCCATACACTCAAAATTTAACTTTTGATGTATAACAATATGACCAATGATCATCTCAAACATGACCTTTTTTTTAACAGAATATCATTTGATCACCTCAAACGTGATCCTTTTAATTAAGAGCCGATTGGTCACCTCAGACGGGACCTTTTTAATTTGTGATTCACATAGTTCATCTAGTTATATAGTCCGACACCGACACAAAGAAGATAACGAAAACAGAAAACGATTTGAATTTAAAGCAAAACAAGACATATTTTTGTGTTTTTGGTTTAACATGGATTGAAACCTTTTAAAAATCATCTAACCGATTTTTTCTCCTTAGCAGAACAGCTTCAATTTATTTTTATCATTTCTGGAAAGATTCATATGGAATCATACAAGTATATCATGATCATTTGGGACCCTTTTATATGTACTTGGATACTAGATTCTTATTTGTCTAGAGTCAATAGCACTTGCAGGAAATCATACTAGAGCTGTAAGATGCACACAATGATTTTGACTGTCGAGAGTTGCAGCCACGAAGATTGTCAGTATATTTGTCCACTTAAAACCATACACAGATTTTTGACTCACATTGGTGATGAGTTAGGTTTTGTTATTTCAACAAGCATTTGTGGATCCCACACTTACATGGTAATCAACATTCCTTGGGAGATTTTTGAGCGGTCTACAGGTATTTGACAAGAAGAAACTATTCTAAGAGCTTTCAAAGAGATGCCAAGCCCCAGGTCAGTGCCATCGCACAACAGAGAGGCACAAACAACAATGATTTCTAGAATATTTAGGTTATGCTTATCCTCAGGTCACTTTTTTCTTTTGCAGAGAGGCAAACAACAATAATTTTTTCTCCTTAGCAGAACAGGACAGATTCACTCGTGCGAATAAGCTATGCGAATGGGTCACTCGTGCTAGTGAAAGATACGAATGAATTCAATCGGACGATTGGATTCAGTCATTCAAATGAGCAGGGTGATTGTAATCAACCGACTGGAGTTGCTTAACTGTGTGAATGAGAGATACGATTTTTCAGTCGTACGAATGAGAGTATACGAATGGGTTCAGTTGTACGAATGGTCCAATCGTGCGGCTGAAGGCTGTTGTGTTTGAAAAATCAAATATTTGAACACTTTGACACAAAATACGAATTTTCTAGAAACCCTAACTTGCCGTTTGATGAAAAATCGAAACTTTAACACATGCAATCGTCAAAAACACTTTTTGAAGCAAAAAGGTGACTCTTTTGATTGAAAACGTTGGTTTTAACACCAAAACTAATTGAATCCACGCAAAATCACGATCCTTGCTCTGATACCACTTGTTAGGACCGTTTTATAACGGAGTACTAACAGATTCTGCGTGAGACTATATCAAATAGTGCGGAATCCTATTTGATAGGCGATCCAATCAGTGAGAACAACAACCTGATCGATCTAACGATGAAACAAACGTTAAGAACTGAGTAGAAATCTATCAGGAACGAACTATGAAGTTGGATAGGCTGCTTAGGGCGCTCTGGATGGCTAGGGTTTGTAAATATTCAAAGTCTTTTTTTTTTTACGAAATATGTGGTATTTATAGGTTTTCAGTTTCATTCGTACGACTGAACCATTAGCATGGTTCAATCGTGCAACTGACTCATGCGGTTGATTCATACGCACAACTGAAGGTTCAGTCGTGCGACTGAATCAACCTTATGTCTCAGTCATACGACTGATCCAGCCTCCTGGTTTAGTCATGCGACTGGTCCATAAGTATGATTCATTCGTGCGTATGGTCCATAAGTATGGTCCATTAGCATAAATAACCACCCGACTAAGTTGAACACCTTTCTTAATCATTATTGACTTAGAACTATGTACAACAACCTCAAACCTATATATGATGTTCATACATATGAATTATACTAAATAGAATAATAATATGAAATACTCAAAGACAAATAAACATCAAGATGCATATCATATTTCATTAAGTAGTCACATTACATATGTGTAAGAAATGAAAGACTTTTACATTTAAGAACATAAACTAGGAACATGATATATCAACATGCCTTACACTCCCTTGCAAAGTGTCACATCTGGTTACAGTTGTAACACTTTACTTTGCTTTTATCCAGCTCAAACTTTCCACAGGCTGCATTGCTTAGAAACTTTCTCCCTGTCCTGTTATAGAACTTCTTGGCTTTGTGAGTGAGAAGAGCCATCTGTTGGACTATCTCCATATACTACAGATCATCTGGATGGATACAGTCCAAATCTTCAAGGGTGAAGAGAATGTTGCTTGTGGTTTCATCAGCAGAGATAAAGGCATGAGAAGAACTTGTCTCTTGGAATGGACTTCCTTGAGTGTAGCTTTCCCTTGGAGTCTCTGGGAAGGTGATGAAAGGGCCTTTTTGTGAATTGTCAGGGTAGCATATAAGATGATGTTGTGGCTCAATGCTTTCCCTTTCAACCACATGCAGGGTTGAACTCAGATGATTGCTAGAGTTACCAGATGAGTTTTGCATGTTCATCTCCATCAGGTAGCCACTAAGAATACCATACAACTCTGTAAGAGTAAGAGTCTTAAGGTTCTCATTCCTCTTGAAAACATCACAGTAATGTGTCCATTGTCTAGGAAGAAAGGACATAAAATTCCTTACAATGTCTCTGTTCTCAAGAGTTACTCCAACATCCATTAGAGTATCCATAGTCTCAACATACCTGAAGTATTGTTGAGTCATGGTTCACCTACCTTGAAGGTGAAGTTTTCAAACAACTGCTTCAGGAGATCCTTCTTGTTCTCCTTTGCTATAGTAGACCCCTCATACATCAACTTCAGTGCTTCCCATAGTTGTTTGGTAGTTTTGCACTTCTTGAAGCCTCTGTAGATGGAGTTTGGAAGAGCAGTTTGAAGGGCTGTCATGGCTTTCTGATCAATCTCTATTCTCTTCCTGTCTTCTTAGAGTAATCAGCCACAGCCTATGGAATCATAGCACCACTAGTAGCAGAAGTGGTGCTTGGTATGTAAGGTCCTTCAACAACATAGTCCCACATCCTGAAGTCTTGAGACTTGATGAAGCCTTCCATTCTTTGACACCAAGTGTCAAAGTCTTCAGGATTGATCAGTGGAGACTTTGTCATAGTTCCAGTTTCCATATCAGTTTTGGTAATAGAGGCCATTTGAGTTGTTAAGTATTTTACGTGGGTGAGGGATCTTAAGATGGTGAGATCTTATATCAAGAGCCTGAAATGCTCTGATACCAAATGCAGGACCGTTGAAGGGTATGCACTTACAACACAACAACACAATGAAGAGAGTTACTTAGAAAACTTAACAGATCAAATAGGGAACCGGTTAACATTAGTGAAAGATGCTAAGAACACAAGTAAGATTGAGATAGAACAAGATTGCAAACAACACAAGTAATTGGTTTTCAAGAATGTTGTATATTGCTTCTCAAGTTCTATTACAAATGTTACAAAGCATGAAAGAAAGTTACAAGTACTTGAGATACATATACTACATCCTACAGCTAGCCATACTTTGAAGGCCAACTAGATACATAAGACTAGACAACACACAAAATCAAATATAGAGTCAAAAGGCAGATTTGCCTTTTGAGTAGTGACTATGACATGCCATAGCTCATATCCTAAAATATTACAAAATAGATAAAAGTACATAAAGTAGAAAGCACAGACTCAAGACCTCAATGTACAGTTACCAAAAGCATGGACCTTTTCACCAACTCTTTTAAGTTGGTGACTTTATGGTAAAGTACATCTGAAAATTTCATGTCCCTAAAAGTCTTCGGAAGAAATCTGTCTTCACTCTTTGGCTTCGGAAGACTTTATCTTTGAAGCTTCGGAAGACTTCATTTTTGGTTTCGGAAGATGTTGGTCTTGGCTTCGAAAAATTTTACACTTAAAATTTTTCTAGTACATGGTGTAAAACTTCCAAAGCATTTTTACTTCTGTCCTTAAGTGCATGCATGTAGAGAGACTTTGGATAGTTTGGCTGCATCAGACTTATAGAAATCTTTACATTATTTGATCTTTGCAGATGAGAGCTTCAGGTCTATATTCACATATAACAAAGAAGATCAACATATCGTGCTGATAAGAGCTCCAGGTCTATACATACATATAATAGAGGAGATCATCAATCCAGGTCAATGTTCACACATAGTAGAGGAGATAAGCACGAACTAATATACAGCAAGGGGCTTCTTTGATACAAAAGGAGCTAGCAAGTAGCACTTTTTATAAATTGGGAATGGGGAACAAGGATTTTTCAAAAATAACATATCAAAGAAGAGATATCACGTTCTCAACCCATTTTGGGCAAGGACTTGAAACTTTGTGAAGGCCAAATATGTCATTGGAATAATCCGAGTCAATAAGTTTCTTATCCTATTAGTTTAGCCATAAGATCACTGTCTATTTCGTGTTCTAGCTGAGCCTATCATGCATATCCCAACTCAATACTGTTGACATCCTTCACCTCTTTCAGGTACCAAAAAAATTTATTCTGCACGAAAGACAAATAAGTTATATTAGTCTGCCCTAAAATTTCTATAAATCAGCAAGATAAGAGAAATTTCCCAATTTATATATATATATATATATATATATATATATATATATATATATATATATATATATATATATATATATATATATATATATATATACGTAAAATAATGAAGGTCTATGGAGCATAAAAATGAAAAGGAAGAAGGAAAGAAGAAAAAAAATTATGTACAATTTTTTACATGAGACAATAAAGAGAACAGGTTTTTTAGGATATTAATCCTAACATAGAGATCAAATCATAAAAACAAGGTTTATCGAATGTTTTAGTGAAAAGATCAGATTTTTTATTTTTAGTATCAATATGAATGATATCAATACAACCCTTCTCGTGAGCATCACGGATTGCATGAATCCTTGTCTCAATGTTCTTGGTGCGGGAATGGTGAATTGGATTCTTTGCGATTCCAATGGCTGCCTCATTGTCACAGAATAATAGAGTATGGAGAAAGTTGATTCCATAGTCAATCATCTGATTTTGTATCCACAGCACTTGTGAGCAATAACATGAAGCAACAATATACTCTACCTCCCCCGTTGAAAGAGACACAGTAGTCTGTTTTTTGCTCTGCCAGGATACCAAACAGTCTCCCAGATATTGACAGCCTCCAGTGACATATTTTCTATTTAACCTGCAACCATTAGAATTACTATCAGAATAAGTATGTAAATCAAAATTCCCACCATAAGGATACCAAAGACCCAAACAAGAAGAGCCTTTAAGATAGCAAAAGATTCGTTTGACTTCCTTCTCGTGAGACTCCTTAGGGTCAGATTGGTATCGAGCACAATACCCCACAGCAAAGGTTATGTCAGGACGATTGTGTTGGATCTAGAAAGGCTGATGCAACCAAAACCAAGTCACTTAGAAGATTTTGGTACAACAAACAAAGGACTTTCGAAGCTAATTACGGAACTTCCGAAGGAAGAAGGAGCTCTTCCGAAGACAAAGTGTAAAGCTTACTTCCGAAGGAAAACTCCAACTTCCGAAGACAAAGAACCTACTTCCAAAGATCAAGACTCAGAAAGAAAGATCTAAAATCAACTTCCAAAGTTCAGAAGTCCTCAAGCCTCGGAAGTATAGAAGCCTCTTCCGAAGTATAAGTGGCTTCGGAAGAACTTGTTCTTCCGAAGCCAACTTACCTTCGGAAGACACTCCTATTATCCAGTGGACATAAGTATGGTCTCTCTGACACTCCACTGCATATCTCTGAGATACTGTATGGCGTTTTCTCAAAAGCCATGTAGTTGACCATACTTTAATCCACTGTTTACCTTTTTATGTTAGTACAGCTGCCATCTTTAGTTGGTGACAAAAGATAAGTCATGGACATGTCATGACTACCATATCTTAGATAATACTTTATCTAAGATACCTTAACTTTAGCATTGTAGTATATGCTTTAGTCTTAGGTTTCCAGCTGGTATCAAAGTATATCCGGCTGTAGGATCTAGTATATATAGTTACTCATTGTAACTCTTGTTTCATGCTTGTAAGAGTCTTGTAATATCTTGAGTTGAGAAGTAATATATACAAGTGCCTTGAAAATTTATTTCTGCGTGTTCCTTTGCTACTTATTATATTATTATCAACTCTTGTAAAAGACATTACTTCATCTGATTTGAGAGTTATCATAAGTGAGTTTGAGAGAAATACAAGTGTTTAAGTGACAAACCCAATCCTACAATTGGTATCAGAGCTTTTTAGGCTCTTGATTGTGAGATCTTACCATCCTAATCAATCTGTTTTTCACTCCTCCTTATACCTCACTCAAAAGGGCCCTCAACAAATCTGAAGTAGAGATGGGGACGATGACCAAAGCACCCATCATCACCCCTGAAAACTTCAGGTCTTGGAGCAGAAGAATGGAAGGCTTTATCAGGTATCAAGACAGCAAGATGTGGCAATCCATTGTCAATGGCCCGTATAAGCCAAAAGTAGCTGGTGGAAACGGTGCCATGATTGAGAAAGTTGTTGAAGATTATTCCGATGAAGACAGGAAGAAGCTTTACATAGACAGCAATCCTATGACTGTTCTTATGACTGCAATTCCAAACTCTATCATGGTGGGGTTTGAGCATTGTAAATCTGCCAAAGAACTCTTTGATGCGCTTGCTCAAATGTACTCAAGCTCAAATGACTCCAAGAAGGACTCACTGAAGCAGCAGTTCGAGAACTTCACCTATGTTGCTGGAGAGACTCTTAGCCAGCAATATTTCAGGTACATGGATCTCATTTCTTCCCTTCAATCTGTGGGAATTGCTCATGAACTCAGAGACCTTACAAGAAAGTTCATGAGCGCATTACCCAATGAGTGGACATTCTATTGTGTCTCTATCAAGAGAACAGAGAATCTGAATACACTCACCATGATTGAACTCTATGGGATCCTTGATGGATACCGTTTGGAAATGGAAAATAAGAGGGGTCATCAGACAAGCAGACCCTTGAGTCTTCCTGCTAGCAACGCTTTAATGGTTGCTGAAGGCTCAGGAATCTCCCAGCCTCAACAATACCTGACTCACACCCAACAGCCATCTTGTTCTTCTGGGCCATACATCACATTTCCTGAGACTCCAAGGTCTCAACAAGCTCAGCAAAGCTCCTTTTAGGATAGCTGTGCTTTTGTCTCAGGAAGTGGACAATCAAATGATTATCAATACTGCTTTGATGATCTAGAGTGTTTTAGCCCGGATGACGTGGAATACGTGGACATAGTCCAACAAATGGCTCTTCTAACCTACAGAGCAAAGAAGTTCTTTAAGAGAACTGGAAGGCAATTTCCTCAGAACCCAATCAACAGCAAATTTGGGTTTGACAAAACCAAGGCCAAATGTTACAATTGTAACCAACTTGGTCATTTTGCAAGGGAATGCAAGGCTCCCAAGTCCAACCCGGGAACCCCACAGGCCTCCACACATCCCTCTGCACCAAAGCCCACCGGAAAGTCAACATAAACAGCTGCAATGGCTCAAGAAGTTGACTAGAGCTTCATAGTACAAGATGTGACTCCTGCTCAAGCACTCATGGCCGGAACATATGAAAACAAGGTATATGAACATCTCTGTACTCCTGCCTGTATTGCTAAGGTTAAACTGTATCAGGACTACAATATGGAGATTAAATCTGATATTGAGTCTTTAAATGTTTTAAAATCTGACTTTAAAAGGGCTGAATCTGACTACCAAAGAAAAATTGAGGAGTTAGAGAAAACCGTGTCCCTATTAAAACATGAACATACAAACTATAAGACTCAGATAAAGGATTTAATATCCAAATTGACTGAGGCTCAAGCCCAGCTTGTCACAGCTGAGGCTCAAGCTAGGAAGTATGCTATTTCTGAGCAAAACTTCCAAGCCATTCTTGCATCATCCTCGCACTCAAAACTTTGTTACCAAAACAAAGGTGGGTTGGGAACCAATGAAATTGCTCCACCACACTCTTATGAGTCTATAAGACAACCAAGGTGTGGTACTGAAGAGCAAGAGGCTCTATCCGCTGACCCACCTTCTCATGAGTCAAAGAATGATGCAACTATGGAGACCATCACAGGGACGAACCAGGTAATTATGCCCTCCCTTGCCAATGATGATCAAACCCTGACCACCAAAGCCAGAAGAAGCAGAGCTAAGGCAGCTAGAAAAACTGCCTAGAAAGTGGCTGAGTCCAAGCTAAAGATAGACCCAAAGCAAAAGGGTGTATTCATCTCAGCTGGATTCCAGGTGGTTTGAAATTTTGATTCAGGAAAGGGGTGCAGTACCAGTACTCCTATCCTACCAAAGGATCAGAAATTAAAGGGAAAGGTTGCTGATGAAAAGAAAAAGAACAAGAAACAGCAATCCTCACATTCCCAAAAGATTAACATTGCATGCATAATGTATGGTCTGCAAAACCACATGGCCAAAGATTGTTACTACAATCCTGCTAGCACACATTATGCAAATAATGTTAAAAAGGAAGGAGTTAGGGAAGGTTTCTCATTTGGACCATATCAAATGGTTCAAGTGATGAAAAAGGGAAAGCTTGTTTCCGAAGCCAGGCTTCTTTCAGAAGAAGATTCTTCTTCCGAAAGGAAAAAGGCTTCGGAAGCTAAAGTTGTAAAGACTCAGAAAAGCAAAAGAGTCCCCTTGAAACCATCCCAGAAGAAGACTGCTTCGGAAGAAAAGGTGGTGAAGGTTTCTTCCAAAAAGAAAGAAGCTTCGGAAGAATGCCAAGCTACAAAAGCTTCAACAAGCTCATCCTCTATGATCAACCAAGGGATGGAATGGAAGATCAAGGAAGATGCTGTAGCCCAAACCTCTTCTTCAAAGACATCCATTGAACCCCCATGCATAAATTTTGGTTCAATTATGTCATTATCATTGGAAGAAACCAAGACCAATCAGGCTAGGGTTTCCAATCAAAACTAATTATCTCACCTTATGTGCAGGGACATCCATATGACAAGAATAACAACATTTGGATTGTAGATAGTGGATGCTCCAGGCACATGACAAGGAACGGATCTCTCCTTCAACAATTTCAACATTATGATGGAGGTCCTGTCCAGTTTGGAGGTGAGGCCGGAGGATATATTTATGGTAGAGGAAGTATATCCAATGGAAAGTTAAAGGTTGACAAAGTTAATTTTGTCAAACAGCTTGAACACACTGTTAAGGGTTTCTCAATTCTGTGATCAAAAGCATCAAATGCTCTTCACATAACATGAATGCAATATCCTCAAACCCGGGATGACAATTCCTTAGGAATTAGTGCTTCTTAGATCTCCCAGGAAAGGGGATATGTACAAGCTGGATATGAACAATGCTTCCCCAATGGGAGAAGTATCATGTTTTCTTTCCAAAGCTGATGGTGATGAGTCAACATTATGGCATAAACAAATGTGTCATGTAAATTTTAAGACAATGAATAAATTGGCTAAAAATAACTTGGTACATGGTTTGCCTAAAAAAGAATTTTTCTGTAAAGATAACTGTGTTGCTTGCCTGAAAGGGAAACAACACAGGACATCTCATAAATCCAAAGTTGTTAACTCCATCACCACTCCATTACACTTATTGCACATGGATCTATTTGGTCCCACAAGTATAACGAGCATTGGAAGGAAATCATATTGTCTTGTGATTGTTGATGATTTTACTAGATTTACATGGGTATTCTTTTTAAGAACCAAAGATGAAACTGCTGAAACTTTGAAATCTTTTATTCTTAAAATAGAAAATCAAGTTGAACACAAGGTTAAAATAATTAGAAGTGATCAAGGGACTGAGTTTAAGAACCTAGTTCTTGACTCATTTTGTAACTCAAAAGGGATTGCCAGACAATATAGTGCTCCCAGAACTCCTCAACAAAATGATGTTGCTGAGAGGAGGAATAGGATACTTATTGAGGCTGCTCAGACTATGTTAGCTGATTCAAAGCTGCCTCTAACATTCTGGGCAGAGGCTACAGCACTGCATGCTATGTGCAGAACAGAGTTCTTGTAGTAAAGCCACATGGAAAAACCCCTTATGAGTTATGGAACAAGAGGCCACCGTTCATTGGGTTTCTAAGGTCCTTTTGGCAGCAGGTGTACCATACTTAACACAAAAGACAATTTAGCAAAATTTGCTGAAAAGTCGGATGATGCTATCTTTGTTGGATATTCCTCTTACTCTAAAGCTTATAGGGTTTACAATATTAAAAATCAACAATTTGAGGAATCTTCCAATATTGTAGTTAATGAGCACACTCCTTATGTTAGGGGGAATGGCCCTGATCATATCTTTGATTTAGAATTGTTTCCAAACTATTCTAAACCATCTTGTGAGAATGTTTCAGCTGGAACAGGTGCTCAAAGTGACTCTGATGAAGATCAACTGTTTGAGCTTCCTAGACCTATTCCAAGTTCTCCAAGAGTTGCATCAAATCAAGTTCCTACTATTGAAAGATCTGACACTATAACCATCTCAAGAGATAGTGGTACTTTAACAAGGGATTCACCTGCTGACTTTCAAATCTCTTCAGGTGACCCTGCACAACACCAGGCTGATGAAAGCACCATCTTGAGGGAACAGGCAACTGTTAATGATGCTTCATAGCAAACAAATGATGATGTTTCTCTTTCATTCAATTAGTCCTCATTGAATGAGTTTGAAACAACAGCTGGACCAAGTATTCAAGCTCCTGAGCAAAATATGTCCAATTTGGATTTATCTTTGCAACTGGAGGTGATTCCTAGACTCAGGATTCATAACACTCATCCAGCTGAAAATATCATAGGGGAAGTCTCTGAAGGCGTGAGAACAAGAGGACAAACTCACAATGGGAATTTCTGCTTGTACTCATGCATTTTATCCCAAATGGAACCCAAGAAGGTGGAAGATGCCTTGAAAGATAGTAGCTGGGTTGAATCAATGCAAGAGGAGCTGCTTCAATTCAAAATACAAAAGGTTTGGAACCTATGTCCGCTACCATCTGGTCAAGTACCTACAGGCACTAAATGGGTATTTAGAAACAAGAGAGATGATAGAGGCTTGATTATCAAGAACAAGGCAAGACTGGTGGTTCAAGGATACACTCAAGAGGAAGGAGTCGATTATGCTGATGTCTTTGCACCTGTTGCAAGACTTGAGGTAGTTAGGATCTTCCTTGCTTATGCTGCATCCAAGATTTTTACTGTCTACCAGCTTGATGTCAAGTGTGCCTTTCTATATGGGGATATAGATAGGGAAGTCTACGTATGCCAACCTCCAGGATTTGAAAATCCAGTGAAGCACTCCAAGACTAAGCACATTGATATTAGGTATCATTTCATTAGAGTTATTCATGAGAAATATCTTATCAAACTAATCAAAGTTGACTCAAATGAACAATATGTTGACTTGTTCACCAAAGCCTTTGATGAACAAAGATTTAAATATCTCATTACAGCTATTGGGATGATAAACATTGATTAATTGATCTCATTTGAAAACCTTTTAATGTGTAAAGTCTCATGTCAAAACAATCTAGCCCTGTTACAAAAGATCTTTCTCTAAATTTTATCTAAGTATGAATTCTTCCAAAGAGAAATTAACCCTCGGAAGATATTTTGCATATCTTCCGAAGCAAATTTCTCCCAGGATAATTTTCTTCTCGGAAGAGTGTTAAGTCTCGGAAGAAGCGATTGATTTCATATCAGATCCACTTCCGAAGCATATAACACACTCCACTTGAAAAGCAACATATACTCTCGGAGGTAATCAATTTACCTTTGGAAGTAAATTTGCCTTCGGAAGAATATTACCTTCGGAAATGCTTTATACTCGGAAGAAAGATTTTACTATGTAACGGAAACCTTTTGGGCCCCACTCTGTAAAAATTAAAGATTTTGTTAATGATGTCGGATTATTTAAATGGACTAACCTTACCGCCCATGTCACATCATCCACCGAAACCTCACATCGTCTTATCCAAAACCCCCTTTAAACCGCCATTCCACCCATTTAAATACTTCCGCTTAATCACCAATATCCTTTTTACCCAAATTACTGCCCTAAAAGCTTTCTTCATCTTCAATTTACCCTATTCCGAACTATCTTTCTGTAGTTTTCTTCAATGGCACTAAACCCTCAGCACAACCAAGTCGCACTCCTTGATTCTTCAAGGGATGTTGACTTCTCAGACATCATCTCCTTTCTGACCCAATCTTCGTACTACACCGCTCTGACTGTAAACCCCACGATTTACTCAAACCAAATGTCTGAATTTTGGGCAAATGGTCAGATTGAAACCCTTAATGGGGTTCGTGTTATTCGATCGAGCATCTGTGGCCAGGAGTTGGTCATATCTGAACAGATCATCAGGGAGCATCTAGAGCTTCATGATGAGGGCGCTCCAACGGAATTCCCCAAAGCAGATTTGGACAATTCTTATATCCAAATGGGATATGGTGGAGATGTCAGCAGGTCAACTGTCTACAAATTCAACTTCTCTTACAAATGGAAGTTCCTGCTACATGTGGTTCTTCACTGCCTGTCTAATAAATCTGGGGGATGGGATCAAATCCCATATGAACTTGGGTGCCTAGTTCATGGGGGTGTAAAAAGCCTCTGCTTCAACTATTCAAGGTTTGTGCTGACTAACCTAATGGCAAATCTTCAAAGGGACACATTCTTCATGTATCCCAGGTTTCTCCAGCATATAATCAACTATGAGCTGGACCAGGGCAAGCTTGTCTGTGCAGCTGCTCTGACTGCTCCTCAAATGAGGCCGACCATCTTCAAGACTTTGAAGAGTGTGTCCACCAACTTCACCGGAAGAGATACTGCACTTCTTCCAGGTATGATTGAGCCAATGGCTCTCCTGGTGACATCCCTGTTAACCCCACAGGTGATGAACCCACACCAGCAACTACCCTCACTCTGCCAAATCTACCTTCTCCACCCATTACCTTTACTTATCAGGGACGTCACAAACGAACCCTTGTTCAAAAACTCTGATTGAACAAGCTTCTCATGTTCTATCCAAAACGGCTAGAGTGGAACAAAGGGCTCCCACACAGCCTGAGGTCCAACCATCCTTCACAATTGACCTCAATATGGGTCTTGAGTCTCCTCAGTCTCAGACCCATGAGCCCGAAACCCAAGCTGATAACCCTCAGGGAGAGTCTCTATACTCCCCTGAGCAGCCAAAAAGGGACAGCCCTATAACAGGCTCAATGCCTTTAGACATTGATCAAAGTCCCGGGTCATTAGGTTTCACTTCCATATCCTTTATTGACCTTTTGATTGGAGCTGGTGAAGAGATTATGTCTCTTAATGGCAATGAAGTTGATCCACAAGACCCTCTCAAGGATCAACAGAGCCTAGAGAGACCTCTTATCTCTAGCCCCCATCAGCAAACCTTTACTGAGGTGAGTCCCACTGATGTGGAGGGGACTCATGTAGATTCAGCTGCCACTACTGAAGGAGCCTCAATGGATCCTCAGGACAGTGGTAACAGAACTGAGACTGAATCTACGGCAACCATGCCCTTTGATGACTCTGAAAGAGACATCATTGTGTAAGGGAAACCAGGGTGCCAAGAAACCACATCTGGTGGTGAGGATGAACATACAAGGTATGTTATCTCGTCTCCCCGTGATTCTTCAAAAGAAGATGAAGGAAGAATGCAACTCACTATTCAAGATCTACTTTCTAAAGTCTCAAATCTTGAATCTAAGGTTAGGACTTTAGAGGATAGGTCTGCCACTCAGCAACTTGAGATTAAAACTCTCAAGGGCAAACTAGCTGAGAAACATATTGAGAGGTCTGTTAGGCATGTACCAACTCAGGTCTCCTTGACCTCTTCCTCTAGCTTATCAAGCTCTCAGGATGATGCTACCAAAAAGGGGGAGACTGTTCAGAGACAAAGTCAAAGACAGTAGGAAACCCAAAGTCAAGCTCTCATTTCCTTGAGCTCAAAGTATCCTATGCAACAAGCTGCAATTTTCCCTTAGCCTCCTCCAGTTGTTTTTCAAGTGGATCAAAGGATGCTCCAAGATCTCAATGGGTTCTTTAACAAGTTCCTATTGGAATCTCTTATAGAACAGCCAAGCCCTGATATGTCTGTGATCTACTTCGGAGCTTAAGAGCTTCAGAGGTTAAATGCACCTTCTACCACTATTGAGGAAGTTGGTCAACCTAATGTCCAAGTGGAACCTGAGATTAACTTCGAAGGGGAAACAAGGACTGATGGCCCAGCAACTGAAACAGTTGGGACATATAGTGCATTTTCACAGACTTCCGAAGCACAATTCAAAGCCTCAGAAGAACAATCTCAAACATCCGAAGCTGACATTGCTGCTGCGGAAGGAGTATTCTCATTATCCGATGATCTAATAGTCACAGATGCAATCCTGGAACTTGCATCTGAGGTGAATAGGGAGGATTTTCTAACCCAATCTTTAGCTCTAACATCAGCATTATCTCCAGCTCCCATCTCTACTACTCAACCTGAATCTTCCATTCAAGAACCCCCAAAGTCCAGTACTTCCGAAGACATCAAAGGAAAGAGGAAGATGACTTCGGAAGAGCTTCAGGAGGAAGAAAGGTTGGAGAAACTCCAAAAAAAAGTAGGCTTCCAACTAGAAAACTGTTAGCTGCAAGTACCAAGGCAGCTGTAGCCAACCAGGAGGCAGTTAACAACCGAAAAAGAGTAGAGATTATCGATAGGCTTGTTGGTCTAGGAGCTGCAACTGAAGATGTACTCCTGCTACCATTAGAGGAGTTAATAGAGCTGGAAAAGGCAACCTTGCTGCTAAAACAGCAAAAAGAAGAAGCTGCAAGGTTGGCCTTAGAAGAAGAAAAGGAGAGGAAAGAAAGAGAAGCTGATTTGCAGCTCAGGAGGGAAAGGATAACTTTCCTAACCTCCAGAGGTTTCTCTTAAGAAGTATTGTCTCCACATAACAATGATATGATCTTATGGCTCTTCAACAAAGAGCAAGATCAAATGGAGAAAGAGAGAAAGAGAGCTGCAAGGGAAAAGCTATTGCAGAAGAAGAAGAAGGAAGAGGAAGCAGGACTGACTGCTGCCAAGAAGATAGGTGAGAAGGCCTGGATGAAGAGCTATCTCAAGGCTCATGGCTTCTCTGGCAGGCAGGTGGGTCCTATGTCAGAAAAGACTCTCCAGCGACATGTTAGTGACATTAAGGCTGACATTCGCGCGGGGAAGAGGAAGGAAATGTATAGAAGGGGACAGGGGATGACCTTCAAAGCAACCACTCAACCCAAACTCCAAACCCAACCTCAACCTGAACCTATACCCTTTTCATTCCCAATCAAAACCGAACCAACCTCTGAACCATACACCCCTAAACCTACATCATCACCCCTACCAACCTCTTCACCTCAACTACCTAAACTACCCATCCTCCAACCCAAAACTCTAGCCAGAACCCAAACACCTCAACCTACCTATCAACCCATCAAACCATCCCCTCAGCCTTCTAAACATCTCTCCTTGGAAGAATTCAAGGAAGTTAAGACAAAGCTCATAAACTGCACAACACTGAGCGATATCTCCTGTGAGGAGGATTCAGTCAATTTGACCTATGATGACGGATCCTCAAGTTCCCTCACTAGAGATCAATTTCTTGATCTGCCCAGAGGAACTTTGGACCAAGCTGCAAATCTCCTTGGCCTTAATTCAGACACTTTGAATGAGGAAGAAAAGAAGCTAAGGATAAGGCTGGTGACTCTACTGGATACTAAGAAAGGAGACCGGGTGCCAAGACAACCTCTTGCACCTAGAAAGAAGATCATCCAGTGGAGGTTCAAAGACTCTTCTCACAACTTTGGTGTTGAAAGAGAGAATGGAGAGCTCAACAGGCTAAGTGCCTCATCTCTGCTACACTTAAGCAGGTTTGACATTGCTAAGTTAGCAGAGAATCCATTCTCCAACCCTTCAAACTCTGATGTAGCTGCCCATATCAGAAATCATCTAGGTAGCCTTCATATGGCCGAGCTAACTGCTAGAAGCAAGGTTGAAGAAGAGTTGAAACTGAGAGAGGAGGAGGAAAGAAAGGGATCAGCAACCAAGGGCAAAGCCTTTCTACAAATGGTTGAAGGTCCTGAACTTGAATCCATAGTTAGATGGGAGTATGACTATAACTCCCGTCAACTAATGTCACACCCCAACCTTGACGGCGGAAACGTCAAGGAGTGAGAGTTAAGATCGTTCACAGCCACATAACGCTATTAATAATCCAAATATAATTTAAACATAAGTTTCAATTGTATCATTACAAACATAAGTCTCAAAGAAATTAAAAGCATAACATAGAATGTAACAAATCATTCTTATTTTATTTATTTATCTAGGTCCATTCCTAGATGTGCAAGCTTCAAAGTGTAGATATCAAACTTGAGATATACCTGAAACATGTTAAAAATAAAAGGTCAACATAAAAATGTTGGTGAGCATTCCATAGTTTTCAATACATAAGTATATAAAAGATGGCAATTCAAGTCATAAGTTAGTGAATAAAGTGATTAGGGATGTTATGAACAATGCAACAATCAAACCTCGACAAAGTTTTACAAGTCTCAAACGTTTAAAAGTATATACGATCAGCTAAGTGTACTTGGATCAACCAAAGCAGGCTTGTCTTACCCATAGATCTATGACTTCGCTGGGCTAGCAATAGTTAATGATTGTACATATAACGCCATAACATGGTAACCACAAAAGTTCAACTAACCATAACTTTGCATGATGAATTGCCATAAAGATTACAAGTCTCAAATAAGTTTACAAGTGCAATGATAATAAGTTAACATGTTTCACCCCAAAGTGTGAAAATAAGCAAAAAGGGGTATGGAAATACTCACATAGAAAACTCACAAGTATAGTGATGATTGTAGAGTACATAAGAAAGCTTGGATGTCAAGAGTCAAAGGTGATCTCCTAAATGATAGAAAAACAATAACTTGATGTTGGAATTCATTACAAGAAGTTAGAACGTTTAGAGAATGCTAAAAAGCGAAAGGTAGATTGAAAAAGGATTATTGCATCAATTTTAGATTCTGGACAGAATGTATAGTATGTGTTTGAACAGGTTTTAAAAATAGCAAACGGTTTCATAAAATTATAAAAATTTATACTTGACTAGTTCAAAGTCTTCCGGACAACTTTCATTCAGAAACATTTTTATGAAAAGATATTTAAATAGGTCAAACAAGCATCACAAGACAGAAGGTGCTGAAATGCGTACTTATTTTGTGAAGGCTATTGTTGAGTCGTCCGATTGAGTTTGAAGACGTATAAACTGTCGTTGAAAAGGTAATTCAATGAGCTTAACATTGGAGTCTGAGTTTACCCAAATTTAGTTTGTTATGATCAAGTTATGGTCGGTTGAAGTAAGACTATATTCTGCCAGAATTGTAGTAAGGCACTTATATGCACTTTTAAAATTGTTAATACATGAAACGGGTTAGAACAATTTATTATGTTAATATATGGTATATTAGTCTTCATTTGAGTTATAAAAATATTCTAAGACTTTGGCATAGCTATCATTTAGAACAATAATCTTGCAGAATAACCGAATGCGGCGGCATAGCCATCCATATGCAAACGGGATTCTTTGTTTATGTTAGTGTGTTGTTAGCTTAATTTAGGAATGTTAGTGATTATTATAAGATTAGTGATTATTAAAATGTTAATGATCAAATGATAATTATTAAAATAAAAAGAGGTTTGGTATAAGAAAGAATAATAGTAAGAACATAAAGTCATGAGAACAATTGAATGTTAGGATGATTAAAATGTATAATATAAAAACAATAAAGGATTACCTTAGTATTAAGAATTCTTGAAATTTCATGTAAAATAAAATTCTTCAAATTCATCATAACCAATGGATGAAAGAAAGATACGAGAGTGAGGTTTTTAGAGAATGAGCAAATAAAAAGTGAGGCCTAAGCCTTGCTTTTATACTTGAGGTTAGGAGGAGGTTATGAATGGTGTTAATGGTGATTTATAAGTCTTTTAAAAGGGGGTTATGATTGGAATTTGAAATAAATATAAAATTAAATAATTTAAATAAATAAAAGAATAATTATAATTTAAAATTTAAATTCTTGAAGACTATAATTTTAACAACTTTTTTATAAAATATTTATAGACTTTATAAAACCAATTTGAATAATCAATCAAATTATTTATTTGTTAATCTTTATAACTTTTATAAAACTTGTAACTTTATAATTTGATTACTTATTTTCAATATTTAAAATTCATAATTACTTATAAAACTTTATAAGTATAATAAAATTCATTTTATAACTTTATAAGTTTTAATAAGTTTTTTCCATTTAGTTATTTGTTGTAGCATGATTAATAAAGTTTATAATTTTATGAAAAAGAATTATTTATAAATCAACAAGTTATTATAAGTTGTTTAAATGATAAATTGAATAAATCAATTTAAACTACACGTCTAATCTATATAATTCATTAATATAAATAAAATAAGTTAAATAAAGAAATTCATATCGTAAGATAGTTCGATTTTAGTTCGGGTTCGGGTTTATAACTTGAAAATGCCGGATGTTACAGTCTCCCCTACTTTAAGAAATTTCGTCCCGAAATTAATCACAAGAAGACTAATTTCAAGGATGTGAGGAGACTTGGATTTCATTCGCAAGTGACACTTGGAACGTTTAAATTCAAATGAGTTTAATTATGATGGGATGGTATGCTTAAGTTTGTTAAGTTTATTATTTATGATTTCATGTGCTCCTTGACAAAGGTTACAAGATTGTTAATCTAAAATTTTAATTAATAAATATTTGTACCTTAAATGGTTCAAGACATTCGGGAAGGTTTTGTCACGCGAAAAACACTAAGTATTGGTGTGACACGAGACTCGGAGATAAGTTTAGGATGTTTTTGGATGGAATATAAAAGCTTCTCAAGTAATAACTTTAATATAGATCTTAGATGATTGATTCTTGTCTACTTATGCCATTAAGGTTTAAAGCTTAACTAGTGTAACGCTGATATAAGGATTGTGTTCGTTAAGGTTAGAGATTCAATTCAGAATGAGGACATCATTGTAATAGATTTTCAGGATAAGTGTGGATTTGAGGGGAAGTCATTCGGAAAAGATTATTAAGGGTCGTTAAGAGATTTGGGATAATGTGTTTAAGATTTAGGAGGCCAAAATCAATGAAGAAACAAGCCAATAGGTCAATAATGCACCAAAGGACATCAAGAAGTACAAGGCAATTTGAACATATACCCAGCTACGTCATCATTTCCTTTATGCCAAACCATGAATACCAATCGCGGAAATTCATGATCATCTTTGTCCCCATCAGAATGAATAACAAGTCTTGTGAGTCGCAGTCAAGATAGAGATTTAGAGATTTTCAAAATTATGAGTTCAAAGTTATCCAAAATAATGGGAATTGTATTTTTAATTATGGGTAAAAAGTTAAACAAAAACGTCGTTCATGATCGGATTGGAATTTAAACAATTCAGAATATCAACGACAAAGGCAACGGCAAATAGTTTTCTAAGTACGGCTTGCACACGCGGTTCATCATACCCATAAGCACAGCTGAGAACATTTATGTGTCTAGAAAGACATGAACACAAGTTGATAATGCCCTTATTTAGTAGAAAGATTGTTTAAGAAGGCTACCATCACACAATCATATGTTGATGATAACTCAAAGTGACAGTTGATAAGTAAGAAATAAATGGTTCGATGTAGCTAGATCGAGTCAAAACATGAAGATAAAGGGAAAGAAATCGATTTAAGAATTCAAATGCTCCAAGCTCGGAATCAAAATCAACCTAGAGTGTTCGGGTCTCCTTTCAAGTTCAGAAATCATGCTTTGGCTTGATAGGTCCAAACACTAATATTGGTTCACCCTTCAAGTTACTACATGTTTCTTGTCACTTGATTAAAACCTTGGTAAGTTGGAGATCAAAAAGTGAGAATAGTCATCAAGGTGTGGTTTTCACTCCTAACTTGATGGTGTATTCCCAAGGTATGACCACTAACTTACCAATCAAAAAGTTCGATCTCAACTCCTTGTTGAGGATCCACAAAAATAAGACGAGGTAACTCACCGTTAAGGTAAGGGAAATCACTCCTATCTTAACGGTGAAGTCTTACAAAAACAAAATATAACAAGATGAACTTCTTCATCAAAATCCAGAATTCACTCCTACTTTGATGAAGACGTCTCATTTGAACAAATACAACTCTTAAAGATGATATTATCATCAAGGTATGGAATTTACGCCTATCTTGATGATTGAATTTCACAATAGCAAGAAAACAATCGAAGATTGACATGTGTCACCAAAGTACGGGTTTCAATCCTATTTTGGTGAGATCATGTCATTTGCAAAATGCCATTCCAACAAAAATAATTGAAGTCAATCCTCGAGATAAGGAAATCACCCTGATCCAGCGGATGAAATTTTATAAATCACAATTGGAAACCATTTATCGAAACGAATAGAAAATCATCAAATAAGGGAATCACCCCTGTTTTGATGAGTTAGAATCATTTAGGAGATACGAGTGTTCTTAGTCATAAGTTGGCTTGCAAACACTTGCATCTCTCACGGTGCAGACAGTACGGAGTTTGACTTAACGACGAAAGGAAAATAGTATCAATTAGAAATTCGGAAAATTTCAAGTTTCATCAATGTAACAAAAGGAAAAATCATGCTTACAACTTAAGATCAAAGTTCGAGATAGCAGAATTTGTTATGATGGTGTAAAAATCTTGAATAATTTAAATCAGGAAGGCAAAATCAAGGACAAGAATGATTCGACATCATAATGAGATGTGAACATTCGATTCACAATCGAAGGGAATACATGGACTTCTCAAGATACGAGATCAGCCATAACCTTATTAAAGACATGCGTACTTATAAGTGACCACTCATCTCAAGGGTTTCGAGTCCAGTAAATGGATTCAATGATCGAGTCAAATCACCATTTACACTTTGCCTAGACAAAGTATCTCGAGATGTAGGAATTCCACCTATAGCATTGCATGTTCTTAGTTATGGGACACATCCTTAAGAAGACATGAGAACCATAAGTAACGGTTTAAAGTTTTTGAGGATCATTTGGTTTAGATTCCCAATATCTTTGGGTATATTAAGATCCATGTTCACGTTGGTCAAGATATGGAAATAGTTACATGAAACGCTCAACGTATAACGGTGTTTAAACGTAAGAGTTGAAATGTAGGTTAGGTTCAATATTAACAGGAACATTATGCGTGATAAGAATGAAGAGATACAAGTTCAAGGAATCAAAGATTTTTAAGATACAAAGAGGATGGTTCCATTTGGTAACGCATTACCATTTGGAATCGTTGACACGTCAAGGTAAATTGACCCATTTGCCATAGAGACTTGTGTATGTTGACCATAGTTTATCACTCATCCCAGAAATCCCCAGGTAAGCATAACTGGTCTCACAATGAGATTTATACGATATGCTTGCCTTAGCCCGAAGGCCTT
Organism: Flaveria ramosissima; assembly: GCA_025215565.1. Classification (NCBI taxonomy): domain Eukaryota; kingdom Viridiplantae; phylum Streptophyta; class Magnoliopsida; order Asterales; family Asteraceae; genus Flaveria; species Flaveria ramosissima. The sequence continues at coordinate 33,771,162 of CM046030.1, forward strand.
TTGCCAGGAAATTCAGAATACAGGTGTCTATGTGTCACACAAATTTCTTTGGTTTATGAAATCAAAACCTTGATGAGATTTTCATAAATTAGACATAGAGTCTAAGGAATTAAACCCACAATGATAAGTGTAGATTCCACATGTTGCCGAGAATAGGTTTAAGAAGTTCATTTGTCTGGGATAAAAGAGTTAAAGTTAAGTTTAGGGAGACAAGTAACTAAGTTTAAGCATACATAAGGCAATCCTATGCTAAGGCATCAAGTTGCACAAAAGGCATAGCATTATGTAGCATGCAAACAACATGAAAGCACAAAGGTGTAAGGATCTTTCTATGAGGTTCATGCAACTATAGTCTAGGTCACCATTTCTAATAACCTAAATCCCTATAGTTATGGGCTCTGATACCAATCTGTCACACCCCAACCTTGACGGCGGAAACGTCAAGGAGTGAGAGTTAAGATCGTTCACAGCCACATAACGCTATTAATAATCCAAATATAACTTAAACATAAGTTTCAATTGTATCATTACAAACATAAGTCTCAAAGAAATTAAAAGCATAACATAGAATGTAACAAATCATTCTTATTTTATTTATTTATCTAGGTCCATTCCTAGATGTGCAAGCTTCAAAGTGTAGATATCAAACTTGAGATATACCTGAAACATGTTAAAAATAAAAGGTCAACATTAAAATGTTGGTGAGCATTCCATAGTTTTCAATACATAAGTATATAAAAGATGGCAATTCAAGTCATAAGTTAGTGAATAAAGTGATTAGGGATGTTATGAACAATGCAACAATCAAACCTCGACAAAGTTTTACAAGTCTCAAACGTTTAAAAGTATATACGATCAGCTAAGTGTACTTGGATCAACCAAAGAAGGATTGTCTTACCCATTGGGATCTATGACTTCGCTGGGCTAGCAATAGTTAATGATTGTACATATAACGCCATAACATGGTAACCACAAAAGTTCAACTAACCATAACTTTGCATGATGAATTGCCATAAAGATTACAAGTCTCAAATAAGTTTACAAGTGCAATGATAATAAGTTAACATGTTTCACCCCAAAGTGTGAAAATAAGCAAAAAGGGGTATGGAAATACTCACATAGAAAACTCACAAGTATAGTGATGATTGTAGAGTACATAAGAAAGCTTGGATGTCAAGAGTCAAAGGTGATCTCCTAAATGATAGAAAAACAATAACTTGATGTTGGAATTCATTACAAGAAGTTAGAACGTTTAGAGAATGCTAAAAAGCGAAAGGTAGATTGAAAAAGGATTATTGCATCAATTTTAGATTCTGGACAGAATGTTTAGTATGTGTTTGAACAGGTTTTAAAAATAGCAAACGGTTTCATAAAATTATAAAAATTTATACTTGACTAGTTCAAAGTCTTCCGGACAACTTTCATTCAGAAACATTTTTATGAAAAGATATGTAAATAGGTCAAACAAGCATCACAAGACAGAAGGTGCTGAAATGCGTACTTATTTTGTGAAGGCTATTGTTGAGTCGTCCGATTGAGTTTGAAGATGTATAAACTGTCGTTGAAAAGGTAATTCAATGAGCTTAACATTGGAGTCTGAGTTTACCCAAATTTAGTTTGTTATGATCAAGTTATGGTCGGTTGAAGTAAGACTATATTCTGCCAGAATTGTAGTAAGGCACTTATGTGCACTTTTAAAATTGTTAATACATGAAACGGGTTAGAACAATTTATTATGTTAATATATGGTATATTAGTCTTCATTTGAGTTATAAAAATATTCTAAGTCTTTGGCATAGCTATCATTTAGAACAATAATCTTGCAGAATAACCGAATGCGGCGGCATAGCCGTCCATATGCAAACGGGATTCTTTGTTTATGTTAGTGTGTTGTTAGCTTAATTTAGGAATGTTAGTGATTATTATAAGATTAGTGATTATTAAAATGTTAATGATAAAATGATAATTATTAAAATAAAAAGAGGTTTGGTATAAGAAAGAATAATAGTAAGAACATAAAGTCATGAGAACAAGTGAATGTTAGGATGATTAAAATGTATAATATAAAAACAATAAAGGATTACCTTAGTATTAAGAATTCTTGAAATTTCTTGTAAAATAAAATTCTTCAAATTCATCATAACCAATGGATGAAAGAAAGATATGAGAGTGAGGTTTTTAGAGAATGAGCAAATAAAAAGTGAGGCCTAAGCCTTGCTTTTATACTTGACGTTAGGAGGAGGTTATGAATGGTGTTAATGGTGATTTATAAGTCTTTTAAAAGGGGGTTATGATTGGAATTTGAAATAAATATAAAATTAAATAATTTAAATAAATAAAAGAATAATTATAATTTAAAATTTAAATTCTTGAAGACTATAATTTTAACAACTTTTTTATAAAATATTTATAGACTTTATAAAACCAATTTGAATAATAATCAAATTATTTATTTGTTAATCTTTATAACTTTTATAAAACTTGTAACTTTATAATTTGATTACTTATTTTCAATATTTAAAATTCATAATTACTTATAAAACTTTATAAGTATAATAAAATTCATTTTATAACTTTATAAGTTTTAATAAGTCTTTTCCATTTAGTTATTTGTTGTAGCATGATTAATAAAGTTTATAATTTTATGAAAAAGAATTATTTATAAATCAACAAGTTATTATAAGTTGTTTAAATGATAAATTGAATAAATCAATTTAAACCACACGTCTAATCTATATAATTCATTAATATAAATAAAATAAGTTAAATAAAGAAATTCATATCGTAAGATAGTTCGATTTTAGTTCGGGTTCGGGTTTATAACTTGAAAATGCCGGATGTTACAACTAACTCTCTTCAGGGGGACACAACAGAGGGTACATGTCATTCAGAGTGATAGACTGGATCTCCTATCCACCAATGACTTGTACATGCTTCTCAGCACCACTTCAAGGAAGAACAAAGAGAAAGACAAATACCTTTTGTACCTGGTGCTGAAAGCTTTGAGAAGCAGAAATAAGTAAGGTTTTGGTAGCATCAGCCTAGGGGGAGTTTGTTGGATCTAGAAAGGCTGGTGCAGCCAAAACCAAGTCACTTAGAAGATTTTGGTACAACAAACAAAGGACTTCCGAAACTAAGTATGGAACTTCCAAAGGAAGAAGGAGCTCTTCAGAAGACAAAGTGTAAAGCTTACTTCCGAAGGAAAACTCCAACTTCCGAAGACAAAGAACCTACTTCCGAAGATCAAAACTCAGAAAGAAAGATCTAAAATCAACTTCTGAAGTTCAGAAGTCCTCAAGCCTCGGAAGTATAGAAGCCTCTTCCGAAGTATAAGTGGCTTCGGAAGAACTTGTTCTTCCGAAGCCAACTTACCTTCGGAAGACACTCCTATTATCTAGTGGACATAAGTATGGTCACTCTGACACTCCGCTGCAAATTTCTGAGATACTGCATGGCGTTTTCTCAAAAGCCATGTAGTTGACCATACTTTAATACACTGTTTACCTTTTTATGTTAGTGCAGTTGCCATCTTTAGTTGGTGACAAAAGGTAAGTCATGGACATGTCATGACTACCATATCTTAGATAATACTTTATCTAAGATACCTTAACTTTAGCATTGTAGTATATGCTTTAGTTTTAGGTTTTCAGCTGGTATCAAAGTATATCCGGCTGTAGGATCTAGTATATATAGCTTCTCATTGTAACTCTTGTTTCATGCTTGTAAGAGTCTTCTAATATCTTGAGTTGAGAAGTAATATATACAAGTGCCTTGAAAATTTATTTCTGTGTGTTCCTTTGCTACTTATTATATTATTATCAACACTTGTAAAAGACATTACTTCATCTGATTGGAGTGTTACCATAAATGAGTTTGAGAGAAATACAAGTGTTTAAGTGACAAACCCGATCCTGCAGATTGCCTATGAGATACATTAGAGAACCGATCATTGATCTGTACAGATGAGGATCAACTGATTTCCTGTTCTCATCTGGAGTGAGGCATGTTTGAACAGTGAATGGAATTAGTTTAGAAGAAGTGTCATCCATCTTCAATTTCTTCAGAATCTCTTTGACATACTTCTCCTGGTGAATAAGAATTCCCACAGGCTTTTGTTCAACTTGCAGACCCAAGAAAAAGCACATCTCTCCCATCATGCTCATTTCAAAGCGACTTCACATAACCTCCTTAAATTCTCGACACAACTTTGGATTGGTGGAGCCAAAGAAAATATCGTTAACGTAGACTTGCACAGTTAGCATCTCACCATCTACCTCCTTTTGAATAATTTCATATCGCTGGTACAACGAGAGAAACCATTGCTTAGAAGATACTGTGTTAGAGTCTCATACCAGATGCGAGGGGCTTGATGTAGACCATAGATTTATCAAGCTTTTATACTTTGTCACGAAAATCTGGATCCTCAAACCCTCGTGGTTGACACACATATATCTCTTCATCAATGTCTCCATAGAGAAAGGCACATTTAACATCTATCTTATAGACCTTGAATTGCTTATGTGCTGCATGAGCCAAAAATATCCTGATTGCTTCAAGACGGGCTACGAGAGCAAAGACTTCCGTGTAGTCAATCCCCTCTTCTTGAGTAAAGCATTGAACCACCAACCGGGATTTATTCCTCACCACAACACCACAATCATTGGGTTTGTTCTTGAACCCCCATTTCGTGCCTATTGGGCATTTGTTTGGAGAAAGATCAACAAGCGTCCACACCTTGAGTTTCCAAAACTGTTGAAGCTCCAGTGCATGGATTTTACCCAGAATGGATCCTGAAGAGCTGCATGAACGTTCTTTGGAACAATTTGGGATATATACAAAGAACAGGCACACTTTTATCAAACCAGATTGACTCCACTTCCTAACACCATCAGAAATTGATCTGATTATTTTATCATGAGGATGATCCTTTAATGATTTGTAATCTGAGGTTATTTGGATTGAGGTAGGCTAGTGGATTGAGATTGGGTAGATGATGGAGATGTGGTTGGAACGGGTTGATTAGGTTGGGATGATGGAAAGGTTTGAGATGGAGTAGAGATTGGTGTTGAATGGGTAGATGTCAAAGCAGGTGGAGGTGGAATGTCAAATGATGAAGAAGATGGAATGTCAACTGAGGTGGGATAATCAGATGATGAAGTGGGAGGAATTGGAGGGACTTGAGGTAATTGACAGTGAGGGATAATGTTTGTTTGGACATTGGAGAAGGACGCATCATCATCAAAAGCTGGAAGGTTGAAAGAGTTGAAGACAGTATTTGAGTCAGAGAACCATGCAGGTTTTGTTCTGACATCACAAGAATTAGATTTGTTGGATCTTGTATGCCTAAGACACATACAAGATTGATGTCGTTAGTACGTTATGATCCAAGTCGGGTCATACCCAATAACAAGCTAAACAAACACCAATAAATATTTATTTGTTGATGAGATCATTCAAATAAATATTGACACCAATTTAGAAAATAGGTTTTCTAAAACTTTACTTTTGTAAAAGAACAATATTATGTGAATAATTTGTTCATGAGAAATTATTTGTTTCATTATTTAAGTGTGTTAAATAATAACAAATAAAAGTGTGTTAATGTTATAAAATTAAAAGAGGTTTTAATTTTATAAACTTATGGGTTAAGAGTGTAACTTTTTATAAGAAAAATCAAATGAGGGAAACCCATTTCAAACTTGGTTTTCGGCCGCCCATATGGGGTCTTGGGAATCAATTTTGTGTCTTGGTTTTTACAAGACATTATTCACTCTTGCACTCTTCCAATCTACACACTCTCTCTCACACACATAAGCAAGAGAATTCTCTCCAAAACCCTAAAAAATTTTCGGATCTAAGTGAGAAAGGTGCTGAAATTTTCGGTTTTGAAAGAGGTACAAGAAGAGGATTCTTGGTGTTGCACTCCCTAACAAGCTAGGTGTTTGGAAGAGCTTGTGGGTATACAAATTTGAGGCTTTCTCTATTGGAGGCTGGACATTCAAGAGCATCATCATCTTCATCTCATCCATACTTCATCATCTTGTTCTTGAAAGGTAGTTTCAATAACACCCTATGGTTGTTCTTTTCGTTTTGATAGCATGTCATTTCACATATGTTAATGATCCTTGTTTATGGGTTTTTTTCTTTGGTTAAAATGCTTAAAATTTTCAGATTGTTAAACACACTTTAACCACCTGGAACTTTATTGGATATGGTTCGATCTATGATGGCTAGAAGCTCTTTGCCTCTATCATATTGGGGTTTCGCTTTGCTCTCAGCGGCCCGTATTTTGAATATGGCCCCAACCAAGAAAGTGGAAAAGACACCTTTTCAAATATGGCATGGAAGGGTTCCATCACTATCATATTTAAAGGTATGAGGTTGTGAGGCTTATGTTAAGACTCCAACCTCAAACAAGTTAGAAAGCCGTTCCACTAAGTGTATCTTCATTGGATATCCTAGAGATTCTATGGGATATTATTTCTACGTTCCATTAGAACAAAAGGAGTTTGTGCCAAGAAGGCTGAGTTCTTAGAAGCTAAGTTCCTTATGGAAGGAACTTGTAATAGAACAATGGATCTTGAGGAGGATAAAGAACCACAGTACGATACACGTTTGGTTGACACTAGCACTCAACATGAGGATGTTGAGGATGATCAAATGGTTGATCAATACACACAAACGTTCGCAGATCTGGTAGAATTAGTAATCCACCTGAAAGATATGGATTCTTCGTAGATGGATGCTATGTGGTAGATTCCGATGAACCAACCACTTATCGTGATGCAATGTCCAAATTGGATTGTGTCAAATGGCTTGAAGCAATGAACGTTGAGATGCAGTCCATGTATGACAATCAAGTATGGGACTTGGTTGAACCAGCTCTTAACTCCAAGATAGTTGGAAGTAAGTGGGTTTTCAAGAAGAAAACCGATATGCATGGAAACTTGGATACTTATAAAGCTACACTTGTTTCACTCCAACTCAAGGGGTTGATTATGATGAGACATTCTCGCCTGTTGCAATGCTAAAGTCTATTAGGATATTAGTTGCCATAACTGCTCATTATGATTATGAGATTTGGCAAATGGATGTCAAAACCGCTTTTCTAAATCGATATCTTGAGGAAGATATCTATATGGTTCATCCTGAAGGTTTTGTCGATCAAAAACATCCTAACAAAGTATGCAAGTTAAAGAAATCAATCTATGGATTGAAGCAAGCGTCAAGAAATTGGAATCACCATTTTGATGAAGAGATAATCAAATTTGGGTTCATCAAAAATGCTGATGAAGCATGTGATATATAAGAAAGCTAGTGGGAGCATCATCACTTTCCTAGTATTGTATGTCGATGACATTCTACTATTTGGAAATGACATTCCAACCTTGGAGGGTGTAAAAGCCTGGCTTGGAAGCTGTTTCTCCATTAAGGATCTTGGGGAAGCCGCTTATATTTTGGGAATAAAGATCTATATGGATAGATCAAGGCGGTTGATAGGTTTAAACCAAAGTGCATACATTGATAAGATCTTGAAAAGGTTCAAGATGGAAAACACTAAGAAAGGTACGGTACCTATCCAAATAGGAACGATATTGAGTAAGACTCAATGTCCAAGCTCAAAGGATGAGCAAGACAAAATGAAGGGAATCCCGTATGCGTCTGCTATAGGATCCATCATGTATGCAATGATATGCACTAGGCCGAACGTGTCATGCGCTTGAGCATGACAAGCCGATACCAGCAAAATCCTGGAAATAGTCATTGGATGGCTGTTAAGAACATACTTAAGTACCTAAGGAGGACCAAAGATATGTTCCTAATCTATGGTTCTGGTGAGGAGGAACTCGTAGTAAAGGGTTACACAGATGCGAGTTTCCAAACTGATCGGGATGATTCACGATCACAATCGGGGTACATTTTCATCTTGAATGGAGGAGCACTCTCTTGGAAGAGCTCTAAGCAAGATGTGGTGGCATTATCAACTATAGAGTCAGAATACATCGCAGCTTTATTAGCAGCTCAAGAAGCTGCATGGTTGAAGAAATTCATTGCCGATCTAGGGGTGGTCCCTTCCATTCAGGACCCCCTAGAAATTCTTTGTGATAACGAGGGTGCGATTGCTCAAATCAAGGAACCCCGTGCACATCAAAATACTAGGCACATTGAACGGAGATTCAACTACATAAGGGATGAATCTGAAAAGGGAAAGATATGTATTCGCAAAGTTCACACGGATCAAAACATTGCGGATCACCTCGTGAAGCTTCTTGAAAAGGCAAAGCATGAAAGTCGTACTTGTGCCATGGGACTTTAATATTCTAGTGACTGGATATGATCTTTAATTTCTGTATTTAGATATTGTAACCCTTTATTACTTGAATGAATTATTTGGTTATAATGATTCAACTAATATTCCTATTTTGCATATCATTTACTCAGAACGTCCGTAGTCGTTCATACTTGTGGGAACAAGTATGAAGGTAAGACTATTATGAACTTGGATTGGTAGATATTCATATGGATGAATATAGAGCAAAGGGTTGCTACCAAAGTTCATAGATATTTGTGGGATACAAATATTGGACTGACCTACATCTCAAATATTACTATATGGAATCTTCCTGATTGATCATAAGCAATTTTGAGTTAAGGCGAACATCATTTGGTATCCTCTGACCTGAGATACATATTGGGTCTTGATATTTACCGAATATTATAATTTGACTTAGTTCTTCGCTGTTCTGAAACATGGCAGTACATAAGTCTAATTTCATGTATGATTTAAAGAAATTATGAGAGACGCATGTAGTCAAGATGGGATTTGTCCCTCTTATTCGTTGAGAGTAAGATGTCTAAGGCCTGATAAAGTTTAATCAATGGAGAATGATCATTTTGTGTCTCTGGGATTTAACATGACATCTGTGACAAAAGGATAGATGATTGATTCACCTAAAACATTTCGAGTAAGGTACTTGAAGGGGATGATGTTATTGAATGGCACTTAATCATACGTATTAGGGGTAGTAAACCGTTGTTAGGCGGTATTTACTGCTTGCATCAATCTTTTATGAATCTTGTGCAAGTAGGAGATTGTTGGATCTTGTATGCCCAAGACACATACAAGATTGATGTGGTTAGTACGTTATAATCCAAGTCGGGTCATACCGAATAACAAGCTAAACAAACACCAATAAATATTTATTTGTTGGTGAGATAATACAAATAAATATTGACACCAATTTAGAAAATAGGTTTTGTAAAACTTTGCTTTTGTAAAAGAACAACATTATATGGATAATTTGTTCATGAGAAATTATTTGTTTCATTATTTAAGTGTGTTAAATAATAACAAATAAAAGTGTGTTAATGTTATAAAATTAAAAAAGGTTTTAAATTTATAAACTTATGTGTTAAGAGTGTAACTTTTTATAAGAAAAATAAAATGGGGGGAACCCATTTCAAACTTGATTTTTGGCCGCCCATATGGGGTCTTGGGAATCAATTTTGAGTCTTGGTTTTTACAAGACATTATTCACTCTTGCACTCTTCCAATCTACACACACTCTCTCACACACACACAAGCAAGAGAATTCTCTCCAAAACCCTAAAAAATCTCGGATCTAAGTGAGAAAGGTGCAGAATTTTTTGGTTTTGAAAGAGGTACAAGAAGGGGATTCTTGGTGTTGCACTCCCTAACAAGCTAGGTGTTTGGAAGAGCTTGTGGGTATACAAACTTGAGGCTTTCTCTCTTGGAGGCTGGACATTCAAGAGCATCATCATCTTCATCTCATCCATACTTCATCATCTTGTTCTTGTAAGGTAGTTTCAAGAACACCCTATGGTTGTTCTTTTTGTTTTGATAGCATGTCATTTCACATATGTTAATGATCCTTGTTTATGGGTTTTTGTGTTTGGTTAAAATGCTTAAAATTTTCAAATTGTTAAACACACTTTAACCACTAATATCCGCTGCGTTTTTCAAGTTTAAATGGTTAAACTTGCTTTGATAAACTTGTAACAAAACCCAACAAGATTCTTGCCAATCAACATAGAATGACTCCTTCACAATACGAGTTCTCTTGTTATACACCCGATAAGCTTTCAGAGAGGAGGAATAGCCAACAAAATAAGACTCATCAGACACAGCTCCAAATTTCGTCTTTTGAGCATCAGTGTTCAGTAAGGTACACGAGCACCCGAAGGGACGAAAGAAATAAATAAATGACTTCCTTTTATGAAACAGTTCATTAGGAGTCTTCATCTTTTCCTTCACAATCGGAACTCGATTCAGGACATAGGATGCACAATTCACCGCTTCCGCCCAGAATATAATTGGCAAACCAGATTCAATCAACATGGTGCGAGCGGCTTCTATAAGAGTGCGATTCTTTCTTTCAGCAACACTGTTTTGCTGAGGTCTTCTGGCGGCACTGAATTGTCTCAAGATTCCTTTGCTTGCATAAAAGGAGTCAAAGATCTGATTTCGGAATTTGGTGCCGTTGTCACTTTGAATGGACATTACCTTCCTCTTGCTTATCATTTCTATTGAAAGAATTAACTTTTGCAACTCTTCAGCAGCTTCTCCTTTATGTGCTAGAAATCTCACCCATGAATATCTTGAAAAATCATCTGTAACAACAAGGCAAAAAGATTTCTTAGCAACTGATTTAACGTTGATTGTGCCAAACAAATCAGTATGTAACAACTCGAGGGGATTAGAAATGCTATTTTCAAGTTTTGGTTTATGAGGTTTCTTATGTTGTTTTCCTTTGGCACATGCCATGCATTTCTCAAAAACAGAAATGTCTTTTAATGGTATTCCCCTAACAAGATTGTTTTTAACCAATTTGTTAGTATTTTTTAAATTAACATGGCCAATCTACGATGCCACAAGAATGAATCAGAGGTGGAAGGTTTAGATAGAAGACAAGTGACAGTGGACGTTGATTCTTTAGATCCCATGTTAAGAAGATAGGTATCATTCGTTCTCGGAGCTCACATGAGCAACATCTACTCAGGAACAGCAAACCCGAGTTTCAAAAATAGACATTCATTGGAGAGAAAAATAACCGTGTGACAACCGACCTCCAGGTTGTTACCCTAACCCTAGATTACTTGCATAATTATCCATGTTATGATTGCTAATAATTGAAACTATTCAACCCTACTATGAAATTGGAAACAATTCTTACTACTTGATGTAAATTATGATTTTATGTGATTTTTATTATTGACTTCTAGCTAATTTAGGTTTCTACCTTTTTAAAAATTAGTGTCCCGGGAATGTCAACTAGTCACCCTTACAAAATTAAATTCAAGAGAAGGCAATTAAAATGTGAGCATACACACTCACACTTAAATAATTTTCGGCCATGCATGCATGGGCATGCATTAGATACATCAATTCACCATCCACTAAATAATACATAATACACAATACTACAAAATTACACTACACAATATCAAATTACAATTAAATTTAAATAAGAAATCCTCCCCACTCCACTCCAAATCGGCCGCCCCTCTCACCACTCCCCTCCTCACTTCACCACCACCCCACACACCCACTCACCTTTCATGCACATCTCTCCCTCTCTCCCTCTCTCCCTCTCTCCCTTTATTCGAATCCATCTGATCCAACACACACACACCTCACAACACTCTCAAACAATTCTCTCTAGTACTTGTGCAAGAAAATTCGAAGAACACATCAAGTTCCAATCGGCCAAGAGCAAAACCGCAAAGAAGTGGCCTTGTTAGCGATATTTGGTCACACAACCGTACTTGTTCCACCTTTCCAGCCTTGGTTCGAGTTTCTCCATTCAAGTCCAAGGAGTTTCAAGCCATTCACGATCATCAACACCTTCTAAACCGTGAGTTACATCGAGTGTAAGCTCATGTTGTTGGTTTTGTGACATTTCACTTGTTTTCTTCATTTATCACCTAAGAACCGTGTATTTCCTTGTTGTAGCAGAAACATCTCACCATCATCTTGTTCTTAAGGAGTTCCCAACGTTCTTGAAGGTAAACCTCATGTTATGTTAGTCATTCTTGAGGTGGAAACCGATTTCCACCATGAAAACCCTCATTTTGAGTGTTTTGATATCATCTAACTTGTGAAAGCTTCAACTCTTGTAAACCAAACTTGTGACTTGCATTTTTATGACTTAATGGACTACCAAGAACCTGTTTTTAAAAGTTCCAAGTGGCTACATACTCAAATCCACGGTTGATACATGGATTTCACTTTGAAACCCTCCTTTCTACATGTAACAACACCATTTTGAGCATTCGTTTGAAAAATCCTTTTAACCAAGACCCATAACCTACTCATGAACGACTTAATAACACCTTAACAATCGGTTTATGAAGTTAAATGAAGTGTTGGTAACATTTAAACTCAAGTTAAGATGGTTTACACAAGTGTAATTGTCGGTTATGACATTTTCTACATATTTGAAGCATATGGATGTATAGATCAACTAGGCAACATGTTGGGACTGAAATTACAGTAGGTTTTAGTGAATATTAGAAGTGTTAGCAATGTTTAATCTCTGGAATAAAGGACATGTTGTGATTTACCCTCTTTTAGTCACTTTCGGGACCCGAAAACATGGTAAAATGACTTAAAAATAGTAATAATACAAATTTAACATTCTTGAAAAGTATTCCAGGCTCAAAAATGATAAATAAAGTACTCTGGAGTCAATGGATAATTTAAATGGTCAAAGACACAAATAAATGACATTTTAACTAAAAACAGGTACAAACCGAGCATCGTTTTTGAGAAAAATCCATAAAAATAGAGCAAACTAATATTTATAAAAATCATATGATTTCAGTAAGTTAAGTAATAAAGGACTTAAAGGATTTAAAAATTCGGTCAAACAAGCTTTAAATGGTCAAACCCGGTCAAAACCGCGTATTAACGGGTCAAACGTAAAAACAAGATTTTTAACTATAAAAGGCCAATTTACACAATTTAAGGACTTAAAAAATTATAAAGAAATCTTTTAGAAAATACCTACTAGTTCAAGATTTAAATATATGAAAACTCAAAATTACTGTTAAAACTATCCGGCTTTTACCGTAACCGGGAGCGTTAAACGCGCAGTTTTTAAAATCGAACCCGTAGACTAAAGTTTTGAAGCACATACTCCATAATAATCATAATATGACTCTAATAATATGATTTTGGTCTTAAATGACATAAAAGGGCAAGAAACTAAACTTGAGTGTAGAAACTATCAATTTTGAAACTTGAGGGACCAAAGTGTAAAAATTTTTCAAACCCTATAACCGACTTCCAGGAAGCTAATAAACACTTGAACAACAAAATCTCTTAGTATACTTAACTAAATGAAGTGAAAATCCCAATTTTCATGAAGACTCCTTGACCTGCCATAAAAGGAAACTTTTTATATAAACCTTCACGAAACCAAAGCCTTACTCAATAACTAAACCCTTGACACCATTGTTGCACTTTGAATGAGTTTAGGGCAGTAGCTTATTGCTTAATATGTACATGTTAGGGTGCTAGACTTGAGACACTTCCCGGCACACCAAGAGACTTTTTATTGGAAACCTAAGGTGAGTACTAGTGATCCCCCTTTTTACTATTGTTTTGGGATGAAACATGCTCTACTTTTTATGAACTATGATTGTGCTTTATTTGATGATTCTATGTGGGATTTGTGGTTACCTTCTGATACTTATATCATAATCATTAATTCTTTCGTGAACCGCTTGATTTATATGGATAGATCTATTTGGGGAATCCCCCACACACAGTGGCTTCCGTTCCAGGGAGGTTACCCCACTGAGATCCTAAGGGATTGTTGTGGCATGTAACAAGTTTTGTTAAGATACTATGGTTAACCATCCGGGCAGGTAGGGTTCACTGGTTTGGGGCTCAGTTTCTTCCTTCGGGAATATCCGGTAAAACACAACTTTAGAAGAGGCCAACTGGGACTGAGTGCAGGGTTGATTATGATTTTTCCCATGATGATAAACAATGATTAATTTTCTTTTAATCAAAGAAGGATTTGTTAAGTCCTTTTGTTTTTAAACTTTAAGCACTTGAATTCACCAACTTTTTAGTTGACACAATTTTCTTTTGAGCATGTTTCAGGTAATGTATGAAGAGATCCTAGCTGTTGTGAAGACCTAGACTTATCCCCGTGACATGGCATTGGCATATTTTCCTTGATGAAACATTTGAACAATTTTATATTTGTGTTGAACAAGTACAATTTATTTTTATGGATGATTGTAAAACTCATTCGGGGGCTTGATGTGTTTCTAGCCCCGCTATCTTTTCAAAAACATTAATGCCATGTGATATTCTTTCCTTTGAGCTCTTATAATGGTTTGTTTCCGCTGCCATATATTGTTGCTAGTCTGTGACGTCCCACCCTACCTGGGCCCGGGGTGTGACAGATTGGTATCAGAGCCAAAGGTTGTAGAGAAGTCGGGAATACCATAGTAGACCCTAGGCTACAACCCTGATACCCTAGGACTGTCCTTGTGGGAAGTGTTGGGATGATCGGGTTGGGTAAATTGATGATTACACTTGATCAACGCAATCATGAATTTACCGGACGCGTAATTTCCATCACTGATCTTTAGGTTATGGTTGGACTTTTTCTGGTTTATATTGATGATTTGAAACTAATTTTAAAAAGGGGATTTAAATGATTCTTATGATGAACTATGTTATCCGATACTACTTGAAGAAACTATTGATCTGGGCAAAACATACAGCTATATGTTGGAATAACAGATACTATTGCCATCACTACTATTATTAGTACTATTATGTAAATCATGAGCTATGAGAAACCAAATTACTCATGATGTATTTCTTACAGGACATCATCTATGGCTGATAAAGGAAAGGCGCCTGCTCACCCCGACACTGAGACCGCTCCTACCGGAAACCTGAGGAGAGAGAAGCCCCAGACGGAGTATGAGGCGTACCTCCGGAGATGCGGACATCCAGGGTGGATATGCGTCACGTCCGAAGACACTGAGGCTTCCGATGACTCTTCCTCCACATCACCTTCCCGAAGCCGAACGCGATCCCACTCTCCTCAAGTAGCTGCTCCGACCCTCTCACCCATCCCACCTATTGGGACTAGGGGTGCGCGTACTGTCACCCGACCTCGCAAAAGCGTTAGGCCAGGATCCTCCGTATCCTTTAGGATGCCTCCTCCTCCTCCCCTGCCTGTTAGGATTCCGACATCGGTACCTCCACTGTTTGATCCTCGTGACGAACGCCTGATGCCGCCGAGACATAGTATGTATGACGGCCCTAGCGTACTGGCTGGTGATAGGTACTCCAGTCGAGTCGCCGGGCAAGTGATGTAGGACCCTCCGATGCGACATTGGATGAGATTTTGAGGACTGTTCGCCGTCATGAGCTAACTGTTCAGCACGCCACTCGAACTTCTCAGTCGGCTCAATTCCAGGCGATGATGGCCACCCAGGGAGTGAAGCGTTTGGAGCAGGAGCAGAGGAAGAAGGGTACAGGATGGTTTGGATGGCTAAAGAGGAAGTGGATGTGAGAGCTGGAGTACTCAGTGGGATTATCTGTCTGTGGACAGTAGAAGGAAACTATTTGAATTCTTATTCGATACTATTATTTTATTATCATGGGGGTGATGGCACCTTCCAAATTGTAAGAGCATGACTCTGATTCTATTTGTTTGGATGATACTATCGTAATCTGCTATTGGGATGCTAGAATTATTAAACTGTCTATATTGAATTGCTATATGTTTAGTTGTGCCTTGAAATTTGTCTGTGCCTTTTCTAAGTGGTTGCCCGACTGTTATGTCATGTTTTGATTTGGACTTTTTAAGGTTCTTTAGTGGGTTGTAAATACATATGTGCATGCCATGATCCCTCTTCCGAGGCATGGTGTGATAGGATAATGATGCATAGGCTATCCAAAACAAAATTTATGAGATGCTAAACGAATCTATTTGTGATACTATCAGAATGCCGACTCGCAGAGGAACACGTTTTGGTCGACGTGGAGCCACCAGGGGCCGTCATGAGGAAGCAAGGCCTATTGGAAACCAACCTACTCCACCAGGGACTCCCCACAGGGAGAATACTAATCAAGAGAGTGACGAAAGGATTGCTAACCTCGTAGCTCAGCAACTGGCTAACGCCATTCCGACTATCATTGCACAGATAAATGCGGACAGGGATAACACTACTGGTAATGAACGGTCGGTAAACGATGAGAGCCACGAAGAAGAAGCCGAGGTGTTAAGGAATGGATGCTCTTATAAGACCTTCATGGCATGTAAACCCAAGGACTTCTATGGCACCGAGGGTGCTATAGAGACTTACAGGTGGATTGACGAAATGGAAGCCGTCTTAGACATCAGCGAGTGCAAGATGGAGCATATGGTGAGGTTTGCATCACAATCTCTCAAGGGATCAGCTCTTGAATGGTGGAAGTCCATTACTCAGAGCCGTGGAAGAAATGTGGCTAATCGAATGGGTTGGACTGAATTCCGAGAGCTAATGACCAACAAATATTGCCCCATCAATCAACTCGAGAAGCTGGAGACAGAATTTTTAAGCTTGGAGATGAAAGGACCCAACTACACCGAATACATCAATCGTTTCTTAGCCCTGTCCCGACTTGTGCCACATTTGGTGACGCCAGAAGCCAAAGGTGTAGCACGGTTCATCTGGGGACTACACCCAAGAGTTAGGGGTATGGTTCGTGCCTCTCAGCCTGTAACCCAGCAAGCTGCTGTCGACCTTACCAGCAGTTTGACTGATGATCTAATTAGGGCTGGATGGACCGATCAAGCAAGGGCTGATGAGAAGAAGAAGTTTGTTGGTGATAAGAGGAAGTGGTTTGAAGCGAAAAGAGCGGTTGGAAGTAGTAGTGGGTCAAGTAGAAGGAGTTCTGAAGGAGTGAGACGTGATGATCAAGGAAGCAAAAACCGGAGATTGTATACGGGGACAAGCCCATTCTGCAGCAAGTGCAAGTTACGTCATCAAGGGGAATGTAACCCGATGCCCTGTTTTAGGTGCAAGAGAACGGACCATTTAATTAAAGACTGTACTTATGCACCGGGGAAACAATGCTATGAGTGTGGAGATCCAGGGCATATGAGGAACAAGTGTCCTAAGCTGGGTAGAGACAAGGATGCCAAGCACAACAAGCCTAAGGGAAGAGCTTTCGTTATGGACCCAGCAGGAGCTCGTAGGGAACCCGACGTGGTCAACGGTACGTTCCTTGTAAACAATCATCCCGCTACTGTACTGTTTGATACTGGAGCGACTGCTAGTTTTATCTCTAGTACTTTTAGGCCATTGATTGACTTAGACGTGTGTACCTTGACTGATACATTTACCGTAGAATTAGCTGACGGTAATATTTTAGAAGCTAACGAAATCATTAGGGATTGCCCCCTGAATCTAAAAGGGAATACGTTTAAGATTGACTTGATGCCCATTAAGTTAGGAGGATTTGATGTGGTTGTGGGTATGGACTGGTTAGCGAAGCATAAAGTCGAAATCGTATGTGATGAGCGACTACTCAAGATACCGTTGAGCGACGAAGAAGTGTTAGTGGTAGAAGGTGAAAGGAGTAACACTCTATACCCTATGATATCCCACTTAAAAGCTACCAAGAGCTTGAAGAAGGGATGTCCAGCTTTTATAGTATATGTGATGAAAGCCCAAAAGGAGAAGAAGATCGAAGAGATTCCCGTGGTTTCGGAATACCCAGAGGTGTTTCCGGAAGAACTACCAGGACTTCCCCCGAATCGGCAAGTTGAATTCCAGATAGACTTGTTGCCTGGTGCTGCACCAGTAGCCAAGGCACCGTACCGGCTCGCCCCACCTGAGATGAAGGAGCTAATGGTACAAATTCAAGAACTACTGGACAAGGGATTTATACGTCCGAGTGTCTCTCCATGGGGTGCCCCGGTACTATTCGTGAAAAAGAAAGACGGAACCCTGCGAATGTGTATTGATTACAGGGAATTGAATAAGCTGACCATAAAGAACCGTTACCCTCTTCCGAGAATAGATGACCTATTTGATCAACTGCAAGGAGCAAGTTATTTCTCCAAAATAGACTTGAGGTCAGGATACCACCAACTGAAGATAAGAGAAGAAGATATACCCAAACCGCCTTCCGAACTAGGTATGGACACTATGAGTATTTGGTCATGCCCTTTGGACTGACTAATGCTCCAGCAGCATTCATGGACCTCATGAATCGCGTTTGCCGCCCTTACCTCGACAAGTTTGTGATCGTGTTTATCGACGACATACTGATCTATTCCCAAAGTAAAGACGAGCACGAGAAGCATCTCAGGCTAATTCTTGAATTGCTCAAGAATGAGCAACTATATGCCAAGTTCTCTAAATGTGAATTCTGGATGCGCCAGATCCAATTCTTAGGTCATGTGGTAAATGAGGATGGGATTCAAGTTGACCCTTCCAAGATTGAGGCCATAAAGAATTGGAAGATTCCTGAAACTCCTACGGAGATAAGGCAATTCTTAGGACTGGCTGGCTATTACCGGAGATTTATAAAGGACTTCTCGCGTATAGTGCAACCTTTGACCGCACTAACCAAGAAGAACACAACCTTTGTGTGGGAGCGAGAGCAGAACGAGGCGTTTGAAACGCTTAAGGAGAAGTTATGCAGTGCACCTGTCCTTGCTCTTCCAGAAGGAGTAGAAGACTTCGTGGTCTATTGTGACGCTTCGCGTCAAGGGCTAGGATGTGTATTATGCAACGCAACAAGGTGATTGCTTACGCATCGAGACTGCTGAATGATCATGAGAAGAACTACACGACGCACGATCTGGAGTTGGGTGCCGTGGTGTTTGCCCTCAAGATGTGGAGGCACTACCTTTATGGCACAAAGTGCATCATCTACACTGACCATAGAAGCTTGCAGCATATCCTTGACCAAAAGATGCTCAACATGCGTCAGAGAAGATGGGTCGAGCTATTGAACGATTACGAGTGCGAGATCCGCTACCATCCTGGTAAGGCCAATGTTGTGGCGGATGCGTTGAGCCGAAAGGAAAGAGAGAAACCTCTTCGAGTACGAGCCTTAAGGATGAGTGTGTATACCAACCTTATAGCAAAACTGAAGGAAGCTCAAGGCGAGGCATTAAAGGAAGAAAAACTAAAGGAAGAAGGATTGACTGGAATGGAAAAGCAATTGGAGATAGGGGACGATGGTACATATAGATATGGTGGAAGGGCTTGGGTGCCAAAACACGGAGGAATTCGAGAAGTAATCCTCGACGAAGCACACAAGTCTAGGTATTCAATTCACCCTGGAAGTGATAAGATGTACCAGGATTTAAAGACACTTTTCTGGTGGCCGGGAATCAAGAGATCAATCGCCGTTTATGTGGGGAAATGTTTAACTTGTGCCATGGTAAAAGCTGAGAACCAAAAACCATCAGGAACGTTACAGCAACCTGAAATCCCAGAATGGAAATGGGATAATGTTACGATGGATTTTGTTACCAAGTTGCCTAGAACGTTTAAAGGTCACG
The DNA here is from genome assembly GCA_025215565.1 of Flaveria ramosissima. Classification (NCBI taxonomy): domain Eukaryota; kingdom Viridiplantae; phylum Streptophyta; class Magnoliopsida; order Asterales; family Asteraceae; genus Flaveria; species Flaveria ramosissima. Next base: position 33,790,724 of record CM046030.1, read on the forward strand.
ATGCTATTTGGGTAATAGTGGATAGATTAACAAAATCAGCTCACTTCTTGCCAATTAGAGAAGACTACGACATGACGAAACTGGCCCAACTTTATGTCGACGAGATTGTAACGAGGCATGGAGTGCCTCTGTCGATCATCTCCGACCGTGATAGCCGTTTCACCTCTCGTTTCTGGAAATCGTTCCAGCAAGCTTTAGGAACCCGTTTAGATCTTAGCACGGCTTACCACCCTCAGACCGACGGACAGAGCGAAAGAACTATTCAAACGATGGAAGACATGTTGAGAGCTTGCGTGATGGACTTTGGCGGAAACTGGGATAACCATCTTCCTTTGGTGGAATTCGCCTATAACAATAGTTACCACGCGAGTATCAAAGCCGCTCCGTATGAGGCCCTTTATGGCAGGAAATGCCGATCACCCTTGAGTTGGAATGAGATTGGTGACAGCCAAGTGATGGGACCCGACATAGTGTTGGAAACCACCGACAAGATCTATAAGATAAAGGAGCGACTGAAAGCAGCCAGAGATCGACAGAAGAAGTACGCTGACAGGAGGCGGAAACCTCTAGAGTTCCAAGTGGGCGACAGAGTGATGCTAAAAGTAGCACCGTGGAAAGGAACAGTGAGGTTCGGAAAGAGAGGAAAACTAAGCCCAAGATACATTGGACCATTCGAAATAATGGCGAGAATTGGCCCAGTGGCATATAAGTTGAAACTACCCCCGGGGTTGAGTCACATACACGACACCTTTCATGTGTCAAACTTGAAGAAGAGCATGGTAGACAAAACCCTGGAACTACCATTAAAAGAAGCAAGAATAAGCGACAAACTGAACTTTGTGGAAGAACCTGTGGAGATCACGGATCGTTTGGTCAAACAACTCCGGCGGAGCCGCATACCCAAGGTTAAGGTTAGATGGAACTCCAAGCGAGGACCTGAATTTACTTGGGAGCGTGAAGATGAAATGAGGAAGAACTATCCACACCTCTTCAAACCCACCCGTTCAGTCTCTAATCAGAGTTAAAATTTCGGGACGAAATTTCCTAAACGGTGGGAGAATGTGACAACCGACCTCCAGGTTGTTACCCTAACCCTAGATTACTTGCATCATTATCCATGTTATGAGTGCTAATAATTGAAACTATTCAACCTACTATGAAATTGGAAACAATTCTTACTACTTGATGTAAATTATGATTTTATGTGATTTTTATTATTGACTTTTAGCTAATTTAGGTTTCTACCTTTTTAAAAATTAGTGTCCCGGGAATGTCAACTAGTCACCCTTACAAAATTAAATTCAAGAGAAGGCAATTAAAATGTGAGCATACACACTCACACTTACATAATTTTCGGCCATGCATGCATGGGCATGCATTAGATACCTCAATTCACCATCCACTAAATAATACATAATACCCAATACTACAAAATTACACTACACAATATCAAATTACAATTAAAATTAAATAAGAAATCCTCCCCACTCCACTCCAAATCGGCCGCCCCTCTCACCACTCCCCTCCTCTCTTCACCACCACCCCACACACCCACTCACCTTTCATGCACATCTCTCCCTCTCTCCCTCTCTCCCTTTATTCGAATCCATCTGATCCGAATCACACACACACCTCACAACACTCTCAAACAATTCTCTCTAGTACTTGTGCAAGAAAATTTGAAGAATACATCAAGTTCCAATCGGCCAAGAGCAAAACCGCAAAGAAGTGGCCTTGTTCGCGAGATTTGGTCACACAACCGTACTTGTTCCACCTTTCCAGCCTTGGTTCGAGTTTCTCCATTCAAGTCCAAGGAGTTTCAAGCCATTCACGATCATGAACACCTTCTAAACCGTGAGTTACATCGAGTGTAAGCTCATGTTGTCGGTTTTGTGACATTTCACTTGTTTTCTTCATTTATCACCTAAGAACCGTGTATTTCCTTGTTGTAGCAGAAACATCTCACCATCATCTTGTTCTTAAGGAGTTCCCAACGTTCTTGAAGGTAAACCTCATGTTATGTTAGTCATTCTTGAGGTGGAAACCGATTTCCACCATGAAAACCCTCATTTTGAGTGTTTTGATATCATCTAACTTGTGAAAGCTTCAACTCTTGTAAACCAAACTTGTGACCTGCATTTTTATGACTTAATGGACTCCCAAGAACCTGTTTTTAAAAGTTCCAAGTGGCTACATACTCAAATCCACGGTTGATACATGGATTTCACTTTGAAACCCTCCTTTCTACATGTAACAACACCCTTTTGAGCATTTGTTTGAAAAATCCTTTTAACCAAGACCCATAACCTACTCATGAACGACTTAATGACACCTTAACAATCTGTTTATGAAGTTAATGAAGTGTTGGTAACATTTAAACTCAAGTTAAGATGGTTTACACAAGTGTAATTGTCGCTTATGACATTTTCTACATATTTGAAGCATATGGATGTATAGATCAACTAGGCAACATGTTGGGAACTGAAATTACAGTAGGTTTTAGTGAATATTAGAAGTGTTAGCAATGTTTAATCTCTGGAATAAAGGACATGTTGTGATTTACCATCTTTTAGTCACTTTCGGGACCCGAAAACATGGTAAAATGACTTAAAAATAGTAAGAATACAAAATTAACATTCTTGAAAAGTATTCCAGGCTCAAAAATGATAAATAAAGTACTCTGGATCAATGGATAATTTAAATGGTCAAAGACACAAATAAATGACGTTTTAACTAAAAACGGGTACAAACCGAGCATCGTTTTTGAGAAAAATCCATAAAAATAGAGTTCAAAACTAAGATTTATAAAAATCATATGATTTCAGTAAGTTAAGTAATAAAGGACTTAAAGGATTTTAAAAATTCGGTCAAACAAGCTTTAAATGGTCAAACCCGGTCAAAACCGCGTATTAACGGGTCAAACGTAAAAACAAAATTTTTAACTATAAAAGGCCAATTTACACAGATTAAGGACTTAAAAATTTATAAAGAAATCTTTTAGAAAATACCTACTGGTCCAAGATTTAAATATATGAAAACTCCAAATTACTGTTAAAACTATCCGGCTTTTACCGTAACCGGGAGCGTTAAACGCGCAGTTTTTAAAATCGAACCCGTAGACTAAAGTTTTGAAGCACTTACTCCATAATAATCATAATATGACTCTAATAATCTGATTTTTGGTCTTAAATGACATAAAAGGGCAAGAAACTAAACTTGAGGGTAGAAACTGTTAATTTTGAAACTTGAGGGACCAAACTGTAAAATTTTTCCAAACCCTATAACCAACTTCCAGGAAGCTAATAAACACTTGAACAACAAAATCTCTTAGTATACTTAACTAAATGAAGTGAAAATCCCAATTTTCATGAAAACTCCTTGACCTGCCATAAAAGGAAACTTTTTATACAAACCCTCACGAAACCAAAGCCTTACTCAATAACTAAACCCTTGACACCATTGTTGCAATTTGAATGAGTTTATGGCAGTAGCTTATTGCTTAATATGTACATGTTAGGGTGCTAGACTTGAGACACTTCCCGGCACACCAAGAGACTTTTTATTGGAAACCTAAGGTGAGTTCTAGTGATCCCCCTTTTTACTATTGTTTTGGGATGAAACGTGCTCTACTTTTTAAGAACTATGATTGTGCTTTATTTGATGATTCTATGTGGGATTTGTGGTTACCTGCTGATACTTATATCATAATCATTAATTCTTTCGTGAACCGCTTGATTTATATGGATAGATCTATTTGGGGAATCCCCCACACACAGTGGCTTCCGTTCCAGGGAGGTTACCCCACTGAGATCCTAAGGCATCGTTGGGGCATGTAACAAGTTTTGTTAAGATACTATGGTGAACCATCCGGGCAGGTAGGGTTCACTGGTTTGGGGCTCAATTTCTTCCTTCGGGAATATCCGGTAAAACACAACTTTAGAAGAGGCCAACCGGGACTGAGTGCAGGGTTGATTATGATTTTTCCCACGATGATAAACAATGATTAATTTTCTTTTAATCAAAGAAGGATTTGTTAAGTTCTTTTGTTTTTAAACTTTAAGCACTTGAATTCACCAACTTTTTAGTTGACACAATTTTCTTTTGAGCATGTTTCAGGTAACGTATGAAGAGATCCTAGCTGTTGTGAAGACCTAGACTTATCCCCGTGACATGGCATTGGCATATTTTCGTTGATGAAACGTTTGAACAATTTTATATTTGTGTTGAACAAGTACAATTTATTTTTATGGATGATTGTAAAACTCATTCTGGAGCTTGATGTGTTTCTAGCCCCGCTATCTTTTCAAAAACATTAATGCCATGTGATATTCTCTCCTTTGAGCTCTTATAATGGTTTGTTTCCGCTGCCATATGTTGTTGCTAGTCTGTGACGTCCCACCCTACCTGGGCCCGGGGTGTGACAAACCGGGATGTCCTTATTACAAATCTGAGAGACGCTCAAAATATTGAATGCGAGCTCTGGCACAAAATTGACCTTTTCCAATGTAAGGGATCCATTAGAGACCTCCCCTTGACCAATCATTCTACCACCATTGATGTCTGGAGAATCCACTATCAACATGCCAAACACTATTTACAGCTCAAGCGGATGACTCCTACAAAAATAGAATGAATAGATTAACCGGCTGAAATAGGAACCCATGTTTGAAAAGCTTTGGGCTTTGGTGCAGATGATCTTTTGCTAAAGGAATTATTAACAAGATGAGTTAATCTACTGTCAAAAGAATTCTTATGAACATATCTGTGATGAACCTCAGGACAACTTTTAACTATATGATCATCTTTACCACATCTAAAGCAATAAGATTTTAATCTAGGTCTACTATGCCTCAACTTAGGAATTTTATCTATGTCAGACAATCTAGAATCAACATCACTGTAAGTCTCATACATATCTCTAGTTTTGATTTTTTCTTTTAAAGAATGATTATTTACAAATGTTGATGCATTCTCATCTGAAGTACATGTGGTACTTGTACCACTTGTGCTTGCACAAGAAGATGACATTACCCTTTCATTAGATTGTGAAATATTAATTGGGGTAAATGATGGAATGGGTTGTGAAAAGAAATTTTCAAAACAAATACTTTTAATTTTATCTTTACTCTCGATAACAGAATCATTCACAACACCATCACACAAGCATTAGAAGCATCAATATTACATCTGAAATCATTTAATAAAGAAGTAGAACCACCACTAGAACAAACAGAGTCTATGTCTGAGACAGACTTTTGGGAAACAAAAACATAACTTAAACTAGAGCTATAATCCAAAACAGAACGTTGAGGGTTAGGTGTACTAAAACTATTGCATCCAAGCCCACTAGTCGGTCTATAACCGTACTCCTCATGCACGTCCTTAGAATTCACACCTTCTAAACCTATAGACAGACTGTTAGTATCTGTTTGAATAAAATCATTTGAAAGGTGTGGAACAGGCATAGGTGAATAACAATAAGTACTAAGAGGAGGAAAAACCAAAGCATATTCATAACCCAAACCCGTTTTAATCATAGCCCCCCGTTGATATTTACACAAATCATCATGTTTCATTCCAGAAGTTATCTATTTATCAAGCTTTGTTTGAAGTTTGTTTGTTTTAAACTCAGCAAGTGTAACTCTTTCAGTCAATGTATTTATTTCAACATTTCTTTCTAAAATGATTCTTTTTAAATGTTCATTTTCTTTTAAATACTCATTTAATTTAACAAAATATTTTGACTCATTTAATTTAAGCTCATCATTAATTCGTTTTAAATCATTTTCATTGTCAATCAACAGACGATTTGCTTTATACACGACAAATAACCTTATCTTGCAAGCAGAAGAACACATGTCTTGTATTACCTCATAAGAGAGGCCATCACCACTTTCTCAGTTGCCAAGGCCTTTTCACATTGACACACTGGAGTACTCTTCACGTTTTCCTCAACAGTGGTTGCAACATTGTTCTTCTTTTGGCTCTTCTCTTCTGTCTGGTTCTCTGCTAACTTTACCTTCTCACCTTCATATTCTTTCAAATCATCAGCCATCAAATTTCCAGTCTCATTCTTGACACCCTGAGATACTTCACCATCACTTCTAAATTCCTTGAACAAATCAAACTCATCCATATTCTCCTCCTCTTCTATAACCTTAGAAGCAAGGACTTGATTGATTTCTTCTTTAGTTTCCTTAGCTTCTACACTCCAATCAAAACTTGTTATCAAAGCTGTCTCTTTCTTCTGTTTACTCTCCTCCTTATCTCCACCCGAAACTAATCTTGGAACTCCAGAGTTGCTTGGATCTGTGACAATTGGCAATAGACATTCCCTTTTGAATTGTCCTAATTGCTTGCAGTTGAAATAACTCAATTTGGATTTATCAATACTTAACTTAGAGTTAAATTTTGACCTCCAAAGTTCTTCCTTCATGTTCTTTCCATAAACCTTCCTGATCTGAGAGTCAACATCACCATTTGCCACTGAATATCAGTTTCTTCCAAATCATCCGGATCGACCTGATACATTTATTCAATAGTCATCCCTCTCCCCTTTAATTTGCCAGCCACTAGTGCCTCATAGCTTTGCACAAACATTCAACACAATGCCATTGTCTCAGATAGGATTGACGTTCCAGAAGTAGATTTTGAATTAGCTTGATCTCTGATAGAATTAACACCACAACCAATTTGATCACATGAGACATTTTTATTCACTCCTCTTTGTCTTGATGCCTGCATTGGTGAGCTTGCAGCGGAAGTAAGTAATGCAGCATTCTGTGGAAAACCAGATGATGGTATCATGGACTGATCAAACACTCTTTTCTTCATGTCTAATTCAAATTATTTAAGCATGTTGATGATTTCCATAAGCTTGTAATCTATGAATCCCCTCTCTCTTGTTTCAGCATTCTCACTTGTAGGCTCTATTGCGGTGGGAGTGAATCCAACAACCTATTTACTTGTTCACTATTTGAGAGTTTTTCATCATACTTCTTTAACGTGCTCGAGACAGTCAGAAAACGGTTTGTCAGATCAGTAAGACTCTCATTCTTGTAACCCACAAATGAGTTGAACTCCTTCTCAACCTGTATACCCTTGTCCTTAACTCATCATCTCCATGATAAAATTCACACCATGCATCATAAAGAGACTTGACATTCTTGTTTTGAGAAAGGACATCTCCAACAGTAATAGTTGGTATGTGTGGACCAGAGATGATTGATTCCCATTGATTATGATCCGTGTAGAAAAAGAATGCTTTCAGACACCTCTTCCAATCCTTAAAATTATCTCCATTGATTAGCCTCGAGGGTCTATTGGGTGCCACACTCTCCAAATCAGCAAGGGTGAGAGTAATCATCTTTGACATTGTAGTTTCGAAGAAGAATTGGTAGTTTCGCTTGATTGGGTAGTTTCGCTATAACTTTCGCCCAAAATTTCAGCAGTAGTTTCGCTAGTCAACTGCTTGATTATACTAATTTCGCAGACAATTTTGCACGAAACTAGCTTGAACTTCCGTTCAAATGTAAATTCAGCAGCACTTTCACTTGTTGATGGATCACAAACACTATTGAACTTTCGTTCAATGATGGTACTTTCGCTGAGGTTGCAAAAACAATCACAATAAGCAAAACACTCGTAGTTTCGCTGGCTGAAGCTCATAGTTTCGCTGAACGAACTTTAATTTCGCTGGATGATTCTGAAAACCTTTTTCAACATGAAATTGATCTGAAATCACTCAAATCTCAATGAACTTGAGATCTGATAATAACCAAAGCTTTCCCAACTAATAACTAACCAAATTCAATCAAATTCAATATCAAATACACTCAAATTTGATCCGGAATTGTTGAACTAGTGATATTGAACTCAACCAACCAAAAACCCCAAACAATCAAGAGCACAAAGGCTCTGATACCATTTTGATGGTCCAAATTGATCGAATCACAGCACAATTGATTGAATGAATCGTTTAATATCACTAACAAACATACAATAGAAATATTTGATGATGAAGAACAGACCAAAAGTATTCAAAAGTAAAAAAATCAAAGCCAATACAATGAATAGCATAAAGCTCAATAATATTTCAATGTAATTCCAGCTTACAAAATACATTTGCAACAAGGATCAGATGAATTAGGGTTTTGCAAGGTTAATCATAATGAATGAAACAAAAACCATATAAAGAGTTAGATAGTTTCGCTGTCAGCGAAACTATCATGCCCAAGCCTAGTTTCGCCCAGTTGAGAAACACAGTTTTGCCAGATGAAATAGAATGTTGACTATGAGCGAGACTGTCGTTTTGCTCATAGTTTCGCTGGGCAGCAAAACACAATAACTAACATACTTATAAATGTAAACTAACATTTAACCTATTACATTTAAACATAAACAAAAGCTAATCTAAGGTGAGTCCAACCTAATCTTGATCTTCAGTTGTTGTGGCTGCTAGGGTTTGAACGTAAGTTTTGGATCACTAGCAACTAGGGTTTTGTGATTGATTGATGTATTGATGGACATATTGTTAGCTATTCAGACATCTCAAAGTGTGATCATATGCCTTGTATTTATAGGCACAGAAATTTACTGTTATGGTAACAGAGAATTTGTTGGAAACAATAAATTTCTTATTATGGTAAGAAAATTACTCAGAGGATGTTATGATGTGACATATTCTCTGACTGAGTTAGAGTCGTCCGTAGGAGTTGACTTTATGACATCACTCTATGTCTGACTTGTTGACTTGATGTACTTGGTGAAGTACATACAAGTGTTGGTCTTCCGTAGATTATTGGTCTTTCGTAGGAGTTTTGCCTTCCGTGGGAAACTTCACTTGGTAGACTTCATCCGTAGCAAGTTGTTCATCCGCAGTAGATTATCTACAGAAGAACAAAATGTTCATCCGTAGATGATTCTTACACTTAGTCAATTTACAAAATTGACTAAGTATGATGTTAAGCCTGCAATCACACATAAATCAACACAGTTATGGGTTAAGTTATATATTGTAAGGTCCCGTTCCCGGGACGCACACAGTTATACAATCATCGGACGTAAAACATAAAACATACATGTAAATTTGCTAAAAACATCATAGTGGAATGCTAAATAAATCATTCCATATATTAATGACCACTTTTGCAAGACAATACAATCATTGTTAACTGTTACAAAAATCTCGTTGTCTGCATTACATCACAAAAATGTCATTTATCATAAAATGGATGCCATCCAAAAACTTGCTAAGTAGGTGCGCCCGTGCCATCCTTAGCAATCATTACCTGCCAACTAGAAAATACATAAAAAAGTCAGCATTGCTGAGTGAGTTCTAGTTTTGTAAATACAACACTTTATATCCGATTAAAACCATTCATTACTTTCGTTCGCGACCATGCATATTACGTACACATAGATAATCTTAATATTCTCTTTCATTATCATACTTCATCGCACGTTAATCATTATCATTCGTTCATTCATTAACCTTTACTTCTCATCCGGACCAATGTCATAAGCTACACCCCAAACATAGGCACGAAGCGGGTACTGGGTCGAAGTCTATAAATAGAACCCTAACATTACGCACATAGCCTAGCACCAGTACCGGGGCAAGCAACAAGGATCCCATACGTTTGGTCAGTCACAAAGACTAGACCCTTTTGTGTATCCTTACGTGCTAGCTAAACCACACACAGTTGAGCTAACAACATTTTAGAGTTGTGCACCTCCTTTCATTTGCTTGCAAGTCTTTACATTCATCCTTCATTAATGCATGCACTCATTCGTTCTTTACGTTCCACTATTCATTATCATTAACTTCCGCTTTTCATTACATAATACTTTACGTTTATCATTATAATCATACCACGGAAAGCTACACAATACTACGTAAGGAACATAAAGAAAACATAACATATACATACATAACATCATCACACATCATCATATAATCATCACACATCATCCACTCACATACACATACACATACAAAACAAGTACAAGTCATCACAGAACATAACCGACCCACCGCGGGACAGCGGGGGTTCGGGGGCGGCAGCTCCTGATAGCGGGGTGCTAGGGGCAGCAGCCCCTAGTGGGGTCCAAGGGGCAACGGCCCTAAATTTCATGCACTAACATCTATATCGCACGTGTTATAGAAAAATTGATTTTCCGGTTAAACCTCTTAAAATCTTGGTCATCTAAATACGTATATTTTGTATGCATTTCAAGCCCCAAACAAGTTTAAAACCTTTCAAATAGGAGATCTAGAACTCACCTGGATCAATGAGTAGCTTCTTAATAAAGCTTTCTAAGCAAGGGTCACACTACGCAACCTGTAGATAAGTTAACACTCAAAGGGGTTAATTTTTGCCTAATTTCGCTTTTAATTTCGCTGCAAGATCAGCAGATTTGCTGCTAGTTTCGCTGCCAGTTTCGCTGCCAGTTTCGCTGGCATCTTCGCTGCCAGTTTCGCTGGCATCTTCGCTGCCAGTTTCGCTGGCATCTCCGCTGCCAGTTTCGCTCCCAGTTTCGCCCAACTTTTGTTGGAAATTCAAGTCTGCGAATCTACCTGCGGAACTATAATTTCGCTTGAAGATCCATAGTTTCGCTAGACGACTGTATAATTTCGCTGGATGAACATGCAATTTCGCAGAACGGGCTGAAATTACGAATCAGCCCATTTTTAACCCAAAACTTCAATCTTTTACACCCAAAACCTTGGTTTATCTTCCATGAAGCTTTATCTAAGCTTTTTTCATGTTTTCTTAAACAAAAATGTGAGTTTTAGGTGATTCTTTGCCACTTTCTAACACCCCAAACCCTAGAATCCGAATTTACTCTTAAAGAAACGATTAAACTATATTTCTTACCTGGATTCTCGGTCTTTTCTTGTTGTTTGGGTGCCCGCAAACACCGATCTTTAATCTCTTGATCAACCGAGCCTTGAATCACCACTTTTTCTCCATTTTCTCTCTCTAGAAGTTGGGTGTTGAGTTGCAAATGAGAGTGGCTTTTGCTAATCCGTTTATATATACCGGGCATTCCCGGGACCTTAAACTCGTCGAACACATAACCCGAAAGGTTAACTCGGTCGATAACCCATTTCCATTTAATTTATATTAAATAATGTTGTCTAAGTCCATTATTATTAATTGGCTTGTTTTGACTTTATTTTGGGCGTTACATATATACAAAGCATACATTAAGATAATGATGTACAAGAGTTTATTACAACAGTTGATTAAAGTTCTAAGCCTATATAATGTATCTAGACCTATCAAGACTAGATCCAACAATACTCCCCCTTAGGCTTAGATAATTGTAATAAGTTCTTCAGACTTGAAAGCTCTTTTACTCTTGCAACAATCTTTTTATTGAAGTAGGAGACTGCAACTTTTTGATCATCATACTTGTATTTAATTTCCATTTTGCAAATCATCCTTTTTGTTTCAAAGCTCAACCCTAGAACATCCTCTTCTATGGTAAGAGTTGTCAAAAAACTTTTGTTGTATACTATCTCCAATTCATCTTGTTCAGAGATTCTTAATTCAGACACGTCCTTTACCTTTGTTCCTATCAGCTGGCCAGACTCATACTTCCTCCTCTTGTATACCTTGGCATGAAGTTTATCAATGACTTAAATGATATGTACATACAGGAATAAGTTATTTTGAGCTTGATCATGTTTGAGTTTTGGGAAGAACTTATCATGTAGATATGAAGTGTAGCTTGGATGAAGAAGTTTGATATCAACCAGATCAAAAGTCTTATCTTCATTTCTTAGCAGCACCAGTTATTTTGTCTTCTCAACATATCCCAACTCAGTTATAGGAAAAGTGTATTTATTTCCTTCAATAACCTTAATGGCAGCTGATTTTCTATTTGAGTATCCAACTCTCCTCAGGAATTCATCATCAACCAGTGTAGAGGATGTGGATTTGGATCTTCTCTGCCCTTGATTTCTTTTCTTATGTTCAGCATCTTCCCTTCTTGCTTCGTTAAGTACATCATCCTTGAATTTTGTTTTTAACTTCCCTACAGATACAAAGAAATCTCTTCCTTTTGGGCTTATTGGGTAGTTGGAGATGATTAAACTTTGGAGTCTTTGATTGATGTTCATATGTAGGATCATGGCTTTCAACTGTCGCTGGTTCAAAAGGAGTCCTTGATTGATGTTCATATGTAGGATTTGGAGCTTCAGTTCTGAATTTCGCCCCAGTCTCTAACTCTACCTTCATTACATTCTCCATCATCCTTCTAAGCTTTCCTACTCATCTACCTTCATTATAGGCATATTATATTTGCTGAGTTTGGCTATATCATAGTGACCTAGCTATTTCTTGATTTTTTGAATAGACTGAAATGTTGTTAAGGTTTCATAGTTGTAGTTGGGAATCATGAATCTTGCAAGCTCGAACCCTTTAAGCACATCCTTCATCTAAGTCATATTCATTCTTTCTACCATGTTATATGGAAATCCATGGTTGATCAATGTCATGAACATTACTAATTGAGGCTTCTCTTCCAAGATGTCTTTTGTTGTCAGTAGTTCATCACCTTTTGGTTCCTTTTGTTCTTTTTGAGAGTCCATATTTGTGAGTTCTTACCATTCTTCATCACTCTCAGTATCATCATTTGAAATGGGTTTCAAAGTTGACAGATCTACTGAAGGAGTGTGTTCTGGTGACATAGTTCTTGCTTCTTTTGGGGAATCTTTGGCTTCTATTACCTTTTTTTGAGTCTTTCCCAAATACTATCTTTTCCTGCTGTATTCAATGGTTGCCTTTGAAGCTTCAGCATATTCTTTTGTTGTTTATGTGATTGGAGCACTTGACTCTAAAGCACAGATTCTCATCTTAAGCTCATCAATTTCTTCAACTTTTCTTTTTAGAAGCTCTGATTGATTGCTCAAAGAGTTGTTTACATTTTCCACTTCCAATTGTAACTTCTCCCTTTCATCCTTCTCATGTTTCACAGAATCTTTAAGCTCTCTGACTAGCTCGTGAAAGGCGTCTATTACATCATTGTTATCTTGAGCATTTTCTCTCAATCTCTTCAATGATGCTTCTTGTTTGTTCAACAACTCCTCCTTTTCCCTTATCATCCCCTTCAACTCTTTTATCCTTTCCAACCTCTTGTTTGACTTAATTGTAAACTTGTTGTACTTAGCCACTAGGTAACTTTTACTTACATGAATGTCATCATCACTCAGATCATCTTCATGGTAAGCAATAAAATCAACATAATTAGCTTCACCTTCACCTTCTTCATTAACTACTTGCTCTTCTTAATTAATCACTTCCACACATACTGCTTCAGTTTTATCAGCTTACACATCATTATCATCTTCCTCAAGGTTTATCACTTTAGTGGGAATTGCACTTGTAGTGCTTGATTTTGATTCAGATGCTGATGGAGTTGATGATCAGTGGTGGGTGAAAATGGTTCAGTGTTGCTGGAGTTGATAGATGTTTAAGATTAGGAAATTGATAGTGGTTGAGTGTTGGCTTGTGACAGAAGTTCAGTATCACCACAATTGACTAATGCTTCAGAGTGAACAATAGAAATAGGCAAAGTGTGGTCACTTGCAGGTGATTGAATTTGTGGTGATAGAGGGTGTTGATGAATGGTGATTGGGGTGTGTGGGAGAGATAGGCAGTGTGTTCTCACTAGCATGTGATTGTACTTGTGGAGATATATGGTGGTGGTGTATGGGTAGTAGTGGAGGAGAGTAGGATGCTTGTTCAGTTGCAGCAGGAGAGATGTCTTCTTGATCTTCATATACCAACTCTTATGGAATATCAACATTTGGATCAATCACATGTGCAAACAGTGGCATATCTTCTCCTTCATATTTGCCACTTATCTTGTTAAGTACAGATCTGCCTCGGTAAGCTTGTACAAATACATCACCTTCTCTTTCAATTGAAGGCAACTCTGCATTGATGATCAGTTGAATGAACCTTGGAAACATGAACATATTATCAGTCTTCTAGACTCTAATTTGGTCACACATACATCCTAAGATATATTTTGAGTAATTGTATGTTCTTCCCTCAAAGATTCCAATTTGAGATTCGCTTTAGGTAAGTGTGACATAGAAACCGGTAAGCTTTGCACAATATCCCTTTGTTGATTTCTCCCCTTTCATAGTCACTATCAAATCCCAACAAATTGAATATCTTCTCAATATAGTCATGTTCAAAGACATCTGGGTGACCTATCTCTTGTTCTCCCAAGTGAAGAACTCTCCCAATGATCTACTCATCAATTCTCAATCGTTTATTTCTAATCTCTGCATATATAACTTCATTCTCTCCTTCTTCTTCTATCTGAGCAGAATTCCAGAAATCAACAATGTGTAATTGATAAATAATTGATCTACTGTCAGAGCATAAAACAACCTAGACCATCTTAAGTATCGAATAATTAATCTACACCCTTTAGATATAGGGTCGTCAGCATTTAGAAAAGCACAGACATTGTGTTCTCTAGCAAATCGGTTTGCCATCTGCACATAAGAATGAGAAGGATAGGTTAAAGCACAATTTTCAAGCATAAGAATGTGAATATTTTTTATGATAAAGACGAATCAAACTGTTCATTATTGATAATTATGATATGTTTTACCTTGTAAACAATGATCTAGAGTTGAATCATAGATCAAGTTTAGTGTATGGTTTGATGTTTTGATGAGGGTAATTTGAAAGTTGGCGGAAAGAGGGGTTAACTTTTTGTGAACGATATTCTAGGTCTGAAAAAGTATTTTTTTTTTAAAAGTGGATAGTAAATAGCTAGTTAAAAACATCATTTATACTCCCTTGGACTAAATAATTTCATTTATTAATTATGTGGGACCATCTTTCCTTATTACCCTTCCGTGGAGTTTTATTGATTCCGCATATTCTAGTTCTTCGGTAGATCATCTACAGATGCCCAACCTTGAAAGAACTGAATTTGATGAAGTATAATTTGATTTTTCATAGGTTACCAATCTATGAAAATGTATTATACTTTAAAATATCACCACATCCGTAGGTTACCGATCTATGGTTGGTCATATTTTTCGTGTTTTAAGTTTCACACTGTAACATCTGCTCATAAGAAAAATGCAATGTAGCTTCTGCTGAAGTCCAAATTTTGCATTGTAACTTCTGCTGAATTGTAAAGTTTGAAACTTATTGTTTGTATGATTCTATCAAAATATTAGAACCATTTGTTGCTTTTGGACCTTGTTGACTTTGTTTTCATGGCAAATGTGCAGGAAATTGATTTGACTTGAAAAACCTCATGTATCCTGCAGCCAATTTAGTGCACAAGTCCCAATTCCTTCATTTGACTTTTTGAAAATTCAGATTTCATGATTTTATGCACTAACTACTCCCCCTAAATTTGTGATTAATGATGAACTAATGCATTTATCATAAATTTATCTAGAAGAATAGCATGAAAGGCACTAGTCTGTCCAATAGAACTGGAAATAACTTAGCTAAAATTATAAACAAAAATGAATTAAAGACATATGACACAAAGCATTTTCTTGTATCAATTTGTTTGATGATATGAGAAATTATCTAGTGTTAATTGCAAGTGTAATGTTCCACATAAATTCAAACAGAAGTATGTGTTCAACTAGGCATGCTACTTATCATGTTTTGATGTTGATTAAAGATAGACAATTATGGGCTCCACATTTAATTCACATTAGAGTTTGTCCTCCATTTGTGAGCAAATTCATCACTTTTTCACGCTTAAAAACTATATGCTTTAAGTTAGAAGTTCAATCTTTAGATTTATTTGAAGTCTCATTAATGCATTGATACAAAAGCTCTTAAGTTAATATAGAGTTGATCACAATGGATTCTTTTTAGAGCTTAGATATGATCATCCTCAGGTCACCAGGTCTTTTCTTTCGTAAAACAGAGGTGCCTTTAACCCATGTCTTTGTTTATAGAAAACAGAGGGATGATGAGGTTCATAATCTGTTCACCAGTTGGTGACTGATGTATACCAAGGTGTTCATAAACCCAGGTCTTTGTTTACACAAAACAAAGAGAATATGATTTGCAAAGATAGAAATTATAAAATGTTGTTACATAGTGTGCTTGGGTGAGTGATTTGATCACATCAGAATAAGACTTACATGCTTGATCCTCAAAATGGAATTTCACACAGACAGTCATCTGTTCATTATGTTATGCATGCACTTAGTGTATTTTCCACTCAAGCTGAACCTACTCACATAACAAAGCATTTCTGATCAGACTTTAGTTAAAGCTAAAAACTCAGGAAAGTAACAAAGACATAGTGTACTATTATTTCCCAGATATATAGTATGCTGAAAAAGAAGACAACTTAATGAAGACAATATTTTTATATTTTTGTATAATTTTATGAATGTTTTTGGATTTTTTATGAATATATATACAATGACAGATTCATGTTTTTCTTTGTTAATGATAATTAATATAAATTGATCATGCCCAAAGATTCGATTGGAAAATTAAATCTAACTGAGTCAAAGACTTTAGTAAATAAATCAGCAAGCTGATTTGTTGTATCCACTTTGACAAACTTGATTAAACCTTTTTCTGAACAGTCTCTCAGAAAACGATATCTGATTTCAACATGTTTTGTTTTACTATGTTGCACTGGATTAGTAGTGATGAACATAGCAGTTGAATTATCAATATGAATTGGTGTTTGAAGGAAATTGTAACCATAATCAAGTAATTGGTTTTGCTACCAAAGAACCTGATATCAACCAGCTAAGGAGCTATGTAGCCTCAGCTGTGATACAGATACATTTGTTTGCTTTTTGCACTGCCAAGAATCAAGTCTTGGTCCTATGAATTGACATCCACCAGTTGTGGATTTTATGTTGTTGTTGCATCCTCCAAAGTCACTATCAGAGTATGAATAGAGATTGAAATCTCTATCTTTGGGATACCAAAGTCCAAGAGCTGGCTTCCCTTTATGATATCTAAATATCCTCTTAACACTATTCAAATGTGACTGTTTAGGATTTGATTGGTACCTTGCACAAACACACACAACAAATATTATGTCAGGTCTGCTTGTAGTTGAATACATTATGTCATTGATCTATACACTCTTTGATCAAGTGATTTCCCTGTAGGATCAGGTACAATCTTGTCTATTGTGGATGTTGATGTTTTGCATGAAGAAGTATCAGCAAGATTATACTTTTTCAAGATTTGATGAATATACTTTTCTTGATTAATAAAGATGTCATCTGGTTTCTAATGAACTTGTAAACCAAGGAAGAAGGTTAGTTCTCCCATGGAGCTCATCTGAAATTCAGATTTCATTAAACCTTCAAAGCTTTCACACAATCTCTTGTTTGTTGAGCCATAGATAATGTCATCTACATAAATTTGGACAACCAAGAGGTCTTGATGTTCTTGTTTGAGAAAGAGAGTCTGATCTATTGTGCCCCTTTTATATCCATGCTTTAGTAAGAATGATGATAATGTGTCATACCACTTTCTTGGAGCCTGATGAAGACCATACAAAGCTTTGTCAAGCTTGTATACCCTATGTGGGTAATCAGGATCCTTAAAGCCTGGAGGTTGAGCAACATAGACCTCCTCATCAATTTTTCCATATAAGAAAGCACATTGTACATCCATTTGGTAAATTGTGAACTTCTTATATGAAGCATAGGCTAGGAATACTTTTATGGCTTCAGTCCTTGCAACTGAGGCAAAATTTCATCATAATCTATTCTTTCTTCTTTGGTATATCCTTGTGCTACCAGCCTTGCTTTGTTTCTCACTATAATGCCCCTGTCATCTAGTTTATTCTTGAAAATCCACCTTGTGCCGATTGAATATTGACCTTCAAGAAGATCAACTAGATTCCAGACTTTCTGCTTTCTAAATTGTTGAAGCTCTTCTTGCATCGCTTCAATCCAGCTGTTATCCTTCAATACAGTAGTAATGTTAGGAGGAACCACTTGTAAAAGAAAACAAGTGAAGAGACAAATGTTGGTTGCTCCCCTTTGGCTTCTAGTGGTTCTTTCATTAAGATTACCAATAATATTTTCAATTGGATGACTTTTATGAATTCATGTTGTTAGAATAGATGCAACTGGAATGTATGATTCCAAGTAAGTCATATTCATTGATTGAGAGGGATCCAGCTGAGATGGACAATCAACAAGCTGTTAAGATCATCATCATTTTAATCCTCTAAAGCTGAATGATATCCCTCCTCATGAGTTTATGCATCAGCATCATTGTGAACAACTTCCGTAGGAACATCTATGGATGTGTTTTGAGCTTCCGCAGAGTTACAGAAACATCTACGGATGTTGTTTGTTGATCTGCTGACATAGTTTCCTTAGAATGTATTGTAGCATCTCCAGAGAATGGGATATCTACTGGTGTAGATGGAACATCTGCGGATGTAGTGGTCATTTCTCCGGATGCAATAAAAACATCTGCGGATGCAGAGTTAGCTGCTGCTGATCTGTTTAGTTTGCCCGTGTTCTGCATTTCATGGATGATATGAAGTTCCAGGATCAGAAACACTGGAAGAGTGTGGTGATGGTCTTGGAGGATCAGCAGATATTAGAACTTCATTCATATTTGGAGGAACATATGGATAGCATGAATCCGTAGAACCTGCAGTATTCAAATAACCAGAGTTAAATGAGTTTGTTAATGCATCTATATCAAACAACCATGATGATCCTTTAACAGATTTTGGAAATAAGAATTCATCAATGATAAATAAGGTGTTACTTCCATAATGTTTTGCTGTGGAATATAAACTCTATATGATTTAAAAGTTGAGGAGTACCCAACAAAGAAACCATTATAGGATTTTTTTCAGAAAACTTGCCCAATTGTTCTTTTGTGTTTAAAATAGACAGATGACACCCAAAAGCTCTAAGATATCCTATGAAAGGTTTTATTTTAAATAAGAGCTCATATGGTGTTTTGTTATGTTCTTTGACAATTAAAGTCCTATTTTGAACATTGCATGTTGTGTTCACTGCTTCAGCCCAAAAGGTAATAGGCAATTGTGAATCAGCTAGCATTGTTCTTGCTGCTTCAATAAGAATTTTGTTTCTTCTTTCAGCAACTCCATTTTGTTGTGGTGTTCTTGGAGCACTAATTGCCTTGCTATGCCTTTATTCCTATAAAAGGAATCTAAAATATTATTAACAAATTCAGATCCATTATCAGTCTTGAAAATTTTGACTTTTAGATCAAGTTGATTTTCAATCTTAGTGACAAACTCCATTAATGTTTCTGATGATTCACTCTTTTGTTTTAAGAAAAAGACCCATGTGAATCTAGTGAAATCATTAACAATAACCAAACGATATTACCTTTTGCCAATGCTCATCACATTGGTTGGACCAAATAGGTCCATGTGAAGCAATTTGAGTGGTGTTGAGTTTGTGTTGATAGTTTTGGATTTATGTGACACTCTATGTTGTTTTCCTTTATAACATGATGAACAATGATTGGAATAATAAAATTCTCTCTTTGGTAGTCCAATGACTAGGTCATTTTCACTAATTTATTCATGTTCTTCATGTTGGAATAAACACGCCTTCTATGCCACAACTGATATTCATCTTCTAATGACTTAGACAATAGGCATGTTTCATTGCTTGTGAGTGCAGTATTGTTTATATCCAAAACATATGTGTTTTCTTTTCTTGATGCTTTAAGAAGTATCCAATCTTTTGGAATGGGAAAATCTAGCTTAAGAATGTAACAGTTAGTGTTCTCAAATAAAGTGGTATAATTTTGATCACAAACTTGAGACACACTCAGTAAATTATATTGTAAAATTTCACAATAATTTACTTTCTCAAATTTAAGCACACCATTAGTTACCATTCCTTCACCAACAACCACTGTCAACATAGGAGGCATTTTAATGTTTGAAATCATGAAGTAGAGATTAGTTTCCTGTCATATGCCTGAACAACCACTATCAACATACCATTTGTTGTCGGTCCTCCATGCTTGTTCCTGCATACATAAAGAAATCAATTAGAATGAGGAACCCAAGCCTCAATGATCTTGGGTTAACCACTATTATCTAAAATTGTTACTCCCTCATGAATGAGTCTTGATGTTTCAGTGTTGATTTTAGTGTCAACTGATTCATTATATTTTGTTTGTGGTGAGGATGACTCTGCTAAAGATGAAACTTTGTTCTTGTTTCTCAAGCCCTTCTTCTTTCACCTTCTTTTTGTTTGGCTTTTGCATTGATTTTGATGATGATCCTTGATTGAAGAAAGTTTCACTATCGTTTGATTTTGATTGCGGTATTTAAGTACCCGTTTTGAAAATGATCAAAGAAAGTGTCTGAAGGACCGATTAAGGGATGTTCAATACAACACAACACACAATAAAGAGATTGTTTATAAGGGGAAGCTCATCTTTCCTTTTCATCCTCTTCTTAGAGAGGAAGCTCATCTTCAAGAAATCTGATGAGGATATTAGAGGCATTCTTCACTATTTTTCACTATTTCCTTTTCATCCTCTTCACTCATGGGGTCTATGAGGGGAAGCTCGTCTTCACAGGTTCCACACCTAGAAGATCTTGCAGACAAGATTGTGTGTAGAGGAGCTATCTTACTAGATCACAGTCCTTGCTTATTTTGTTAACAAGAAAGGATGAGGATATTATGTTCTTGAAGGTCTCTTTTTTAAGAACACATTTTTCTGCCATGGCTTTGCTGATCACAAGCTCAGCCTGGCATTCAGTCAACTTAGTTATAAGATCTTTGATTTGAGTCCTATAGTTCGTATGTTCATGTTTAAGAGTTGAAATGGTTTTCTCTAAGTCCTTTATTTTTAGTTTATAATCATTCTCAGCTCTTTTGAAATCAGATTTTAATATATTTAAAGACTCACAGATCTCATCTCTAGGTTGTAGGACCTGTATCTGTTAACTTTAGCAATACATTCAGGTGTACAAAGATGTTCCAATACCTTAGCTTCATCATGGTCTGCCATAAGTGCTTGGTTTGGAGATACATCTTCCACCTGAAAGCTCCAGTCAAAGCCTCCTTCTTCAACAGCAACTGCAGCTTGCTGCTTTGGCTTCTCATTCTAGGGGGCTCTTTTAGTGTAGTTTGGCCTGGCTTGTGTTTGGCCACCATTTGTCGTTGGTGCCTTACACTCCCTTGCAAAGTGGCCCATCTGGTTACAGTTGTAACACTTTACTTTGCTTTTGTCCAGCCCAAACATTCCACTAGCTGCATTGCTTGGAAACTTTCTCCCTATCCTCTTGTAGAATTTCTTGGTTCTATGAGTGAGGAGAGCCATTTGCTGAACTATCTCCACGTATTCCAGGTCATCTGGATGGATACAGTCCAGATCTTCAAGGGTGAAAAGAAAGTTGCATGTGCTTTCATCAACAGACACAAAGGCATGTGAAGTGCTTGTCTCTTGAAATGGGCTTCCTTGAGTGTAGCTTTCTATTGGTGTCTCCGGAAAGATGATGAAAGGACACTTTTGTGAGTTGTCAGGGTAGCAGATAAGATGATGTTGTGGTTCTCAACCACATGGAGGGTTGAACTCTGCTGATTGCTAGAGTTACCATATGAACTTTGCATGTTCATCTCCATCTGGTATCCACTAAGAATACCACACAACTCTGTCAAAGTGAGAGTCTTAAGGTTCTAAGTTCTAGGATGAGAGGACATAAACTTCCTTACAATGTCCCTGTTTTCAAGAGTTACTCCAACATCCATTAGAGTGTCCACAATCTCAACATACCTGAAGTATTGTTAAGTCATGGTTTCAATTGTCTTGAAGGTGAAGTTCTCAAACTGCTTCTTCAAGAGGTCCTTCTTGTTCTCTTTTGCCTTATTCGACCCCTCATACATGAGCTTAAGTGCCTCCTATAGTTTCTTGGCAGTTTTGCAGTTTCTTGAAGACCCTGTAAATGGAGTCTGGAAGAGCACTTTGGAGTGCAGTCATGGCTTTTTGATCTATGTCAATCTTCTTCCTATCTTCTTCAAAATAGTCAGCTGGCACCTTTGGTATCATACCACCCCCAGCAGCAGCTGAAGGGGTGCTTGGTATGTGAGGTTCTGAGACAACAGATTCCCACATCCTAGAGTCTTGCGACTTGATGAACCCTTCCATTCGTTGGCACCGAGTGTCAAAGTCTTTGGGAGTGATCAGTGGGGACTTTGTCATGGTTCTAACTTCCATATCAGCTTTAATGGTAGCTGCCATATGAATGTTAAGTATTTTGTGTGTGTGAGGATCTTAAGATGGTGAGATCTTGTAATCAAGAGCCTGGAATGCACCGATACCAATTTTAGAACCGATTATGGGATGGTCAATACAACACAACACACAATAAAGAGAGTGTTTAGAAAACTTAACAGATCAAATAGGGAACTGATAATAATATGGTTTGATACTTAGAACACAAGTGAATATGAGACAGAACAAGAAGCAAACAACACAAGTATTGGTTTTAAAGAATGTTGTATATTGCTCTCAAGTTCTTTACAAGTGTTACAAAGCATAAAGAAAAGATAAAAGGACCTGAGATACTTTATACTACATCCTATAGCCGGTCATACTTAGAATGCCAGCTGGAAACATATGATCTAGACAACACCAAATCAAATGTAGAGTCAAAAGGCAGATTGCCTTTTAACTAGTGACTATGACATGCCATAGCTCACATCCTAATATATTACCAAAAGGATAAAAGTACATAAAGTAGAAAGCAACAGACTCAAGAACTCAATGTACAGTTACCAAAAGCATGAACCTTTTCACCAACTTATGAAAGTTGGTGAGTCAACAGAGTAGTAGTCCAACTTTATTGAAAAGTACATCAGAGAAAGCATGTTTCAAAAGTCTTCGGAAGAAATCAGTCTTCACTTATTGGCTTCGAAAGACTTTGTCTTTGAAGCTTCGGAAGACTTCACTTTTGGCTTCAGAAGATGTTGGTCTTGGCTTCGAAAGATTTTACACTTAGAATAATTCTGATACAGGGTGTAAAACTTCCGAAGCATGTTTACTTTGCACTTAAGTGCATGCATACAAGAGAGACTTTGAATGTTTTTGGTGCATTGGCCTTACATTAAGCCTTATAGTGTCATCAGCATTCGCTGTCTTCTCTGTCAAATCCACCTTCTTGTGAGGTGCTTTGGGTTGAGAATGTGGTATTCCTTCTTCTTAAAAGGCTTACCATTAGCACGTGGTTGCTTTTTTGCTTTTGGCAACTTTTGTTTTTGCTGTTGCTTCTTTGGCTTTGAATCTTCTGGATTATCACTTGATTGAGAGTCTGATTCAGCCTTCTCAGATTGTTGCTTCTTTTTGCTTTTGGTTTTGTTCTTTTTGTTAAAATAATATTCCTGAGTGGAATGGTTATTTTTGTTACAAATTACACAATGTTTGTTGAAGTAACAATCAGAGGTCATATGCTTGTTCATATAGCAAATGGAGCAGTAGTTGTTGAAGTAACAATCTTCAGTGCTTTGATTATTCATGTCACACCATTTACAATACTTTTCCAATTCTTCACTTTCATGAACAGTCACCTTCTTCTTCTTTTTATGTTCTGCTAATTTTTTCTCAAACTTGGCAGCTGATGAATCCTTGTTTTTCTCTGACATTATATCAAAGGGTTATTGTTTAGGAGCATATGACTTCAGTTCCTTAAGATTCACAATCTTTTGTTGCTTTGTTTTCTTGATGGTGATTGCATCCTTTTGCTTCCGCAGATCTTCTACGGATTTAGTAGATTTTTGCTTCCACAGATTTGCTACTGATGAATATACTTTCTTCTTCCTTGCTGATTGTGCTTGCATTGCTTTTTCTGTGGAAGATATTTTAACTTCTTCCGTAGATGTGCACTTCACACCATCTTTTGTTGTTGAAGGTTTTTGATGTTTGTTAAGCTCATGAAGTCCTTTATTTAACTGAGCTATCCTCTTGCAGATTGTTTTCAACATATTTCTTTGCTTAGGAGGATAAGGCAGCTTGGTTTCTTCAAGAAAACTTTAGGAATGATGGTTCAAATGAAATATTTTTACAAATACCCAAATCATCCACATTTTTCTCAACATGTTCATTAGAATCATCCAAATCATCACATTCATCATAGTCAAATTCTAAGTCATTTTGTTTGAATTGTTCTCATTCAGAAGACTTAGTTTCACTCACCTCGGAATCATTACCATTTACCAATTTATTAATTTTTGTTTTAAAGTTGGTTCTTGGCACAAAATGGTTTGATAAACTGTTTGTCATTAACTCAGGTAAAGGTGTGTAATTATCATTCAGAGGGGGTTCAACAACATTGAATCCCAAACCATACAAGTTTTTTGATTCAATATGAGTATTTAACAATTTCTCATATTGCTAATATGACAATTGAAACTTCAAAAGTTTCACTTCAGTTGATGCATGATCAGACATGGATTTTGTTAAGGAAGTGGTCAGATGCTCAACTTGGGCTTTTAAGTTGTAATTTTCAGAAACAAATTTATCTAAATCTTTTTGCAATAAGTTGATTTTGATTTGATATAGTTTATGTTCTCTCACATGAGATTCATTTAAACCATTGTTTCTTTTACTTTGTTAGGCAGTTGTTGAGCATGGACTCTATATCTTTCAACTTCTTCAACACACATTGATGAACACAATCTATCCCTTACCTCTCTTGCCATAGGTAGGACTTTGTTCTCCATTTTGGCCATTTGAGCATGATTTTCTTCCAACACCTCCTTCCCATACATGCTCCAGTCACATGTTCCATCTTGCAAAATTATCAGCCCAGTTTCTTTTGAGTTGCATGGCCCTGCTGATGAACTTGTGGCTGGTGGGGATGTGTGGTTAGCTAAGGTTGTCTGAAGGATCTTTGAGTTGTTGATGGTTGATAAGATTGATGTTAATGAGACTGATGTTGCTGATTTTTGTTGGAGCTGTACAAGATAGTCTATATTATTAACACAATCAAAGTCAACAAAAGTCAACGTCACGGTCAAAGTCTACGCCAAAGTCAAACCCGACACGTTAGAGACGAAGAACCGAGACGAGACGTTGAAGATTTAGATGACTAGGAGTTTTATTGTAATAAATATATTTTGTGTCAACAAAATATATTTTGTGTAAACAAAATATATTTAAATATGATTTAGTCAATTTTATGTTTTATATGCAATTTCTATTAATTAGCCTAAGTCTACGGGGTCAAGTGCAATTAGTGAAGTCAGGACCTGGTATTTGAACGAAATACCGTGTGATTGCGTGTTAAACCAACTCAAATAGTGCGGAATCCTATTTGATTGGCGATCCAATCAGTGAGAACACACGATGAATCAATCAAGAATTGATTTCAACGTCAGAAATCGATTAGGAACCGATCTGATGTGTTCTATGAACTTGGAGAACGATTTGGGAGGCTTCTGGACGGCTAGGGTACGTCTGGAATCGTAATGGGATGAATGCTTACGTTTTCCCACGAATTGGGTATATTTATAGGTTAGTATTGTTCAATCGTGCGACTGGGCCATAAGTATGGTTCAGTCGTGCGATTGAACCATGCGGTTGATTCATCCGCACGACTGAGTGCTCAGTCGTGCGATTGAGTCAATCTTATGTGTCAATCATACGACTGATCCAGTCTCCTGGTTCAGTCGTGCGATTGTGTCAATCGTATGAAGTTATTCATGCGTGTGGTCCATTCGCATGGGCCATCCGCATGAGAACTTCATTAAGTTAAGTTTGAATGTTTTAATTAAGATAACATAATGTGCAATCATTCAAACATTCATAAACCCAATCAATACAATCACAACTTATTAATGAAATATTAAACATCACAAGTAACAACCAATTCATATCATTTCATTAATCGATTACAATTACATCATAATCAGACAGACAAGTTCATTACATTACAAATCATGATCTAGGGACATACATGTATCAACAAACTCCCCCTTGGACCTAGATCTATCTATTCTCTTGTCTTCTGCATCACCTCCTTATACTTCTTGTACTTCTCCTCTTTAGTGACTCCTGCGTGTATCTCAAAAGCAAAGCAGAGTCTTATGACATTTTGGAATTGGAGGGCTTGTACAATATCTTGCGTGTCATAGAATAGTGGCCACTTGTATAATGTGTAGACATCATTAGCAGACAAGTTGGTTAGCCACATTGGGTCGAATACCCTGATAGTATCCATTTGTCCCTCTTTATTCAACACTATAACAGCTTCAGCGGTTCTCCAATCGTAGTACCACCATTTGAAGTGGGGAGTGAAGTCCTGTGGCATTTCCCTGAGAGGAATTCTCGACATTGTTCTCGGGGGACTCCACTTCAGCACTATCTTTGGCTTACCAGTTATGGGATCAACTTCAGAACGTCTGATATACCTCGTAGGTTGTTGAGGTTTGAAGTTGACCCACCTGGTGTGGTACTCTTTCCTCAGGGCAGCCTCAAACCAGCCTGACATCTTTCTCGGGTCAGCATACAGCAGCTTTAGTTTAGCCAGCTGGTTGAGCTCAAAACCAGGTAGAGTCTTCAGATCATGTGGGAACCTGAAGTACTCTATGCCCTGCTCCCTCTTAACTGCATAAGCGTTAAGGTCTTCAAAATAAGCCCAAGAGATAATCCTGCCCGACACCTTATGGTGTTTCTTGACTCTGTAGAGCTTGGTGTAGGCATCTCTCTTTGGTGCAGCACGCTGGGCTCTTACTTCTTCAAAACAGGCAGCCCATTCAGCCTTGCGAATATCTACGTCTGCATTGGAGGCTTGGGCTGTTCCTTCAGTCTTTTCTGCTTCTTGCTCCATCTTGTCAAGTACCTCAAAAGTATCACTGACTAGGGATTCACCCAGATTGGGGACCACATTTCCCTCGGCGTCAGCGTACTGAGGATACTCTTCTGCAGTGGTGTCTTCAACCTCAACTTCATCAATATCATTCAGTTCCTCATCACTGGTTGAATCAACTGTTGGAGCGTCCTTCACTATTTCATCGGGATTGAGTTTGAACATTTCTGCTATTTGCTCATCAGACAGGTCATGAATTATCTCCCCTTCTTCAGGGGTATAACTCACAGACCGTCTTACTATCCCTTGTAGGTCAAGAATCATGGTTAACTGAGTCTTGACCATTTGAAGGGGAGCAAAGTCAAACTCATCCCTTTGAAAATTTGGATCTGTTTGAGATAAACATTCAACACATAAATCATTAGTAATTAATCAAACAGACATACATTAACTTAATATATATAAACATTTAATACACTTGTTTTTCATTACATGATTCAAGTACAAAACAAATAAATACATAAAACGTCTAATCAGTACTTTTGTCTTGAATCTGTGGCGTGTCGCTCGGAGGAGCAGAAGTAGTGGATGACTGGTCTTGTCGACGTTTGGATCTCCGCTCCTGACCTGAAGCAGAGGCCGATGCAGCCGCATCCCCTCCTTCTGCCTCGTCATCATCATCACGTCCTTCTGTCCTATCTTCTTCAGACTCCTCATCATCATCATCTTCCTCATCATCATCCTCATCTTCATCATCATCATCTCCATCATCCCCGTCACCTTCCTTTAGCTTCAGGGGCTCATCCTTCGACCCCTTCAGCCTCAGCATGATAGTCTTGTTGGTCGTCTCCAACTCCTCAATACGTTTGACGGACTGAGCCTGAATGTCTTGGAGTTGGGACACCTCAACTCTCTGCTGGTCTATGACCCGAGCCTGCTCTGCCAGTTGCTGAGATTGGGCAGCAGCCAGGTCGGTCAGCTGGCGGATCCGCGCCGCCTTCTCCTCGTCAGCAGCAAGCAGACGCATAACCATACGGTTAAGCGCTGAGAGCTGCTCCTCTACCCCAAAGTGAGGTAGAGTAGATCCATGAGCATGTGAGGGCTGGGCTGACGGTCCAGCCTGATGTGTGGTGGTGGTGGCAGTGGCCGTGGTGAATATGGGTCGGTGGGTCGATGGTGGTGAAGTAGGGGTGAATGGTCTGGTGATGGATGGGATAGCTACAGTGGTGGTGGGTAAAGTGGTGGATGTGGTAGTAGGAGTAGTGGCTGTGGTGGCTGTGGTGATGGGTGGTATGTCAGTAGTGGTGGTAGTGGTGGCTGTGGTGGTAGTCACGAAGGTCAAACGACGCTTCTTCTTCTTCAACCCATGTGGTTGAGCCATCCGCTTCCTCCTAGTCCCGGAGGAAGTAGATGCTCCCCCTGCAGCTCTGCTAACTGACCCTGGAACGTAGTTAGGGTCAGTATCTCTCTCCGAGGAGTCCCTTGGGTGCTCACCAACCACCTTAAGCCCGTGGTCTGTGGGAACTACTTTGCTTCCCACAGTCCTGGTGAGGGGCTCCTCGTCTGACTCCTCCTCCTCGATATCACCAGCGACGAACTCTTGATGGAAACCGGCCATCTCTGCGACCTCTCCGGCAGTGGCTGACCCCGGGGGAATAACGTCTGTATCTGTGCCTCTAGATGGGGCAGGCATGTCATCCCCGGCGTCGCCGCTATCATCATCATCAGAGTCAGTCTCTGGTATAGCAATATGCTCCACATCTGAGTCACTGTCCTCGTGGCGCCACTTCCTCTTTGCTGGCGCCACATAATCAGCACGGGCCAGATGCCCAAACAACCTCCTGACAGGGGGCTTCACCTGCTTCCCCCTGTATACCTTCATCCGGCCAAGAGTCGTGTCGTCCATGAACTCAAGAATAACAGCTCCTCCTTCTCCTTCGGCAGGGAGGGAAGCTTCTGTCAATGATCATCTGTAGAAATCTAGGGTACATACAGAAGCCTTCCTTCCCCTTCCCCTCGAGGTTCTCCACCAAGTAGGTGAATATCATCTGGAGAAGCTGAACGGGTGGTTCAGCACCAACGCTGCATAAGCGTTCTGAATCTGGTCAGAGAGCTCGTCAAAACCTCCCTTCCGTGATGCTATACACTTCAGCAGCACGTGCGCAAGGTACTTAAACTGGGGACAGAGGTTACTCTTGTTGAGTACCCCGGCATTGATGTCCCCAGAGTACTTGGCTCTCATGAACATCCACGGACCGTGAGGGGGTGTAGACGTGTGGGACACTCAGCATCGTCTCCAAACTGTAGAACTATCCTCAGATCCTCCTCAGAACATATGATAGCCTCACCAAAAATCGAGCTCTGATGCAATGAGGCTCGGTGGATCTATCTACAGATGCGCCTTCCCAGAAGGCCTGCTGCACTGATCTGTACGGTGTGCAGGGAGTGTAGATATAGCATGAGCGATCCTGGATCTGTGTAAAAGTAATAATGCCTGCGAAGTCGGCTGCATTCCTGGATGTCAAGTCCAGGTGAGCACATATGTTGTGCTTGGTGCTCATATTCCATCTACTCGCCATCTGTAACACATAATAACATAAACGTTAGTTTCGTTGGCTAAGAGTATAAAGCAACACTTAAACTTTGAAAAAAACTATCTGTCATGCGATTGGGTTGTACGACTGAAGACAGTCGTGCGACTGAATTGTGCGATTGAGGTTCAGACGTGCGATTGACCTCATGCGCACGACTGAGTGTGCGACTGGACTCATGCGCATGTACTCTTGTGCGGTTACACCAGTCGTGCGACTGAGTCTCATTCGCATGGTTCAGTCGTGCGATTAAGTGATTCGCACCCTTCAGTCGTGCGACTGAAGTTCATCCGGACGACCAGTCGTCTGTCTCATGTGTTCAGTCGTCCAAAGATCGAATCTACGCAGAATAAGTCTTATCACTCAATTAACCGGTTCTTTAGTGTCGCTTCTCTTCCCTAACAACCTATTTTACTCAATTTTAACATATTACTTAGTTTTAATAGGTTATTAGGGTTTGACATTCGCGGTTCGCATTCACAGTCGTTTTAACCCAATTAGGGTTTCATTCTTCTGATTTCGATGGAATAAGACTTCAAAGTACCTGTATGATGATTAGCGAACGTCAATCACAGAATCAACAAGAAAATCAGCAAATGAAATTTTGGCAGAGTAACGGTACATATGCGATTAGGGGCGATTTGAGAATGAGGAGTGAGTCTCTGCGACCGACTCCACCTCTATTTATATCCACCCTAGATCCAATCGTGCGACTGAGTTCATTCGCACCTTTCAGTCGTGCGAGTGGGACTCAGTCGTGCGATTGGGTCAGTCGCCCTTCTCCAGTCGTCCGACTGAAGTTCAGTCGTGCGACTGACTCACTCGTTCGCACTTAAGCCTCCGATTGGACTAATCGTATGATCCATTCGTGCGAATGGACTTCATTCGTATGGTTAGTCCATACGTATGGTCCATTCGTGCGAATGGGTCATACTTAGTTAATTTCTGCTATTTTACCAATTTACCTTTAGACTCTTTTAAATTAACGTTATGACCTTTTGATCATCTCAGACATGATCCTTTTATCTTGAAAACACTTTGATCACCTCAGACGTGATCCTTTTAACCACTTTGGTCACCTCAGACGTGACTTATATAACCTTTCAAAGCACATATGGTCATCTCAGACATGACCCTTTTAGTGAGTTTATTCCTTCTGATTTTCCTGATGTAGCCCGACACTTGACTCAAATTAAAACTTAAAACGACTAACTAATTTAAGAATTTAAACTAATTACATAATCAGACATATTTTTGGCTTTTGTGAGAGATAAATCCAGAGATTGATATCTACGGGATTTGGATCGGGAGTAGATAGCTTCAACTTAGGTTGATCACATCTGGACCAATTCATTTTTTGGAATCATACAGGCAATTCAAATCATTTGGGACTCGTTATAAAACCTTTTGATGCTCAAGTTCTCGGTGTTCATCCAGAGTCGTTAGCAACATAAGGAAATCATACTGAAACTCTTAGGTTTTCACATTGATTTGAACCTTTGAGAATGTAGCCACAATGATTGTCAGTATGTTTGTCCACTTAAATCCATACACAGACTTTTGACACAGACTGGTGACTTATTTAGGTTTAATTATTTCAACTAACACTTGTGGATCCCACACTTATATGGTAATCAACATCCTCAGGAGCTTTTGAGCGGTCTACGGGTATTATTACAAGAAGAGACTATTCTTAGAGCTTTCAAAGAGAAGCCTGTCCTCAGGTCAGTGCCATCGCACAGCAGAGAGGCGGCAAACAACAATGAATTCTAGAATATCTAGGTTATGCTTATCCTCAGGTCAGTGCCATCGCACAGCAGAGAGGCACATAACCTATCTCCTTGTTAGAGCAGCTTATTTTATTTTGCACAAAATGCACCAACAACATAAGTCATTAGCTTTATTGCATTTGTCTTTCAATTTTTCTTTTGCTTTGCTCTAGTTATGGTCATCCGCACACATTTGTGGCGTTTAATTGCTCATTACCCTTATTGGAATATTGTTGATTGTGTTAACCAGTGATAAGATGGACGCCCACAGTCAGTTGAACACTTTAGTTTTATCTTGAAATCACCAATCCGGTCTATTTGTCTATTGTGTTGAATCTACCAACATATCATATATGGTCTAGCAGCCTCTAAGTCTACTTTCTTTGTGTCACCTTAGGAGTTGCCAGTTTTCTATCATCTTTCCTTTTAGTATTGCTTAGACTACACAGATTTATTTCTTTGAACTTTTGCATATTACTAAAACTTAAATTTTAAAGTCCCTCTTGATTTGTTCCTGTGTACTATCATTTTCCAAAGGTATTGAATCGGTATCACAGATACAATCTACCTTATTTCAGCTCGCTACTCCTTCTCCCTCATTTTTTTTTTTTTTTTTTTTTTTTTTAATTTACTGACATACTCTCCCCTAAAATACTAAAATCATTTCTGGTTTAATTATTTTAGGATTTTAATAAACAGCAAGAGAACATGAGTTTAAATAAAATTAAAATCAAATAGACAAATCAAAATAAATAAAATAAAATTTAACTACACGACATCGGACTACACATTTTCATCATCAGGAATTACCTCACTTTTCTTTTTAACACCGTTGACCTCTAATAAATATTGAAAACGTGGTTTATCAAAAGCTTTAGTATAGAGGTCAGCGCGTTGAAAATCAGTATTAATTTTAACCACATCAATTAAGTTCTTTTCAAAACAATCTCTTATGAAATGGTATTTAATACCGATGTGTTTGGTCTTAGGATGTTGGACCGGATTTTTAGTTACTGCAATTGCAGCAGAGTTATCAACAAAAATAGGAGTAGATGAGAATTTTAAACCGTAATCCCGCATTTGCTGTTGAATCCAGATGATTTGAGAACAGCAACTTGCAGCAGCAACATATTCGGCTTCACAGGTTGACAAGGCAACCGATGTCTGCTTCTTACACTGCCAGGTAACTAATCTTCTCCCAAAGAATTGACACCCTGCTGATGTAGACTTGTAGTTCATCTTGCAGCCCCCGTAATCCGAGTCACTATACGCGGTAAGCTCAAAGTCATCATCATGAGGGTACCACAATCCAAGTGTGGGTGTACCCTTCAGATAACGAAAAATCCTCTTGACCCCGATCAGATGGTTGACCTTTGGTTTAGCCTGATATCTCGAACATAGACATGTAGCATACATAATATCAGGTCTTGAGGCAGTGAGATACATGAGGGATCCGATCATTCCTCGGTACATAGTGGCATCTACTAGATCTCCATTATCATCCGTGCTATATCATGATTAGTAGCAAGTGGAAGTCCCAGCACAGAAGCATTCTCCATGTCAAAGCGACTGAGAATGTCTCCTACATACTTGGTCTGATGTAGAAAGATTCCATTTGGTGTTTGATCCACCTGTAACCCGAGAAAGAACTTCATCTCCCCCATGGCACTCATCTCAAATTCTTTCTTCATTACTGCTTCAAACTCTTTACATAACTCTTCGTTCTTTGACCCGAAGATTATGTCATCAACATATATCTGTACAAGCAGTAGGTCGCCATCCTTTTCCTTAATAAACAGTGTACAGTCAATTACTCCCCTGCGAAAGCCGTGTTTCACAAGATGAGTTGAGAGTTTCTCATACCAAGCTCGAGGAGCTTGATGAAGCCCATACAAAGCTTTGTCGAGCTTGTAGACTCTATCCCGATGATAAGGATCTTCAAACCCTCGGGTTGACTTACATAGACTGTTTCTCTGATTTCCCATGAAGGAATGCACTCTTTACATCTAATTGGTAGACTTTGATCTTCATGTACGATGCATAGGCAAGGAAGATACGAATAGCTTCCATCCTTGCCACGGGTGCAAACACCTCATTGTAGTCAATTCCCTCGACTTGGCGAAAACCTTGAACCACCAGTCGAGCTTTGTTCCTGATAATGACCCCTTGGTCATCCTTCTTGCATTTTAGTACCCATTTAGTGCCAATGACTTTAGCACCTTTAGGTTATCAACCAGTGTCCATACACCTAACTTCTTAAACTGCAGAAGTTCTTCTTGCATGGCACTCACCCACGCCTCATCATTGAGTGCTTCACTGACATATTTTGGCTCAACCTGCGAGACAAAACATCGATAGGCACCATCATGAATGTAACCTTTCTCCATAACCGAGGCGTAATCAGCTGAGTACAACTGATTTCGGGTTTGTACTCCTGATCTGACATCTCCAATGACATTGTCAAGGGGATGATAAACATTTAGTCGTGATCCTGGAGTAGTAGGAACAGCTACCTCAGAGCCAAGATTATGAACATTTGGTTCTGCATCTGAGGTAGTTGGAGTTTGAGGTTCTGAAGTCGAAGGTGCATCACTCGTAGATGCTTGTGGACTTGCTGGAACTGGAACCTGTTCCTCCTGACTGTTCTGGTCATCTGCTTCAGCTTCATCTTCAGAGGAGGAGTCACTGTCGTCGACTACTCCCCCTGACTGAGTAGATGATTCTCCCTGTGTGCTAGATGGTGTATTCAGAATATCATACATCATCCTAGTTGCTAGCTCATCGTCCGAGGGAGAGAGAGGTATGTTGAAGGATTTGAAGAATCCATCATAATCGAAGAAGTAGGCAGGTCCTTTTCCTGTAGGTGGTGTGGTATATCTCTGAACGTCGACATTACACCACACTTCTACAAGACCCGTTGAGTTATTGTAAACTCGCTTATTCGGTATGTTGTATCCTAGAAAGATTCCTTCATCTGCCTTCTCGCTGAATTTCCTTCTTGTGTCTTCTTCAGAAGTGTACACGGCGCGCCAAAGGGTTCAAGATACTCCAAATTCGGTTTGCGTCTTTGTAGTAGCTCATAACATGTCTTTCCGTGGCGCTTGACTATTAGGACTCGATTCAGTGTATAACATGCATTTGCTACTGCCTCATTCCAGAATTGGATAGGCAGTTTCGAGTCCGCCAGCATAGTCCGTGCAGTCTCTATCAAGCTCCTATTTTTCCTCTCAGCAACACCATTCATCTGAGGCGTGTATGCTGAAGTGAATTGATGAACAATTCCCTTTTCCTTGCAGTATGCCTCCATCCATTGATTCTTGAATTCGGTCCCGTTGTCTGAGCGTACTTGTCTAACCTTTAGCTTGTAGAGAGATTCCAGAGTGGTGACTAATTCCTTGAATGACTCAAATGTTTCTGATTTGGATTTCAGAAACATTACCCAAGTGAACCTTGAGTAGTCATCAGTGACCACAAAACAGTACAATCGCCTGCAATGCTCCTTGTACTGACTGGACCAAACAGATCCATGTGAAGAAGTTCAAGAGGAAGTTCTATTGAATGAACTTTCTTTTCCTTATGAGACTTCTTTGTCTGTTTGCCTTTCTTGCAAGCTACACAAAAGTCAGGAAGTTGGAAGTTCTTGACATTTACTCCTCTCACTAAGTCCTTCTGAATCAAGTGATTCATCTTCCTTTGACTAATGTGTCCCATTCTCCTATGCCAGGAGATTGAGTCCTTCTCAGTAGCTTTAGATAGAAAGCACTGCACTTCATGATCCGTTGGAGCAGCTGTTGACAGATCCAAGACATATAGATCCTTATATCTTGAAGCAGTCATCAGAACTTGATCCTCTGGAATCATATAGTCTTTCTTCAGCACGTAACACTTGTTGTTGTCGAAGATGACTTTAAATCCTTTATCGCAGATTTGGGAAACAGAAAGCAAGTTATTTTGAAGTTGTTGAACGTAGTTCACCTTATCAAACTTAACTTTCTGATTTCCCACTTCTCCCTGTGCTGTGATGTATCCTCCCTTGTTTCCTGCAAAGGAAACATGCCCTCCTTTTTTTGTTTGACATTTGATAAAAGGGCTCTATTTCCTGTCATGTGCCTGGATGCTCCGCTGTCTATAATCCACGTGTTAGTCTCAGCGCTATACCGAACACCCTGCACATATCAAGTAAATGTATTAGTTTAGGTTAGGACCCAAGCCTTTACTGTCTTGGGTTTCCCAGAGGCATCACACATCATAAACTCTACCCATTGACCTTTAGAAGGTGAGGGTAACTCAGATTCCTTCTTGTCATCAGTATCAGTCACACAGGTAGTCTTCTCTTTCCATAAGCCAGATTTGTGCAATGCCTGTTTATGATAAACAGTCGTCTGGCTTACAGGTTGGACTTTAGGTTCACTAGATCTTCTAGGTGGAGTTAGAGAACTCCTCTTAGAAGACCTAGGTCTAGAGTCCTGAAGATCAATCTTCTTCCTAGGTGTCTGATAGAAAGGACAATAGGAAGCAATATGTCCACATTCTCCACAGTTGTAGCACAATCTGCTATCAACCTTATAATTTGACTTTCTTTGTGGAGAAATGCGTGACACTTTAGTAACATCAATCACTTTAGGTTTTGACTCTTGCATGTTTGATGTTTTCTCTGGTTTAACAAATTTAACTGTTTTAACCTGTTTAACTTGTTCAACTTTTTGGTTAACTGGTTTTTGACTTGTAGCATGTGAAAATTAACGTTTGAAGTCTTTTTGGGTTCTGATTTGACTCTGTTTGACCCTGACTTTAAGTTAACTTTTTCAAATTCATTTTCCAGATTAACACAAGGCAATTTACCTTTGCCTTTGAAGTGGCCTCCTTTTGTTTCTGTCCAGATTCAGTAGATGAACATGATGTGTCTGGATCAGTAACAAGAGGAGTGGTCACCACATGATCCTTGATTGGGTTGTTGTTAACTGGTTTAGACTTGGTGTTCATCAAGGTCTCAGGTGTGGTGGAACCACTTTGTAGCCTAATCCCTCCCCATTATTCTTTCTCTCACTAAGTGTTGAACTATGTGTGAAGAACTAGTCCAACTATGCAGTTTCTGTTTTAAGGAATTAACTTCTACTTCTAGAACTGCCTTTTGTTTCTTAGTGTCCTCTAGGGAGTTTAGATAGTACCTAATGTCATTTGATTGATTAAAGGCAACTACTTCGGTTTCCCTAAGTTGTTTAGTCAATAGGTCTATCTTTTCTTTATAACTATGCTCATTTTGTTTTAGAACTCTATTGGCCTCAGTGCATAGTTGTAAGTCCTTTACTAAGTTATCATTGTGATCTAATAACCTAGCAAATTTTTCATCAATGCTATTCCTAAACATATCACAGTTAGAACAAGCATGATTATTAAACATTGGTCAGTTGTACTTACCTGTGTTGTTTCAGAAGAGTTAGCCATCAACGCAGCATCAGACGTCTCTGGTTCTGGTGATTCTGACTTTTCTGAATCTGACTTGGAAGTTTCCTCCTTTGGTGTGTAACTGACTTCAGCTGCAGTTGTTTCTTCACTGTGTGACATCGCTATATCAACTGCTAAATCACCTTCACTCGCAGAATCATCATCAATATCTTCAACACTGGCAATGTTAGATTCTGGGGAGACAAATCTAAAACTCCAGTCCTGTCCTTCATCATCATGAGCAGTCAAGGCTTTTGGGTCCTTGTTTGATGAAGTAGAACTAGAGGCTTGCTTGTCTTGGCGAGTAAAGGATGAGAACGGGTTCCCATTACCCGTCTTCTTTGGTTTGACACATTCCCTCTTGAAGTGCCCTTTCTCTCCACAGTTGAAGCAGGTCACTTTGCTCTTGTCAAAACCAAATGTGGTATCCTTAGTAGCTATCAAATTTGTCCTGTCTTCTTAACAACTTCTTCGCCCTTCGGACAGCGCTAGCTAAGGCCCACATTATATCCATCTTTCAAGCTCCATTTCATCTACCTGCTCGTAGTCTTCATCTGCCAAATGACAGTTTCCAATCTTCCCAGCCACAAGTCCATCATATGAATGAACTACTGCGGCGAGAAGATCCATATGCTCTCGTGCTACTTCTACAGTCACATTACCGAGGTTCTCGGTCTTCAATTTAGTAGCACTTGCTTCTGATCCAATATAATGGGTACATGACGACCCTGACGTGTCTGATCCAGAAGTAGAAGCATGTGAAGGACCTGACGAGCTAGACACAAATGCTGTCTGGAGAGGTGCTCCAGATGTCTTAGCTTGAGGCGTGGCATTGTATAAAGCTGGGTTTTGTGTATATGAAGACTTCTGTGCTCTATACTTCATCCTTAGTGCTTCTTCACGCAGTCTGAGAATAAAGTCATTTATATCCAGCTTTATAAGTATTCCATTCTGTCTAAGATTAGACACGAATGAGCCCACTTATCAGGCAATCCATCTGCGAAGTTGCTTACTTTCTCTTCCATAGTTGTTTCCACTCCATGTGTATGCAACTCGCTCATCAAATGGTAGAATCTGTCTATGACTTCATCTAACTCTCGTTACCAATCGATGAGAAGTTATCGAATTCCTTCTTTAACTCCTTTGCCTTGATTGCCTTTAACGATGCATTCCCATCATACCTTTTCTCTAGCTCATCCCACAGTTTCTTGGACTGCTTGTTCTCTGAGTACTGGTGGAATATATCTTTGGGGATCGACTGAGTTATCATTGCATAAACTCTTTTCTCTGCATTATACTTTACTTTCTGTGCGTCAGTCATCCCACTTAACGTTAATTTTACTCCATCTGCTCCCACCGGTGTACTATACCCAACCTCGATAGCTTCCCACAGATTAGGATCTACTCCATTGAGGTAGATCTCAAAACGTTGTTTCCAGTGAGGAAACTCATCTAAAGTCAAGAGCTTTGGTGGTTTATTGTGAATACCCACCTCACTCTCAAGCAGCAGCAGGTTCTGAATTCTTGAGTCCTTCCCAGCAGTAAAGGCTGACATCTGATCTTCCATGGTTAATAAACTTAGAGTCTAATCAAATCAACTTTAACTGATGCGACTGAAGGATGCGAATGGTCTTATCGTGTATGAACTCTGCGATTGGTTCAACCGTGCGACTGAACAGGGCGAATGGTTCAGTCGTGCGAATGAATCTGGTGCGTATGAGCTATGCGAACGAACGGTTCAGTCGGCCGAATGAGGGTGCGACTAGGTCCAGTCGTGCGAATGAACACTGCGAATGAGTCTAGTCGTGCGAATGGGTCACTCGTGCGACTGAAGCTGCTGTTTTGCGAAAATTTCTAGGTTTGACGGGTTTCAGCCGTAAAAATTCGAAATTTTGCAAGTCCAAATCGTCTAAGTCCGTAGAAACTGAACTTCAATGAGCAGGGAACGTCCAAGATCACTTTTGATGCAAAGATTGCGTTTTTCGTGCAAAACACAAACTTTTATGCAATCTTGATTGAATCAACACGAAATCAAGAGCCAAAGCTCTGATACCACTTGTTAGGACCTGGTATTTGAACGAAATACCGAGTGATTGCGTGTTAAACCAACTCAAATAGTGCGGAATCCTATTTGATTGGCGATCCAATCAGTGAGAACACACGATGAATCAATCAAGAATTGATTTCAACGTCAGAAATCGATTAGGAACCGATCTGATGTGTTCTATGAACTTGGAGAACGATTTGGGAGGCTTCTGGACGGCTAGGGTACGTCTGGAATCGTAATGGGATGAATGCTTACGTTTTCCCACGAATTGGGTCTATTTATAGGTTAGTATTGTTCAATCGTGCGACTGGGCCATAAGTATGGTTCAGTCGTGCGATTGAACCATGCGGTTGATTCATCCGCACGACTGAGTGTTCAGTCGTGCGATTGAGTCAATCTTATGTGTCAATCATACGACTGATCCAGTCTCCTGGTTCAGTCGTGCGATTGAGTCAATCGTATGAAGTTATTCATGCGTGTGGTCCATTCGCATGGGCCATCCGCATGAGAACTTCATTAAGTTAAGTTTGAATGTTTTAATTAATATAACATAATGTGCATCATTCAAACATTCATAAACCCAATCAATTCAATCACAACTCATTAATGAAATATTAAACATCACAAGTAACAACCAATTCATATCATTTCATTAATCGATTACAATTACATCATAATCAGACAGACAAGTTCATTACATTACAAATCATGATCTAGGGACATACATGTATCAACAATTATTTCACTATAAATAGTAATTGTAATTAGATTACTATGTGTAACATCTCATATTTTGTTAAATTAAAATTAACCTCGTTAATTCTTGTAAGGACCATTGTTGTCAATTATGAAACTTGTGGTTTACTTATGTTTATTTCCTTAGCTTGTCATTATTCTTTAATTTGAAAGTTAATAATTTAATTATATTGAACATAATAAAATAAATAATAATAATAATAATAATAATAATAATAATAATAATAATAATAATAATAATAATATATTATAATGAAAGTTAATAGTAGTAATATAAAAAAAAATTATAATCAAATAATCAACAACATAATTATAATGACAATAATAATATAATATCATAATAATAATAATAATAAGAATTAATATATAATCATAATCATAATACTATAATATAATAATATAATAATAATATAATATATAATACTAATAATATAATCTATTATAGTAATAAGAATTTAACAGTTAACAATTAGATTAATGTTAAACTTATTTAGGGGGTGGTTATGTCTTCTAGAACTTTTAAAAGTAAGGTTTAAGAATAAAATAATAAAATTTAAAAAGTACAGGGACTAATTGTGTAAAAATTACAAAACCTTCCCCCCTTTTTGCCCCCGACTCTCCGTCCGCCAGCCGGCATAACTCCAGTGCGGCGCCGCCGGTCCAAACCCTTTGAATCCGACCGAAATTTCGAGCCAAAATTGATGCCATTCACTTCGAGAAACCGTTTCAAACCTTTAGTGGTATATTAATTCGACTTTACAAGCTGTTACGGGTACAATTGAATTCAAAAACCAAAACCTTGCGATTGTCATTGTGGATTCAACCCAAAGTTATCAAATTAAGAATATTGATTGATTAGAAACGTATACCTAATCAATTCTAAACTATATATATGGTTTAATTGGGTTGAAACAGTCACTTAATCATTGGATTTTAACTGAAACACCCGAACCACATTCGAAACCTGTTCGGGGTGAAAACGTTCAAATTAAGGCTATATAACTGAGGGGAAACATGTCATTTAATCCTTTTAAACTTTCTGTACCTCCAATTGCTCGAAGAATTCACTCGATTATCGATTTCAAGTTCCCCTATCCATACACGTGCGAACAGAAGCTGTACTGGACGAAATTACATCGATACATTCATAATCAAGTAAGTTGAACACATCCACACACTCAATTTTGCATAGGGATTAAAATCTATAACGTTAATTCGATTAACATACGCGAATCGTTGCTTGATTTGAATCAAATTGAAATTAGGGTTCATATGAATTGGGATTTTCTAATAAATGTTTATAAATTTTGTTTTTTAGAGAAAAATCAAATTTGGGCTTCTAGCCCAACCAGTTAAGGCCTTACCCTTCATATTGGAGGTCTGGGGTTCGAACCCAGCCTCCACTATTTAATTTTTTTAGTCAATTCTATAAATTTTAAAATTTAGAAATTAAATAAAAATTTAATTATTTTGTTAAATAAAACATTTCAAAAATTATTAATGAAATTTTTGAAGATTTTAAAACCTATAATTCTTTTTTTTAAATTATAATTACTTTTAAAGAATAAAAAAAGGGGTTATAAAAACATTATTATTATTTTTTTATGAGATCTAAATGTTAAAGTCTACTATGACTCAAACTTGGATTGTTTCAAAACATTTTACAAACACTTTAAATAATTATTTATTCAAATAAGTTATTTAAATAATTAATTATTCGATTGTTCATTTAACCTTGTTATATCATAAATAGTTATTAAATTAATTATTTTCTCTTCACATTTTATACTTAATATTTATTAAAGAAATTATTAAAAATTAAATTATTTAATTGATTTATTTCATATTCATTAAAACAAAACATAATCAATTATATTATTTTATTTAATTAGTAAAATCCTAAATTTCTATTGAAACCCTAGTTCACGTTAAAACGTTAATCTTATTTTTAAACTTAAAATTGTAATTATATATATGTTTAGGTATCTTGTAAAGGAACTCGTTGGAACGTCGTTTAATTCTTATTACCATTTTATACATTATACATGAAGGGAGTTTTTTTCCATACCCCTTTTTGTTTATTTTTACACTTTGGGGTGAAACATGTTACCTTATGATTATTGCACTCGTAAACCCGTTTGAATCTTGTAAACACTTGAGCAATTCATTTTGTTTGTTGTGGTTAGTTGAACTTTAGTAATTATCATGTGATGACTATTATATGTACAATCATTAACTATTGCTATCCTGGCGACGTCATAGATCTATGGGTCTGACAAGCCTACGTGGTTAATCCAAGTACACTTAGCTAATCGTTTAGTCTTGTAATCTTGTAATCTTGTAATCTGTCAAGGTTTGATTGCTACATTTGTCATACATCCCTAGTTATTTTGCGCACTAACCTATGACATGAATTTTCAATTTTAATATATATGTATGTATGAAAAATGGAAAACTCACCAACGTTATGTTGACCCTTTTATTTTTAATATGTTTCAGCAAATGGTAACTCTTAGCTTGTTTTGGAAGATTGTTGCAATCTAGGGTTGGACCTACATGATAGGATCAAATGTACCAATCTGTGATGATTTATGAACACAATTCAATGAAATTCACACAAAGTAATCAAATCCAAACAAGATATCAACAAAATTCAAGTTTTCATTAATATCAAGCTAAGACAATTACAAAGTATGAAAGCAGGTTCGAATACAATT
The DNA here is from genome assembly GCA_025215565.1 of Flaveria ramosissima. NCBI lineage: Eukaryota > Viridiplantae > Streptophyta > Magnoliopsida > Asterales > Asteraceae > Flaveria > Flaveria ramosissima. Next base: position 33,832,863 of record CM046030.1, read on the forward strand.
CTTAGTTACCTACTACCTGTAAGTCTAAGCTATTTATAATGAAACAAAAAGTAAAGGAACTAACTAATTACAAAACTATTCCCTATACTATTACAAAATATTAGAAGACAACTAAAGACAACATGTTAATCTTTCTTAGAGCACTAACACTACATTAATAATCAAAAGACATTTATTATTCCTGTGGCATTTTCTTTTCTATATTTTGTTATCTTTGGAAGACTTATGTTATTTCTTCATGTATGTTATGAATCATGATGTTTAATAATAATAACACTTTTAATAGTCGTTGTATGGCATGAACAATCTTAACCCTCACATCTCGACGTTTCCACCGTTAAGGTTGGAGTGTGACAGATTGGTATCAGAGCTCATAACTATAGGGATCTAGGTTATTAAAAATGGTGGCCTAGACTATGGTTAACCTAGGGACCCTTTCATGAAAACTCGTTATGGTCTTGTAAGCTTGCTTATATTTTCATCTTATGTTGTTCCTTGTTACATGCTAAATCCCTTACGTGCGATTTGTTTATATTTATAAATAGTACCTTAGGATTGTGCCTTGAACCTTGTAAACCCCAACTTCCTAATCCTTCCTTATACCCCTAAGTCTTACGCGTCTAATCTTTCTTAATCTTATTCTCGACTACGTGTGTAAATCTACGCATCTTATCGGGTGTAACAATTCCTTAGACGATATGTCTAAATCTTGAAAATCTCATCGAGGTTTTAATTCTAATAACCTTAGGGAAGTGTGTGACACATACACACCTGTATTCTGGATTTCCTGGCAAAAGGCCCTCAGGCTAAGGCAAGCATTTCGTATAAATCTCATTGCAAGATTCGTTATGCTTACCTTGGGATTTCTTGGATGAGTGCTAAATTGTGGTCAACATACACATCTTCCTTGAGGTAATTGGGATTAAGTCACCTCGACGTGTCCATGTTCTTGTTGGCTATGTGATACCAATTGGAACCACCCTGAGTATATTTATAAGTATTTAAAATTCTTGTTTTCTCTGAACTAATGTATCTCCAAATACTAATATTTCCTTTATTTATCTTATAGAATGTCTCGCCATCAAGGAAAGCGTACGACCTCCGATTGTAAACTCGCTGCAATGATCGCCCGGCAAATGGCTGCTGTACTTCCGTCAATGGTTGCTGAACTTAGCAGCACCTTAATGGCCAATAACGACAACAACAACAACGGAAACAATGGTGGTGGTGACAACAATGCTCAAGGGGAAACTAGCAACAACCAAATTAGGAATAATCGCACCTGCTCATTCAAGCATTTCAACTCGTGTAAACCCACTAGCTTTAGTGGAAAGGAAGGAGCCACCGAACTTCTCGAGTGGTTCGATAGTATGGAATACACGTTTATTTTCAGCGAGTGTCCTGATGAATTCAAGGTCCGCTATTCTGCAAGCGTCCTTCAACAACGGGCGCTCACGTGGTGGAATAGTGAGAAAAGGAACCGAGGGACTGAAGTTGCCCTAGCGTTACCTTGGGGAAAATTGAAGGACATAATGATTTAAAATTTCTGCCCGAGGAGTGAATGCAAAAGCTGGAGGAAGTGTTCTAGTAACTTAAGTAAGACAGTGGCAATCATTTGGCTTATTCCACCCGGCATCATGAGTTGAGCATGCTCCTACCCCACAAGGTGGATACCGTGCCCCGCAATATCGAGAAGTTTATTAAGGGGGTACCACCTCAAATTCAAGATGCTGTGGTTGGTAGTAGGCCCACAACCTTGGAGGAGGCGATTATTATCACCGCCCAGCTCAATGAAAACCATATTAGGGTTGGCACTTTGTCGGTGAAAGGTGCCAAAACTGCTACGAAGGTGACTCCCGAGGCTACAAAGGAGGTGAAGGCCGAGTTGTCTTTCAAAAGCAAGAAGCGCAAGTTCACATCGACTCGTAATTACGCGGTGACAGCACCAAAATGTCCCTCATAGGCAAGCTGTCGTTGCAAATCAAGCCTCCGTGGCGAGGGCTTATCCGGGCCGCATCCAATGTGTAATACTTGCAAGTACCATCACGCGAGTAACACTCCCTGCCGAGTTTGCTCATTGTGCGGGAAGTATGGGCATCTGGTGGCTACTTGCCTTCGTGCTCCAAACAATGTTGCGCTACTTGCTAATCGAGCCTGCTACAATTGTGGCAAACCTGGACACTTTTGTCCATAATGTCCTCGCAATGCGGGAGCTGTGCCACCGGCTCATGGAAGGGCCGTCAACATCAACGGCAACCAAGCCCAATCCAACAATGACGTGGTGAATGGTATGTCGTTAATTTATCTTAATCGTTCTTTGTCTTGTAAAAATCCCTACCTGCGTTCATTACACCAATAATAGGTCATTACTGAACAGGTATGTATCTTGTAAATAGTCATTATGCTTCTATACTGTTTGATTCGGGTGCGGATAAGAGTTTCGTGTCTTTGGAGTTCGAGCCTATTCTTTCTAAGCCGCGTGCTAATCTAGAAAGATCCTTTCTGGTCGAAGTCGCCAATGGAAAATCGATCGTCGTTGATGTAACACCTCTGAAATCTAGCCCAATTAGAAAACTTAATGTATTATAGGACCCAATTAAAGTCCGGATTGAATTGGGCTTACCAAAGAAAACTTGGAAAAGAAACTAGCCTTTTTAGGCCCAATAGGCCCAATAAGGGCCCAAACTTATAAACAAGGCCCATTTAAGGCCTAATACCCATTTACCATCTAATTAAATAAGTGATCATAAGATAATAAATTAAATTGTGATTCGAAGCAACTACGATAAGAATCCAAACCAAAAACATATTCAAAACCTATACCGTGTAAAGTCCGGTAATCTAACGCGTACTAACGTCTAATTTACATCGGAACTTACTTATAATGGTTTATACTCTTTTAAAATCATTGTTAATCATGATGCATACTGTAAACAGTACTTGCTAAAAGATCCTAACCAAACGTGTATAACCAGCTATGATACGTCGGAAAAACGCGAATACCGAATACACCGGCATTTAACGGACATTCGATACGACAACCGAGCCCTATAAAGTCATAAATGTTTATCTAATTATTATATATTTATTATCATATTCTAAATTAGAGAGTGAGACGGTTATCCAGGAGCAATGTGGTTCGAGTCGCGACTGAAGCGTGGACCGGCCTGAGTATAGGTCAAACCCGAGTGTTTGACCATAAAAATACCGAATTGTTTTATTTCAAGCTGAAGTAATTAGATAAATCTATTATAGGTTTTCTAACGAGGTTTTATCCAAAAGACCGTTCAATACGCGATAACAAAGTTTCGGGACGTATACGCGATTTTTAAATCAAGCCCACTCAAAAACCCTAGGTATATAAGCCATCTAATCCCTCATTTCTCATTTGAAACCCTAAAAACCCAGCAAAAATGCTCTCAAGAGGCTGCATGGCCGACTTCGCCGGAGCAGGCGGCGGCACGGCGGCGGCGCGGCGGTTTCCGGCCAAGTCTTGGCCTACCCCCCCCTAATCTCGACCTCCTGATCACGATGGTGATGGCGGTTTCTTCTAATTCGCAACGGTTTGGATGATATGGAGGAAAGAAGGCAGCGGCGCCTAGGGTTCCGGCGAGTTTTCAGGCCGCCGGCGCCGGCGCGTGGCGGCGAGTGCCACCCATGCTCTTCTTCGTCTCGACGAGATCTTTCCAACGGTAGTAACGACGTTGTCTAACTCTTAACGGTTTGAAAGTTATGGGCGTTTGAAGATGACGGCAGCAAGGTTTTGGTGATGAAGGTGGCTGTCGCGACTGTGGCTGATGTTGTGGGCAGCGGTGGTCGACCGGTGGCTCCCGAAGGTGGCGGTTGTGGTTATGGCAGCTGCGATAGTTGGCTGTGATTTATGGTTGTCGGGTTTAGGTGGTGATGATGGTGGTTGTAATGGCGGTGCACGGTGATGATGGTGGTTGTAATGGCGGTGCACGGTGATGGTGGAGATGGTTGTGATTGTGGTTCTTGGTTGTGAGTTTTCAAGTTTGGTTGTTGTTTTGGGCTGCTATGATGATGGACTAAAGTTCGGTTAGGATGATTGTGGAAATCGTGGTTGAAATAGTATTTTAGTGGTGTTTTAGTGGTGTGGATCGTGATTGTTGCTGTCGATTATGGTTGGGGTTGTGTTAGAAAGTCAAGGTGAGGTTTTGGATAACCACTGGTCAAACTTGGTCAACGAGCAGTCAACGGAACGTGAACGCGATTAGATCAAGAGCAATACGAGGGGTTTAGCGAACGCGAACCGAGTGAAAAGTATAATCGCACGCGCAACACATTTGAAATTTAATTATAATTTATATGCGTGTTACTTGAGCTCTAATTATATAAAATACATTAGTTATAAAACGAAAGCGAACGCCACTTGAGATAATTGTCTGATTTAAATGGATAGTTCTAACATGAGACTTAAGTAGCAACGATATTTATCAGAAATCAACCTAGATAGAAATATATGTATCATTACAATATAAGATGGATTATAACATGTTAATGACGATACAACTCAATTTGATCCCATGTCACACTAAATCCATACAAGGCTTCGAGATGTAAAATACATACAAATACGATTGTGCATATACATATACAATAAATACATGGGTTAACCGACATCTACACGTTTTTATTTAAGATAAAAGACTAAAATATACTATATAATCCATCATCTTATTACTATTCATAGTCGATCATCTAATTATTATCGGAATAAATATTATTTGTGTCACCCCTTTTATTAAGTATATCGACAACTATTATCAATATTTGGATTACTCTAGCATCAATCAATTTAACATTATGATATAAGTGTAAGCATTATAAACATCATTTGGAACATTATAGATTACTTACTTCATCATTAAAAACTATCTATAAAGATTTGGAATCCTTGATATCAACCGTTTATGGCTACACTCTTTATGCAAAGAATCATTTATCGAATAAAGGCATTAATTAACCTAATATGCACGAGTGAGTGCATAACAATTGATAATTTCACAAGAAGCTAATCTACATCAATGATACTAATCGTTAACTTTAAGCTAAGTAAAGAGCTCAACCGCACGCATGTAATGACATCGTGCTAATTCTAAACATGAATCTCATATATTCTAATTAGGATTGCTTTGTTGGTGACCTTCGCATTTCTTTACCGAGCTCAGAATTTATATAAGGATACCAGGTGAGTTCTAGTGATTCCCCTTTTTACTATTGTTTTGGGGTGAAGCATGCTCTGTTATTTTTGAACTATAATTGTGCTTTACTTGATGATTGTTTGTGGGATTTATGGATTACCTGCTGATACATATGTCATGATCATTAATTCTTTCGTGAACCGCTTGTTTTATATGGATAGATCTATTTGGGGAATCACCCACACACAGTGACTTCCGTTCCAGAAAGGTTACCCCACTGAGATCCTAAGGGGTCGTTTGTGGCATGTAACAGGTTTTGTTAAGAAACTATGGTGAACCATCCGGGCAGGTAGGGTTCACTGGTTTGGGGCTCAGTTCTTCCTTCGGGAATATTCGGTTAAACACAACTTTAGAAGAGGCCAACCGGGACTGAGTGCAGGGTTGATTATGATTTTTCTCCCACGATGTTGAAACTACGATTCATTCATTTTTATTAAATGAGGATTTGTTAAATTCTTTTTGTTTTTAAACTTTAAGCACTTGAACTCACCAACTTTATGTTGACACAAAATCTTTTGAGCATGTCTTTCAGGAGCTAGGTAGATTAGCCGAGCTATAGAAGATATCCAAATCCGAAGCAAGAAGTGAGGGTAGGTGTTGAAGGAAAAAGGTCGAGCCTAGAAGCCTTAGTTACTGAAGCCTCAAGAAATATTGACAAAGAGATAGGTCATGATACCCATGGATTGTAGATTGAGGCACCTTGTAAACTGAAACTAAACCCATATCCTAATGTAAATAATGTGAGATGCATTATATTAACCCATTTAGTTTCCGCTGCATTTTGGTTGTTGTTTACCAACCGTTACGTCCCGCCTCTCTGGGCCCGGGGTGTGACAGATTGGTATCAGAGCCAAAGGTTGTAGAGAAGTAGGTCTGCTTCGCGAGACCTAAACTACAACCATATGAACCCTATAGGACCACCTTTGTAAGAAGACTTTTCCGAGTTTAGTTAAGTCAAGGTTATAGGAAAGTGGGTTACTTCGAGACACTTAAGCTACAACCATAAATAGGACCAGCCTGGTAGGTTGTTTCCATGAATTAGTGATCTAAAGCTTACACAGAATAGATTCCATTAAGGACACTCGTCTTTAATCTGTATACCTCATGGGATAGATACTATTAAGAATCCCCACCCTATAAGAAACCTTGTTGTATTAGGGTACTCCCTATGATAGGTGCACCCGAGTAAAACTAAGAATATATGGAATCTTCTGGAGTTGACTACTAGGACCCCTGAGCACTGGAACTAGGTATATTATGAATCAAAGATGTGCAAGTATATTAAGACTTAAATTCTGCGGAGATACTTAACTGATTGCACAACTGACTTTTGACTCTATATGAAACAACTGCTATTAGTTGAATACTTGATACGACTTGTGTCGTTACATGAGACAACTGCTTTAGTGATACTTGTTTATATGCTTCATTCATATGATAATACTTGTTGGAATACAGTGATAGGATAGCAACCATGATGCCTTTTGTTTGATCTGCTGCCTATTATAGCTTGTACCTGATTGCTCGTCACCTGGTTTGTTGAACTGTACTTTGAAAATGGTTGGGTTAGCAAGAATGTTAGCGTAACTAGAATCTAAATGTGCTTAATTGCAGATGATGACTAAATGAAAATTTTAACTCCAGGACCTAATTACACAAAACTTGAAACTTATGATGGGAACAACTAGAATGATAGTGTAAGGTAAATTGACGATTACGGGTGCACACGTAATGGTGAATTTATAGGTACCCTTGAATTCTGGTGGGCCCTGTCATGCAAACTAATGTCAAGGTATAACACTCAAGGAACTAGTACATACCATATTAAACACCAATATCCAATATATATTCAACAATTATAAATTTAAAACTTTCATGCTGAGAGAAACCATTTAACTCTTGAAGAGCTACCAAGGGCGATATTGTAGTAATTATCCCTTTTCTTTCTCTCTCTTTCTTTGTTTTGCTCTCCTATTGGAAGTATAATGATACAAATATCCAACTCAGGAGATCATCAAATGTTGTTTCAAACCCATCCAGTTTGGTGCTGAAAGTATGGCACTTCACCTAAGTTGTCTGTGTACTTTAGCCGCACTATTTTTCGCGATGTCTGAAAATTTCTTCCTACCTAGCATAGGACTCGACAAAACTTCCTCAACATAGTAAGGGACCCTCTAACATAATGGTTGCAGCCGAGAATATACCGGAGTAACAGATTTACGAGAAGCACCTATTGTGATCAATGGCATAGAGGACTTGTCACTTCCTTCTTCCCTAGTAGCTCACACTTCATAGGACATTCTGGAATCTAGAATACCTCTGATCTTTTTCTTAAAGTCCTTGATGAATATAACTTCTCTACGCCTATTCATAGTAATAGAACCCCTTGACTCAAGCACTATTCTTAATATCAGCTTCGATAGTAATTAACCATCGTTTTCCATAGTACTATGCTTGTGAAATCCTTCATCATCCTCAACCGTTAGTCACCCGGTGACAAACTTTGATCGTAACATAAGTTGAACTATTTTGACCATGCTTTTAACTGGCCGTGTTCTTGGTAACCTTTCGAGTGCCAGAATAAGTAGGAAATGAAACCTCATCCTATAGCCCGACTTCCGTAAAGATAAATAGCCCGAGTGCCAAAGTTATTCGCCGAGAAAATTTGATCTCGAGCTTTCGAAACAAAAATCTGAGTCTACAATGTTGGTGAATTCCCTGTTTTCACACATTTTGTTTCGGACTTATTCTTTATTAAACTCTTGGACTAATGAATGGTGATGAATCCGTGAGTCATCTCTACCTCAAGAGTTCTACTATTTGGGTGATGAATTCATGAAGCAAGAGTAAAGATCACAAAGTTAGATTACAATCCTGATGTTATATAAGAGGGTAATAGAGTGGTAGATAGTTCCCTCTCTACTAATAAGCACCTTAACGAAGTTTTAGAACCCTATCAAGTCAAGGTGCCGGTGAAAACAAATAATTCATGGGATAAGACTCTCAGTTGGAGCTGAGAGAAATGTGTTGCTCCAAAAGATGTATTAAGAAGCATAGAAGATCAGCTACAAGAAATCTCATGTGTTAAATCACTTGAGGTCCAACTACGACGTAGTAATGAACAGACAGAAGATAGTAGGCGAGAAAGACCAGCACAACAATCACTAGTCGTAAGCATTAAATATTTTCCCCTCTAAATTTCTAAACCTTTTATAGAGCAATTCACCAATAGCATACCCTAGTAAACTCCGTACGTTGAAATCCGAGCCACAAGGCTTACTATCATATTTCAGTGGAACAATTGATAGGCCTATAAGTAGCTAGGTTTTAGATGAGGTTACTTGTTGCACAAATGGACCCCCTACAGGATACGGTTACTTTGGAGAAAGGGGAGCCAGAAGGAGGTCATCTAGAAGGTTGACCTTGATTGGGAAGCACTATAAGGGAATTGGTGGAAGCATATACAACGATTCTGTAGATAAGATGATAGCTGGAGTTGCCCTAAAGGAAAGTGAATCGGAGAGAAGCAGTGATGTATGGTGGTACGAAATTCGAAGTATGTTAAGAAGCTGGTAGAAGGAAGGGAGATCTGACAACTGTTAGAAAAACGGTTCATAAGACATAGTGTGTCACCCTGAAGAACCCTAATACACATTGTGGAAGTGGAATGGAATGCTCTTAATATGGACAAACTATCAAGAGTTGAATAAAGTTACCTAGAAGAAGTGATAACCCCTTTTCCAGAATTGTTAACCTGCTTAATCAGTTGTAAGATACTGGCTACACTTCTAATGCTATCAGTCGGGTATATAAGTGATAAAGACGTTATCAAGGATTGCATTTAAAATACATTAGAGTCAATATGAAAATCACATTCAAGCTTGTTTGGGCTGTCTCACACACCCACGGTATTCATGAGCCTAATAAATGGGATTCAGTAAGTCATACTTAGGCATGCTTGTTATCTCGACATTGCTAATAAGCATGAAATTCGGGACAATTCGCTAAGATTTGGGGCTATCTAAGTCCGAGAAGTAGTAAAAACTCATTGAGTTATGCCACCGTTTAGGGTTAAGCGAAAAATTTTAGGAGGATCAATAAAAGCTTCACTCGTGCAGCTATACAACTGGCGTCGTAATCCCAGGAATATGACAAATCCGTTTGGACACGGATCAGAAGGCTTCAGATGTGTGTTGGTGCAATGATACAAGACAAGCTTCTAGCCGCCCGACAATTTAAGAAACACGTGAAGAGTTACATTATACAAAAACTAGAACTATGGGGCGCGACTTTTACAAAACAAAATATGCATTCGGATACATTAGCTGTACTACTCTCCCGACTACCCATTAGAATACTAGTTTAAACACCATAGGGTGATCATCAATCGGTAATATCAACCGCATTGACAAGTGCGGATAGGAGGTCGTCATCCGCATTTGTCCTAAGACGCTCGCATTTCTAAATGTGAAAGAACAAGTCTTGGCCGTGCTTGTCTCTACTTACCCGCATCGATAAATGCGGATAGCTTGCAATTAGGCTTTTCTTCTACTGACTTCACCCGTATCACATCGTGAACTTGCGAATTCTTCCAACGTCAGTTCACAAGAGCTTAGGACGCATCCTGTATGGGAAAACTCTCGACAAGCGTAAGTTAAGATAGGTGGAACTACTCGAAGACTAGGATTATCGCATGCAGTATCGTTCCGGAGTAGGAAGGCTGGAAAAGTAGTGATCTTTTTGTGTGACCAAACCTCTGTTGGGTTTGTTGGACCTTTAACAAACTAGTTTAACCATTTAAACTGAGAAAACGCAGCGGAATAATAGATTAATATCATGTTGTAATCAGAAAATTAAAAGTTCATAACTTTGTTTCAACAAACCAAAACATAAGGATCATTCATATGTGTTTGAACCAGCTATCAAGAGAAGGACAACCAAAACAACATCAACAAACTACCTTTGTAGGCTGCTGAAAATATGAATGAAACACCTTCCATAAGGGCTGCTAAAAACGTGATTTGGGTGAAGAAAAGGCTGCTCTTGAATGGCCAAAACACCAAAGTAGATGTCCTCAAGTGTCCATACCCACAAGCCTCTAAGAAAACACCATCTTTGCTAGGATTTAAAGCACCAAAACAAACAACAATGCTGCTGGAACCTTGTTTCCAGCCGAGTTCTTCAATGGGTGGAAGAAAGAAAACCATTTCTACTTCATACCAATGAAGGAGCATATCTTGGATCATTAGAATACCCAAGAAAACGACCAAAAGGGATTCAAAACCCCTTGTTTCAGCCGTGAATAAGGAGAGAAGAAGGAGCTTTTCTCTAGTTGTTCATCTTGTGAAAAAGAGAGAGATAGGAGGATCATCATTGCACTCTTCCACTCAACCACACTCTTAATGAGTGTTCTATTTTCAAGATAATTTAAAGAAATGGGAAGACCAAGGGGGGGCTGAATTCAGCCCTTTTAAAACCCAAGTTCACCTTTTTTTCTTTTTAAAATACTTGTAACACATTAAAAGTTGAGTGGACTTGTTACATAATTAACCCTTTTAATTATGTAACATATGGCACATTATTAATGTTCATTAGTTAGATGATAAGATATATATAATTAACCTTTTAATTATATAACTTATACACCCTAAAAATAAAACCAACTAATTACATTAAGATGTTGATATGTTATATGATTAAAGCCTTTTAATGTATAACATAAGAACATATACTATTTGTTGTTATTTAACCATTTAAATAACAATGTAAATAATAATAGTTCATGAACAAATTATCCATATAATTTGTTCTCTCTCTCATTTCTTTAAATTAGAAAATCCATTTTCTAATTAGGTGCTCATATTTAATTGCATGATCATATCATCAAATAAATATTTATTGGTGTTTGCTAAGCTTGTTATTGGGTATGACCCGACTTGGATCATGACGTACTAACCACATCAATGTTCTATGTGTCTTGGGCATAAAGAATCCAACAATCTCCCACTTGCACAAGATACATAGAAGATTGATGCAAGCAGTAAATACCGCCTAACAACGGTTTACTACCCTTAATACGCATGACTATAAGCCATTCAATAACATCATCCCCTTCAAGTTCCAAACTTGAAATGATTTAGGTGAATCAATCATCTATCCTTTTGTTACAGATGTCATGTTAAATCCAAGGACACAGAATGATCATTCCTTGTTGATTTAACTTAATCAGGCCTTAGACATCATACTCTCAACGAATAAGAGGAACAAATCCCATCTTGACTACATACGTTTCTCACAATCACCTTATGTCATACCTGAACATAGCCTTATGTACTGACCATTATTTCATATCAGCGAAGAACTAGCTCAAGGTATAACACTTGGTGAATATCAGAACCCAATATGTATCTCAGGTCAGAGGATACCAAATGATATTCGCCTTTACTCAAATGTACTTATGATCAATCAATAAGATTCCATGTAGTAAGATTTGAGACGCGGGTCAGTCCAATATTCGTATCCCACGAATATCTATGAACCTTGGCAGCAACCAATTGCTCTATATTCATGCCTTATGAATATCCACCAATCCAAGTTCATAATAGTCTTACATTCATATTTGTTCCCACAAATATGACCGACTACGGACATTTAGAATAAAAGAATTATTCATGGATGTAAACATGCTAAAAGGGAACATAACTCAAATATATAAAAGAGTTAAATATTACAATTGTTCTATGTTTTATATGCTAAACAGATCAATTCTAATCACCAGTAAATCGAAGTCCTAAGGCACAAGTATGACCCTCATACTTTGCCCTCATCAAGGAGCTTCATTAGTGGATCAGCAATGTTTTGATCTTTATGAACTTTACGAATACATATCTTTACCCCTTTTCAACTCCATCCCTTATGATGTTGAATCTCCGCTCAAGGTGCTTAGTCTTTTGATGAGTACGGGGTTCCTTGATTTGAGCAATCCCACCCATGTAATTACCAAAGATTTCTAGGGGTCTTGAATGGTAGAGACCATCCCTAGATAAGCAATGGACAAATTTATCCATGCAGCTTCCCAAGCTGCCAATGAAGCGGCTATGTATTCGGATTTTGTAGTGAACAATGCTACCGTGTCTTGCTTTGAACCTTTCAAGGACACTTCTCCTTCATTCATAATGGAAGTATACCCCGATTGTGATCGAAAATCATCACGATCAGTTTTGGAAGCCTGCATCCGTGTAACCCTTTACAACGACTTCCTTTTCAATAGATCCGTATATTAGAAACAAATCCTTAGTCCTACTAAGGTATTTTAATATACTTTTAAGAGCCATCCGATGGTTATTTCTATTGGTATCTACTTTGTCATACTTAATAAGCATGACTCGTCCGGTCTAGTGCATATCATCACACAAATGATGGATCCTATAGCAGATGCGTATGGGATATCATTCATTTGATTTTGCTCATCCTATGAGCTTGGACATTGAGACGTAGTCAACACTGTCCCTCCTTGAATAGGTACCATACCTTTCTAAGAGTTTTTCATCTTGAACCTTTTCAAGATTTTATCAATATATATGCACTTTGGTTTAACCCTATCAACCACCTCGATCTATCCTTATAGATCCTTATTCCAAAATATGGGTGGCTTAAATGAGATCTTATATGAAAAACATCTTCCAAGCTAGGTTTTAACACCTTCCAAGGTTGGAATATTATTTCCAAATAGTAGTGTGTCATCAACATACAACACTAAGAATACAATTATGCTCCCACTAGCCTTTATATATATACACAACCTTCTCGATGCTTGTTTCAATCCAAATTGGACATAGCATTTTGGTATATGGTTAGCCTACAGGGGTCAACCACATAGCATCCATTCATGGAATATCCATATCTTTCGGATTGAATACTAACTCTACCAGATTTGTGAACGTTTTGTGTGTATTTATCAACCTCTTGATCATCATCAACAACCTCTTGTTGGTAGCTAGTGTCAAACAAAAGTGTACCGGCTTGTGGATTTTGATCATTATCAAGTTCCACAGTTCTATACGTCATTCCTTCCATAAGGAACTCGGTTTCCAGGAACTTAGCCTTTCGAGCAATAAATACTTTTTCTCTGTTGAGTCAAAGAAACAGTATTCCATACAGTCTCTGTGGATTCTCAACTAATCTACACTTTCTTGGTCCGGGTCATATTCAAAATATGAGACTTAAAGAGCAATGCGAAAACCCAAAATGATAAAGATGGTAAGCTCATAGCCATAATAAATTGAACCATATCCAAATAGGGTTTAGTTTCTTCTTTATCAGAATGAAGAACACAGATAGTTATGTAGAGTTGATATTCTACTTCATTATTGAAGATTTTGAACATTTCAAAAGCTTCATACTTATGTGTCATCAAGTGCACACAATAATAGCGACTGTAATCGTCGGTAAAAGTAATGAAGTATCTATCACCAATCTTTGTCATTGTCTTAAAAGGACCACATACATCCAAATGTATCATTCCTAATAAGTCTTTTGGTTCACACTTATCAAATGAAACATTTTCATTTGTTTCCAAAAGACCATTCTTTTGAAGTGTTTGAATCCAATTCTTATTTATGTGACCAAGATGACAATGTCAAAGATAATAATAACTTAAACCCATTTTAAGTTTCTTGGTGCTTAATGTGTATAATGAGTTATTATAGGACGAATTATCATGAACTAATTCATGAATATCATTAAAAGTCATATCCTTAAAATGAAATACATCATCCATAAAACTTAATACCATTATTTACAAACTTTAAATCATGACCATATTGTTTTAATAGGAAACATTAATTATCTTCCTAGTCAAACTAGGTGCATACAAAATGTTTTGAGAACAACTTCCAAACCATTTGAAAGTCTCAAAATAGAGTTTCCTTCCTTGAAGCGTACATTTCTTTTGAACCCCTTTGCAACAATTGCAAGTATGAGTCTCACATCTGGTATCCAATACCCATGTGTTTGAAGAAATGACATTTAATACAATGTGAATCATGAAAATTGTATTTGAGGTTTGCCCAGCATTCCTCTTATTTTTCAACTCCTTGAGATAGGAGGGACAATTCCTTTTCATTGTCCTATCTCTCCATACTCAAAGCATGGAACGTTCTTCGCTACCTTAGGCTTCATAAGCTTAGGTTTTTCGAGGTTTCGCATTAACATTTGCTTTGATGTATTCCTTTCCTTTGGCAATAATTGCCTTAGGATCGGGATTGGCCATTTATTATAGCCTCCCTCATTGATCGAGAGAATAGGTAGAACCTCTCTACCCATCCCTGCCTCGGTTGCTTTGAGCATTGCGTGAAGTTCACCAATGCTCTTGTCCCACCCATTCATATTACAGTTTATCATGAATGTCTCAAACCTTTAGTTAGGCAATCAAGGATCAAATCCTTGGCCAACTACTTTGAGACAGGACAGTTAAGCATCTTGAGGCTATCAATGTGGCTTTTCATCTTAAGAATATATAAGATGATATCGATTGGGTTTCTTGCATGCGACATGTATAAGGTGCTCGAACCGTTTTGTAGCAATCTACTAAAGTTTGTTGAAGGAACATTTCCTTCAACTAGATTATCATGTCATATGTCCTATGATGCTCCAAACCCTTTTGGAGTTCGGGAATCATATTCCCAACATGAGGTAGGAATCTTGCACAGAATCCTTAATGTGCCTAAGCCAATCGTCAAAAGCCCTTAATCATCAACAGCATTGGTTGGTGAGACATGGGATTGTCAAGGACATAGGCCTTTACTCATTTTTGAGAACGATTCTCAAATTTCTAAATTGAGTCCATAAGTATTTATGGTTAAGACGATCCCCTTTTAAGATGGTTCTCGGTGATAGGGTAGGGACGGTCGGAATAGTAGCATCGTGGTTTGCGGCCATTACTACAAAATTAAAAAGTTCATTTTAGTATTTCTGAAAAAATGCATTTTAACTATTAATACCCTTTACATGTCTCATAGACAATTAATAATTAAAATCTAGAATCCAACGTTACATTTAAATGATGGTTAGGTGACCTTTATCCCATTATTTAAATTAACAAGGTAGTCAACAGTTGACAATTGCAACCTATTGCAACTTCTAGTCTTATGGGATCGGTTAAACATCATATGTTTAGTCGGCATGTTTAATCCCATCAACACCATTGTACGCCATGCTTCGGTGACCCTAATCACATGGTTTCCAATTCAAGTCGTCCTACTTACACACACGTGTGAGTTTTCACATACAAGCGGTTAGGTGACCTTTATCCCACAAGTACGTTAGACTCACCTCAAAGATACAAGTTCCCTACAAGTGGTTAGGTGACCTTTATCCCACAAATAGTTCCCAAGAGATTCGAGTGTCGTGTAAAAGGATGGTGTTAGACTTGTTACCAAAGGGATTTAAGTTTCCATTAATTCTAGTTAGGAAAACTCTATGTACCTTGTATTCGCATGCTTTCAAATACATGGTACCCTATGGTTTATTTTTAATAAAACCTCTTTTATTAAATCATTAATCCTTTTAATAACCTTTTATTAACCACTTAATGATAAGAAACCATAAATTTTCAGCTTGTTAAGTTTGCTAATGAGTTTGTTTTGCATATCCAAATATCAAACAACAATCATACAACAAACTACCAAACAAGCATAATCATACAAACATATGTGCATAACCATAGCCACTAAGTTGACTACACTTGTTTGCCATCACAAGTGTTGTCATAAGGTCATTCCTAAGGGTTTAAAAATTGACACTTCTAAGTGTCCATGAACTCCCACTTGAACCCGCATCCGTATGCTTCAAGTGTCCATGTCTTTTGTGTCCTTGCTTTTGGGTCTTCTTCTTGTGCATCTTCTTTTACAAAAGTATATCCTTATACAATTTTCTAATAAAAGAAATGCACCTATTCTATTTATTACATAACCAAATGAATAAATAAATTACAACCCAAATACTTAAACAAAAGAAATTATTACAACCCTTTTAAATGAATACAACCAACATGACAATTCCACAACAACCAAATCCAAAACACACATGGTCAAGGCTATGTTATGCACTAAAACATGTATCCATATACATCATTTCAAGAACAAAATGAACCCCTTGTTATAACCTTAAAGTTCTGGCCAACATGAACCAAAACTTTAGGGTTATGTCCAAAATAATATAATCAACCATTTGATGTCATGCTTTCAAGTTTTAATCATAAGCATTCTTGATATAACCTTGAAAGGTTGGGGAATCATCATATCATCACAAAACAGCCCCTATTAGGTTGTTAAAGTCCTATAAAACCAATTTTACAAGGACAAATGAAGCTATTCATCCACATATCCGGCTCTAGATGCCAATGTTGGGTTTGTTGGACCTTTAACAAACTAATTTAACCATTTAAACTGAGAAAACGCAGCGGAATAATAGATTAATATCATGTTGTAATCAGAAAAGTAAAAGTTCATAACTTTGTTTCAACAAACCCAAAACATAAGGATCATTCATATGTGTTTGAACCAGCTATCAAGAGAAGGAAACAACCAAAACAACATCAACAAACTACCTTTGTAGGCTGCTGAAAATGTAAATGAAACACCTTCCATAAGGGCTGCTAAAAACGTGATTTGGGTGAAGAAAAGGCTGCTCTTGAATGGCCAAAACACCAAAGTAGATGTCCTCAAGTGTCCATACCCACAAGCCTCTAAGAAAACACCATCTTTGCTAGGATTTAAAGCACCAAAACAAACAACAATGCTGCTGGAACCTTGTTTCCAGCCGAGTTCTTCAATGGGTGGAAGAAAGAAAACCATTTCTACTTCATACCAATGAAGGAGCATATCTTGGATCATTAGAATACCCAAGAAAACGACCAAAAGGGATTCAAAACCCCTTGTTTCAGCCGTGAATAAGGAGAGAAGAAGGAGCTTTTCTCTAGTTGTTCATCTTGTGAAAAAGAGAGAGATAGGAGGATCATCATTGCACTCTTCCACTCAACCACACTCTTAATGAGTGTTCTATTTTCAAGATAATTTAAAGAAATGGGAAGACCAAGGGGGGGCTGAATTCAGCCCTTTTAAAACCCAAGTTCACCTTTTTTTTCTTTTTAAAATACTTGTAACACATTAAAAGTTGAGTGGACTTGTTACATAATTAACCCTTTTAATTATGTAACATATGGCACATTATTAATGTTCATTAGTTAGATGATAAGATATATATAATTAACCTTTTAATTATATAACTTATACACCCTAAAAATAAAACCAACTAATTACATTAAGATGTTGATATGTTATATGATTAAAGCCTTTTAATGTATAACATAAGAACATATACTATTTGTTGTTATTTAACCATTTAAATAACAATGTAAATAATAATAGTTCATGAACAAATTATCCATATAATTTGTTCTCTCTCTCATTTCTTTAAATTAGAAAATCCATTTTCTAATTAGGTGCTCATATTTAATTGCATGATCATATCATCAAATAAATATTTATTGGTGTTTGCTAAGCTTGTTATTGGGTATGACCCGACTTGGATCATGACGTACTAACCACATCAATGTTCTATGTGTCTTGGGCATAAAGAATCCAACAGGAGTTTTCCTTCGGAAGTTAGTTTTACACTTTGTCTTCGGAAGAGCTCCTTTTTCCTTCGGAAGTTCCACACTTAGCTTCGGAATTCCTTTATTAGTTGTACCAAAATAGTCTAAATGATTCGGTTTTGGTTGCACCAGCCTTTTGAGATCCAACAATATGTACACATAGTTCAAGTGATTGAAAAACTGCATGCAACGGCATACAAGAGAAGAAGATATGAGGCTGGGCAGTTGTAGGAACTAACATCAAAGAAGTATCTGAACTGAGGATCTCAGAACAAGATGAGCTAGAAATAATGCATAATCAAAGTGTTGTGGACACACTTACTACTAAAGAAGATATTTTAGGTCTAATTTTTGAAACTCTAAAGATGATCAGCAAGATGGAGATCAAATACAAGTATGATAATCAGAAGATTGTTGTTTCTTACTTCTACAACAAAATAATAGCAAGAGTCAAAGAGCTGTCAAGCCGGAAGAGCTGAATTGAAAGTTGCTAAGCCTAAGGGGGAGTATTGTTAGATCTAGAAACAATAAGTCTAGATCCTTTTGTATAGGCTTAGAACTTTAATCAATGCTTGTAATGAACTTTTGTAATTCATTATTTTGATGTATGCATTATGTATATAGGATAAACCATATATGTGTTGATATGTATGTATGATTGCAGGATCAAATATTAGACTTAGTCAATTTCAGAAATTGACTAAGTGTAAGAAACATCTACAAATGTACAAATTCGTTCTTCCGTAGATAATCTTCTAACTGGAAATACATCCGAGGATCTCCTACGGAAGAACACCGGTGCAGTCAAGTCAAGGGAGTATTGAGATCACTCCCACGGATGAATAACTTGTACAATGAAGAAGAACAAGTAAAGACTCCTACGAAAAGGAAGACTCCTGCGGTAGACAAAACTTCTACGCAAGACCAAGACTTGAGTGTACTTCATCAAGTATATCAAATTCAACAAGACAATCACTGAGTGATGTCATAAAGTTAACAAGACCTCATGTATCCTACAGCCAAGTTAGTGCTCAAGCTCCAATTCCTTCATATTCCTTATTGACAATTGATTTGACAATTCTGATATTAAACTCTCACGAATTATCTACTCCCCATAAATTTGTGATTAATGTTAAACTGATGCATTTATCATAAATTTATATAGAATATTATAATGAAAGACACATGACTGTCCAAATGTATTGAAAAGAAATAAGTTAAAAGAAACAAAAATTGAGTTAAGTACTATATACAAGCATATATAAACATAGAATAGGATCATACTATAACACTAAGCATCTTCCTTTTTGATTTGTTTGATGAAAATATACCTTGTTTTAGTTTTGATTGCAAGTATGTTTTTCCTCTTAAATTCAAACAAGAGTATTGTATCAACTAGGCATGATGTTTATCATGTTTTGATGTTTATTAGTGAGTAACTGTTATGGGTTCCACATTCAAATCACTTAGATTTTGTCCTCCCTTTGTGAGTCAAATCATCACTTACTCACACTTAGAAACTATGTACTTTAAGTTATAAGTTCTATCTTGAGATGCATTTGACATCTCATTAATGCATTGATGTAATAGCTCTAAAGTTAATATACAGTTGATCATAAAGGATTCTTTTAAGAGCTAAGATGTGATCATTATCAGGTCACCAAGTTTTTACTTCTGTAAAACAGAGGTGCCTTTAACCCAGATCTTTGTTTACACAAAATAGAGGGATGATGAGGATCACAATTTGTTCACCAGTCGGTTATAAATGTATACCATGGTGATCATACACCCAGGTTTTTGTTTACACAAAACAGAGGGAATATGATGTCAAACCCTGGACCCAGGTAGGGTGGGACATCACAGACTAGCAACACATATGGCAGTGGAAACAAACCATCATAAGAGCACAAAAGGAGAGAACATCACATGGCATTAAAGTTTAAAAGAAACCAGGGCTAGAAATAGGTCTAGCCCCCAACTGTATCATACATCCAACATTAAGACAAAATGTATTCATCAAAAATAATTGTAAATTGTTCAAAATGTTTTAAAATCAAACAAGCCAATGCCATGGTCATGGTGCTAGGTCTAGGTCTTCAACAACCGCTAGAGTCCCTTCATGGATTACCTGAAACATGCTCAAAAGAAAATTTGTGTCAACTAAAAAGTTGGTGAATTCAAGTGCTTAAAGTTTAAAAACAAAAGGATACAATAGAATCCACATTTGATTTAAAAGAATCATAGATTCACTGTTGTGGGGGATCACAATCAACCCTGCACTCAGTCCCGGCTAGCCTCTTCAAAAGTTATGTTATGCCGGTTAATCCCGAAGGAAGAACTGAGCCTCAAAACAATGGACCAGACATGCCGAATGGTTCACCTAGTATCTTATAAAAACTTGTCACATGCCACGAACGACCCCGCAGGATCTCAGTGTGGTACCCTTCCCGTTTATCATGGAAGGCACTATGTGTGGGGGATTCCCCAAGTAGATCTACCCATATTCAGATAAGAATTAATGATCGTGATACAATTAAAAGCAGGTCCCAACATTCTAGTATCATACAATAGCTCATAAAAGATTTCAATTCAAGCATAGCATGTTTCATCCCAAAAACAGTAGTAAAAAGGGACACTAGAACTCACCTTAAGATTCAAGCAAAGGATTCTTTGTGTACCGGGAAAGAGTCTCAAGTCTAGCACCCTACCATCAAGATTTAAGTGTTAAGCCACTAATTCTAGGGCTATGGAAGATACACTAGGTGTGTGATGATGTTTAATGTCTTACTAGCTCTTGAATTGCTAAATCTTATATAAAAAGTTTCCTTTTATAGAAAGTTAGGGTTTCTTAGGAAGGAATACATGATTCACCATGTTGGATCATCTATACTAGTTAGTTTAAGTTTTCTAAATGATTATTAGTCCAAGGGGCCGGTTTATAGAGGTTTGGTAAAATTTACAGTTTAGTCCTCCAAGTTTCCAAAATTTAGAATTTCTACCCCAAAGTTTAATTTATTGCATTTAATGACTTTTATGGCCAAATATTAGGTTTTTGAAGTTTAGTAACTTATTTTAAGTAAGTTTACTCCAAGGTTTCAGAATTTAGGTCCGGGTTTAATATTCTTATGTTTTACGTTACCGGTTACGATAAAACCGAAGGTTTTTAACGGTTAAGTATTGATATCCATATTTTGAGTCTTAGACCTTTTAAATATTATTTAATGACATTTTTATTAGTGTCTAATCTGTTAAAAATGTATTTCAATCCTCTTTTAGTTGAAAGCCTCGTTTTTATGTTAAACCCGTTAAAACGCGTTTTTACAAGTAAATGACCGTTTAAAAGCTTGTTTGACCAATTTTTCAACACCTTTAATTCTTATAGCACTTAACTTACTGAAATAACATGGTTTCCATGGATTTTGATTTTATACAATTATTTCTAGGATTTTTTCTCAAAACATCACCCGGTTAATACCCGTTTTTAGTTAAAAGTTCCTTTTAACTTGTCTTTTGACCATTAATCAACAAATCCGGTCCAAAAAATTTTAAACTCTTTTAATGCTTGGAATTCTTTTTAATATGGTTAAAATCCAAGTTTTCTTATTTTTAAGTTGCTTGACCACCTTTCGGGTCCCCAAATGTGTCCAAAAATGCTTACAAGTCTGTAACTTTATTATTTTCAGCCATCAACATCTCATCATACACTCAATATCATCCAAAACTTACTGAAATACTAAGCCTAACTCATGGTTTCAACATACAACTCAAGAACAAGATGGAAACATAGTGATTACACCATTTTCACCCATCACACATGTGTAAAACGTTATAACTCGTGATTAAACATTACCAAAACTTTTTATAACTTAAAAAACAGGTTATTAGGAGGTTAGAAAACTGATTTTGAGCAGGTTACAAACTTAGCTTCGGAAGATTACAAGATCTGCAAGCTAGATGGTGCAATAACACCCAAAATAAGGGTTTTCTAGGTGTAAATCGGGTTATACCCATGGAATGACTTATATAACGAGTGAGATACCTTCAAGAACGTTAAAAGCCTCTCAAGAACAAGGTTGTAGCAGTATGTTTCTGATGGATACAAGAATGGTAAGATTTCTGAATGAAAAATGAAGAAAAGACAAGATATGTCCGAATCGGGTGAGATGAAGCTTACACTTGGTGTAGTTCACGGTTTGGAGAGTGTAAGGGTCACAATGACCTGGAAATCTTCAAACAAGGGCTGGAGATGTCGAACTTGATGAATTCGTGCACCAAAAGCTCACAAAGCTTCTCCTTCTTGCGGTTTTGAGCTTGGCCGATGGTAGTTTTGGTGTTGCTCTTCGAAAATATGGCTGGAATTTTGCTAGAACCGTGAGTGTGTGTGTGTGTTTTCTGGAGAAAGAATCCGAGAGAGGAGAGGAAGAGAAATGAAAGTGTAGTGTGTGTGTAAAATGGAGAAGATTGCATGTAAAGATAGTAGAGAAGAGGATGGTGTGAGGTGAATGGTGGAGAGGGGTGGTGAAAGGGGGGCGGCCGATTTGTCTTGTAGTGGAGGGGTATTTTAATTTGAAATTTAAATGGTAAGTATTGTTGTGTTGTATTATTTTGTAGTGTAGTAATTTAGGTGGTATAATTTAGTTAGTTGCTAAGTATTTTGCATGGGCATGCATGCATTAATCTGAAAATTTTGAGTTCATGCACACCTTAATTGTTTCAAATTATGATTAAATTTTCGCATGGGTGACTAATTGACTCTCCCGGAACATTAAGTTTCCCTTAGCTAAAGCTTGAACTAGCTAAATCATCACAAAATCACATGAAATAAGAAAAATGGTAACAACAATCAACAATAATAAATCCTAATAGTAATATTGGCAATGATATCAACATTAATATTAATTGAATGGGTAATATGCAGATTGATAAGCGTTAGAATTATGACCTAGAGGTCGGTTATCACATATGATTTGCAAAGATAGATGTTATAAAGTGTTGGTACATAGTGTGCTTAGATGAGTGATTTTGTCACATCAGAATAAAACTCACTTGTTGTATCCTCAAAATAGAGTTTCCCACATACAATCACTTTTGCATTATGCTAGACATGCTCTTAGTGTAGTTTCCACTCAAGATGAACCTACTCACATATCAAGAATCTTTGATCAGATTTAAATGATATTTAATAACTTAGGAAGTAAGCAAAGACATAGTGTACTATCATTTCCCATAAATATGTCATGCTGAAGCAAAAGACACAATAAATAAAGACAATATTTTTGTATTTTTGTATGTTTTTCTGAATATTTTTGGGTTTTATTTATTACTACTTACAAAGACAGACAAATGCTTTTCTCTGTTATTGATGATTAATCTAAGTTAATCATGCCTAAAGACTCAATTAGAAAATTAAATCTAACTGAATCAAAGGCTTTAGTGAATAAACCAACAAGTTGATTTGTTGTATCCACTTTGACTAACTTGATTAAACCTTTTTCTGAGCAATCTCTTAGAAAATGGTATATGATTTCAATATGTTTTGTCTTACTAGGTTGCACTGGATTAGCAGTGATGAACATAGCAGCTGAAGTGTCAATATAATTTGGAGTTTGAAGGAAATTGTAACCGTAATCAAGTAATTGGTTTTGCAACCAAAGGACTTGATAACAACCAGCTGAAGCAGCTTGAAAGGATCGGGATCTAGTTTGATCAATTAGATTAAGATTTGCAGCGGAATAGAACAAGAATTAGACGAAATTTAAGCAAGAATAATATGAATATTCAATCAAACAGTGATGATTATAGAGAGAGAGTTTTCTGCAAAGAGAATATTTTCATTCACGCATAAGCTTCTCTGCCAAAGCAATTAGGTCAACATTTCTTTTATAAAAGGAATGTGACGTCAGCTGATGTCACTTGATAGTGACATCTAACTGATTTATACAAACAACTGAAAGTAGACTAAACTACTGAAGATGTCCACAACAACTGAGGACACCTTCACAAAAAGCTAAGTACAAGCTAAAATTACAACTACTGAAGTTATAACATCTGAAGTGTAAGAACTTCAGATGTTTTACATAAAATAAAACTACTGATAACAAACTACTGAAAAGTAAACCATCACAACTACTGAAAAGAACTACTTCAGCTGTTGTGACAACTTCTGAGAACTTGGTCTTCAGACTTTGTCTTCAGCAGTTGTCTTCAAACTTTGTCTTCAGACATTGTCTTCAGCTATTGTCTTCAGACTTTGTCTTCAGACTTTGTCTTCAGCTGTTGTAGACCACTTCAGTTGTTATGATGTCTGTGGGACTTAAAGGTTTTTATGATCTGGCTCATTGGTTCTTTTGGTCCAACAAACTCCCCCTGAACCAATGCAGCCAAAACCTTTAAGATTATTGAAGTCCCACTTATTGGCAGAAACATTTTCTGGATCAGCTCAGAAATCACCAAATTAAGCTCAGGCCAGGGAAGAGGTTTCAGAAAGTTTGATTGGCAAAGGATGAATGGGAACTCTGTCTTGGGGAATTGGACACAGAGCTGTTACCCCATTCATGAGACCTACTTCCCAATGATGAGTCTGTAAGACTCTCTAACATAGGCCTCAAGTAATACAACTTTTTCTTCCATTGTGAGTTCTTCAGCTTCACTTTCAAAGAAGAACTCAGGCCCATAGTACTCTGATAAGTATTTAACATTCTTTCCATTCTTTAGCTCCACAGTAGTTATTTCTCTGTATGCAAACTCATCAGGATGAGTACCTTCAAGTAACAACTGGAGCTCATTTCTTCTTATTTCTTCAAGCTTCTTGTAGATCAACCCCTTCTTCACCATTTTGTTTTCTAGTAAAGTTTGTGGAGTCATCTTAGACTTGTAAGCTCTCTTGAAGTCATCAAGGATTTCCCAGGGTGACACTACAATGCCAGCATTATCACAGCATCTACAGTCTTCTTTACTTGGCCATTGTATCGACTTGGGATATTCTTTTTATGAATTCTGTCACTTACTCTGGGGTCAGGCCAAATTCTCACTTTCTCTTTCTGATATTGAAATGTGAATCTGAGAGCATACAACCTCTGAGCATGTTTCTTCATAGCTTGTATGGATGAAGACTTAGGAAACTCTTTATCAACCATCCTTAACAGCTGCTCATCATGTTGTTTTTGCTGTTCTTCTTCTTCAAGTTTCACTTTTACCATTTGCCTTTGGATGTCAGGTGTGATTGTTGTTGGTTGACTCCTGGGCTCAGGCATCTTTATTTTAAGAACAGCAGAGATTGGCAGACTATCATCCTCATCATCTTCTTCTTCTTCTTCCATCCTCAACACCCTTCTCTTCCTCTTGGGTGCATCATTGGTAGTTTTTTGAGTAGGTTTCTTGGGTAAAGGAGTTGGTTTTGAGGGTTGTGAAGTTGGTTGTTTTGGTGTGGGAGATTGTACAGGCTGCTCTATCATCTTGGTTGTGAGTGAGGCTTTGGATAACTTTGCCATATCAGACCTTTTCCCAGCACCAGCTTCATCAAGAGCTTTTATGATCAATCCTTTGTTGAATACTTCAGAAGAACAGATTCTGGTGGTTATCTCCAAAATACTGTCTCTGGACCATGACTTCACTTCAATGATTGATCTTCCCAAATTCTTTGATATGAATCTTATCATAGCTTCCAGCCTTTCCCTTTCTTTCTCATTACAACTTGCCCATCTATGCTCAATCTCTTGAATCTCTAGCCTTCTAATTTCAGAGTCAAGTTTGGCTGTGTCAAAACCTTGTCTGAAGAGTTGATCAATGATCTTATCCATAGATCTGCTATGTTGCTCATCAGCTTCTTTGATCAGTTCTTCTAACTTTTTCTCATCTTCAGTCTGTTCAACACTCTTCTTTCTCTTGTATGTGATCATCTCCTTTTCTTTCTTCTCTTTTCTCTTCCTCTTCAACTCTCTTTCTTTTGTCTGCTTTCACTGACTTAGACTCCTCCTTTTTGGTTGCATTGGGTTTAGGGGTTTGAATGTCAGAAAGTCTCTTAGAAACAGCATCATCAACTAAGGTTTGAAAATTTGAGGAAAGCCTCTCATCAATGGCTTGATGCATAATGTTAGTGATGAGAGGTAAGGAGGATTGAAAGGCAGCAACCATTTGCTCAGAGGGGTTCTGTCCCTGAGAAATGGTGCATGAATCAGAGGCTGGTGGCACAGTTGTTGGGAGTGGCTCAGTGTTTGGGAGAGCTTCAGAAGAAGCTGCCATCTGTGGGTGAATTTGGGCAGATGGACTTGATTCTTGAGACAATTTGGCAAGCAGTTCTTGTAGTCTGCATACCTCAGCCTCAAGAATGGTGTTGTGGGCTAGAACATCAAAGAAAAAGCCCAGGTCATCATCAGTCTTTGCTGAATCATCTGACCTCCTGATTAAATCAGGATGAACATGTGCTGAGTGTAGATCAGTATTCACATGTGCCCCTATTTCTTGGAACTGGGGACTTCCTGCCTCAGGATTATGTCCTTCATTGGCAGTTGCCTCTGGTGAGGTCTTAGAGATGATACCACCGTCATCCTGTTCATATGCTAAAATAGGAGAAGAGGCAGCCTCACCAGATGTTCGAATCTCCTCCTCTACACAGGGAGATTGAACTCTGTAATCCTTGTGCTGTGGGTTATCAGCCATATTATAATCCTCTCCCTCAACTGTTGAGGTTTTCCCAGTGGTAATAGGTTTCTGGGGAGGGGTAGAGGAATGTAGTTGAGTCAGCACTTGTGCAAAAATCATAGTTGGGCTTGTAGGGGTGGTTTCAGTGGGAGATAAGTGTGAAGAAGATTGCACCTGGGGTGAATGGTGCTCTTCAATGGCAATCTTCTCAAGTGAGAGAGATTCCAGTAATGTGGTTTCCCTATTTTTGGTTGCATCAGGATCCTGTTGAGAGGATACCTGAGCGGTTTCAGCTGGTAGAGTCTTGGAAACTACAGGGGGATTACTACCAGTAGTTTCATCCTGCCTTTGTGTTGCAGGGGCATCATCAGGGGACTCAACTCCCTGAGTAGCCTTTTTGGTTTGTTTGGATTGTGGTTTGGAGGGGAATTTGGATCTGGAGGATGAGGCTGGGGTTCCCTCTGCTTGGGTTTTTAACAGTTTGGCAGCCTCTTTGAGTTGTGGGTTAGAGTTGTGCCTGGAGTATACCTCAGGCAAAACTACCATAGCAGGGACTCCAAGGCCAACAAGGCCATCAGATTTTATTAATTGATGATTATGGCCATAAGAAACCTTGGATATAGTATCCATCTGTTAGCCCACAGGTTTCATTGCCAGATCTTTTAATTCCAAAAATATAATTTCAGAAAATTTAAGCTTTGGCGTTCAAGGATAGAATAAATACATGCTGCACCTGGATGACATTTGATCACATGAGGAGGTTTGGGGCAAGGCAGACATTGATCATATGAAAGATTAGGCGTTCAGCATCATGGAAGTGCTTCTTCAGAATGGTGGTAGCACTTAGGTCGCCCTCATACCCATGGTTGATGAATGATAGATCAGTGGTGCCTTTCGGGTATTTGGTGACAAAGGTGGCATCATTCAGATCTAGGGTTTGGCGAATGATAGCAGGAGTGATGACCACCTTCTTCTGGTTTACAAACGACTGGAGAGTGATCGCGACATCATTCTCACCAGTATGGACAGTGACATTTGTCCAGAATTGGCGAAGGGTATCGGGATAGATGGTTGGATTCAGAAGAAAAGCAGTTTGATACGGGGAATCAACCATTAGATCAATGGCAACATCAAACTTAGTCCAAAAGGCCGATTTTGTGAGGTAGGCAACACAGTGTGTCTTGGTTTGATTTGCATGGTCGCCATTAATGGAAGATGAAAGTTCGGAAAAACTTATGAAAAGTTTGAAGATAGGTTTAGGTATTTATAGGTTATGAAGTTAGTTTTAGGTATTTATAGGTTATGACACGGCTGAAAGAAACAACTGAAAGTTTTGGTGTTAGTCATCAGTTGTTAGAAAACGACTGAAGACATGGTTTTAACTTTCAGATGTTGTAAACAACTGAAGACTTGGTGTTAGTCATCAGTAGTTTGAAACTACTGAAACTTGGTTTTGGCTTCAGTTGTTTTGAAATGAAATAGCAGTTGTTTGAAACAATTGAAGAGTAAAATTCTCATCAGTTGTTGTTGTCAATTCACAGATCTCAGTGTTTCATTGACCTTAACACTTACTCAGCAGACTATCTGATTTTCAGATGTTTCATTGGTCATCAGTACTTATCGTTAAACAGACATCATAGTTGTAACTACATCAGTACTTTTCAACAAATAAAGTACTTCAGTACTTTAAGTAATTAGTCTTCAGTAGTTATGAAAACTGCTGAAGATAAAATAACTTATCAGTACTTATTTTTGACAGCTGTATACTAATGCTCATCAGTACTTGTGAACTGAGATCATCAGTAGTTGTCAAATCATTCTAGCTGCAGCATACCAAGCCTTAGCATAGATTTGGAAAGTTGCACTGTCAAAGGCTTAGTAAACATATCTGCAAGCTCATCAGCACTAGGAACAAACTTTGGATCAATCAGACCTTTTTCATAACAATCCCTGATAAAATGATGTCTGATCTCAATATGTTTGGTCCTAGAATGCTGGACAGGATTCTTAACAATACAAAGAGCTGAAGCACTGTCCATCAGTAAAGGAGTCTTAGTCTCTGTAA
This sequence comes from Flaveria ramosissima, assembly GCA_025215565.1. NCBI lineage: Eukaryota > Viridiplantae > Streptophyta > Magnoliopsida > Asterales > Asteraceae > Flaveria > Flaveria ramosissima. The sequence goes on from CM046030.1 coordinate 33,861,445, forward strand.
TGTCATAATCCAGTAATTGATTCTGAAGCCAGAGTACCTGAGATATACAACTTGCAGAAGCAATGCACTCTGCTTCAGCAGTGGATGTAGCAACTGAAGTTTGTTTCTTACTCTGCCAAGAAACTAAACAATTGCCTAAAAATTGGCATCCACCAGAGGTTGATTTTCTGGTTAATTTACACCCTGCATAGTCACTATCAGAGAAAGCAACTAATTTGCAAGAGTGCCCAGTGGAATACCAAAGTCCTAGAGATTGAGTTCCTTGCAAGTATCTAAAGATCCTTTTGACGGCAATCATATGGGATACTTTAGGTGCAGCCTGAAATCAAGCACAGACACAAGTTACAAACATAATGTCTGGTCTAGAAGCTGTAAGGTACATCAAGGAACCAATCATACATCTGTAAAGAGTTTCATCAACTGCTTTACCTTTCTGATCAGCATCCAGTTGTGTGGTGCTGCACATGGGAGTAGAACAGGGCTTACAATTTTGTAAATCAAACTTTTTCAACAGATCCTTTGTATATTTTGACTGATGAATGAAAGTTCCATCAGCCATTTGTTTGATTTGCAAACCCAGAAAGAACTGTAATTCTCCCATGGCACTCATTTCAAACTTTTGTTGCATCAACTTAGTAAAGGCATCACACAACTGTGGATCAGAAGATGCAAAAATAATATCATCTACATAAATTTGAACAAGGAGCTTATGCATGCCTACTTTCTTAATGAACAAAGTTTTATCTATGGAAGCCTCTAGTGAAATTGTTTTGAAGAAGAAAGTTAGACAGTGTATCATACCAGGCTCTGGGAGCTTGTTTTAACCCATAAAGAGCCTTATTAAGCTTATACACCCAATCTGGATGTTTATGATCTTCAAAACCTGGTGGTTGACACACATAAACTTCTTCTTTTATTTTACCATATAAAAATGCACTTTTGACATCCATTTGAAAAAATTTAAGATTATGAAAAGCAGCATAAGCTAAGAACAATCTGATTGCCTCCAGTCTGGCTACAGGGGCAAAGGTTTTATCATAATCAATACCTTCTTCTTGTGAAAACCCCTGTACAACCAGTCTGGCCTTGTTCTTGACAATTTGACCTTTTTCATCAGTTTTATTCCTAAACACCCATTTAGTTCCTATTGCACACTTACCTTGGGGTAGAGGAACCAGTTCCCACACTTGCTACTTTTGAAACTGAAGAAGCTTAAGATGCATGGCTTCAACCCATCCATTGTCTCTTAATGCAATATGATAGTTCTTTGGCTCTTTCTGACTGATGAAGAGAGCATAAAAGCAGAAATTGGACAATTGACGTCTAGTTGAAACACCAGCATTGATGTCACCAATGATATGAGACATGGGGTGATTCTTCAGTTCTTGGTACTCAATAATATCTGTGCAAGTGTTTGTAGGAGATTCAGCAGCAACAGATGTTGATTCAGACTCTTGAAACCTAGAATGAGATGGCAATTCAAATGAAGTAGAGGATTCAGAGATCTCATCAGCATTTGTTGTGGATGGAACTGCTGAAGCTACAGGAACATCAAGCTTAGTAGACTCAGGCAGGTGATCACTAAAGCTTGCATTTATACCACCAGATGGATGACTTGTTGCAGGAGATGATGGATCCTCAGAATCTGCAACAGCTGGAGACTGATAAGGAACATATTGCAGTATGTCCAAATCAAATAACTCCACAGGGTTTTGTGGGATTTGTCCTTTGGAGATTCATTAAATTTTACATGCAAGGTTTCTTCAACTATCTTTGTTCTGCAATTAAAACTCTGTATGCCTTGCAAGTAGATGAATACCCAACAAAGTACCCTGCATCCACCTTTGATTCAAACTTCTGAAGTGGATTCTTTGTGTTAAGAATGTAACAGGGACACCCAAATGCTCTAAAAAAGGAAATCAGAGGGGCCAAATGATGTAACAACTCATAAGGAGTCTTCATCAACCTCTAATTTACTAACACTCTATTTTGCACATAGCAAGCTGTGTTGACAGCTTCAGCCCAAAAGGTTAGTGGCAAACCAGAATCAGCCAACATTGTCCTTGCGGCTTCAATAAGGGTCCTGTTCTTTCTCTCCACCACTCCATTTTGTTCAGGAGTTCTTTGAATGCTATACTGTCTCTTGATTCCCTTAGATAAATAGAATTCATCAAGTGTGTGGTTTCTAAATTCTATGCCATTATCACTCCTCACACACTTGACTGGAAGGGAGTACTGCTTTTCCACATACAACACAAAGTAGATGATGATTTGAACAGCCTCATCTTTTGAATGTAAGAAGAAGGTCCATTCAAATCTGGAATAATCATCCACAATTTTCCAGACAGTATTTTTTCTTTGCCATGCTCATCACTCTTACTGGACCAAAAAGATCCATATGCAGTAATTGCAAGCAGGCAGTGGACTTTGGTTCTTCTATTGGAGGAAATGATACTTTGTGTGTTCCTTTTAAACAAGCAGAACAGTTGTCATCACATTTGAACTCCTTTAATGGCAGACCTCTCACTAAACCATGATGGATAAGCTGGTTCATGTTTTTAAGATTCACATGACCAAGCCTTCTGTGCCATAGTTCAGATTCCTGAGGAGAGGCCTTGGAGAACAGACATGGATGGCCTTTTATATCAATTTTCTTTGATAAGTCTAAGGCATATACTCTTCCAATCCTGTTGGCCTTCAGGAGAGTATATTCATCCAATATCTTGTCAATCATTCTCAGAACATTGGAAGACAGAATCCGACAGTTCTGGCTGGTAAAAAGTGCAACATGCCCTTTATCACACATTTGACTGACACTCAACAAGTTGTACTTGAGATTCTCCACATGGTTAACATCATCAAATCTTATCTCACCATTAGACACAAAGCCTTTGCCGATGATGTAACCCTTAGCATCATTACCAAAAGATACAAATCCCTTCTTTCCTTGAGAGTAGTCATGAAGAAGAGAACTGCTCCCTGTCATATGCATAGATCCTCCACTGTCCACATACCAGATGCTTCTATGGCATGCTGAAGAACCCTTCATTTGTCACAAGAAACTAGTTAGTTTTTGAGACCCAAACCATTTTGGTTTTGGGTCTGTTCTCATCAACAGATTTTATACTGACTGATTTGTCATGATTAACAGCCTTCGAAGGTTGAGATGGTGCTGAAAAGGATTCCTTTGATTTTGGCTTAGTTTTCCTTTTCAGTGGTTTAATCACACGTACATCTATTTGGTTAACTCTCCCCAACAGATGTTGAACCATCATAACAAGTTATGTCTGATTGGTTGTTAAAGCCTTCAGTTCAGCAGACACATCAGTACTTGTTTCTGATTTGTTCCTGTGACTCACCATGTCCTCCTTTTTGAAAGACACAGACTTAGTCTGGTGTTTTGATATTCCATGAGGAATACTTTCGGCTGTTTTATGATAAACTCCTTCCTTCTTTTTAGATTTATGTAAGAACTTTAGGTTATCAGATTGAGATGCTTGTAAACAAACTTGTTTAAATCATCTTTCATTTTTAATTTTTTTCATTTTTTTTTTTTTCTTTTTAATGATTTTATCTTTGTTGAATTTGGAACCCTTTTTGTACCAACATTCATCAGTGAGATGATTGAATAGATCACATATTTCACATGGCTTTTTCTTCATCTTCTGTTGATCAACTGCTGAAGAAGATGAAACTACTGAAGGTGTGTTCTTCAGTACTTTCTTCCTCTCAGTACTTATGTTAAGTACTAAAGGATTTGTAACAACTAAAGATTTGTTCTTCAGAAGTTTTCTATCAGTACTTGGATTTCCTGATAGACTCTTCAGCAGTTGTCAAACCATGTTTGTTTTCATTTAGTTTGAAATGCTCTTCAGGTGTTGTTACTTGCCCTTCAGTACTTTGAATACTTTGTGGGACAACACCTGAAGTGCTCAGTTTTTCTTTGATCATGTTTATCAGCAGCAGTGACACATCAACAGATTGATTAGCTGAGGTACTAATACTGACTTCATCCTCTGATTTTGGATTATCACTTGAGGATGAGACACATGATGATGTGGTTTGGGAATTGCTTTCAGATTTTACTTCTATCTTGGGAGTAAAATCTGTAGGAGGTACAATGTGATTATACCCAATCCCAAACTTCACATTTGAAGCTGTTTGCTTGCTGAGAAGCATTTCAAACCCCTTGCAGGATGTTACCCAGCGTTCACAATTTACTTGAGTAGCTGCAAGTGTTCTTTGAGATTCTTATGATTCTCTAAAATGACCTCTACCTTTGCCTTTTCATCAGTGATTTGGCATTTTAATTTGTAAATCTTATCATCTTTTTCATTTAAGACAGACTCAAACTCAGCTTTTCTTTTGGAAATCACTTTCTCTAGGTCAAGATTTTGATTAATTAAAGCTATATTTTGCTTCTCTAATTGAGACAAAAGCAGCTATGCATGACTCAGAACACAACTTGGCCTTAGCCTCAGAAGATACCTGTGGTACCTGTGATGATGAAGCATTTGAGCATGAACCATCAGTAGACTCCAGAGCCATAAGAGCAAGATTTCTAAAAGGATTTTCACCACCATGTTGACCAGCACCAGAAAACAATTGTTCAAGATAACCAGAAAGATCATCTGGTAAGCTACTCCAGTAAACAACCTCAGGTGTGAAAAAGCTTTGTTGATTCGATTGAGATGGTTGAGGATCAGGTAGGGCATGTGGTTGTTGAGCTATGGGTACTGGAACCTAACTAGACTGAGGCATGTAAAAACAGGGATAAGGATATGGCATTGGACCTTGAGGGACAAAAAATGCAGGAGATGATTGAATTTGTGAATGATGATCAAAACTGGTAGAATGTTGCCCTTTGTTTTGTGAGCTATTGCATGCAAAGGTCACAACGGGTGCAGAAGAGTTAGATCCAGATGATCTACACTCTCTTGAAAAATGTCCAAGTCTATGGCACTTGTGACACCTCAACTTGCTCTTGTCAAAACCAACTTTGGTTTTTCCAGAGAGACCAGGAAATTTTCTACCTGTCTTTTTGTAAAATTTTTGAGATCTGATATTGATTAATGCCATCTGGCTCAAAATATCATCTCTTCTAGATCATCATAAGCAATTCCTTTCAAATCATCCATCAAAAAGCACAAATTATCACTACTACCCTGAATTACTATCAACACCAACAAAAGCATGATCTCCACTGTTTGAAGAGAAATATATGCTCATCATAAGAACTTTCTGATGCAGCATATTCTGACTCATGACCAACCAGAGCAGTATTCCCTGGTACAAAATCATCAGTGAGCTTCCAAGATGAAGCCAGTTTCCTTTTATGTTCTATCTCTCTTTCAAATGTTAACAATTTCCCATGAAGTTGGGTGAGAGATAGATTGTCCAGATTTGCACTGGAGCGTAGGACAATAGTATATGTGTCCCATCTCTCAGGCAGGGATCTGAGGAATCTGTTGTTCATCTTACTATTTGTATATTCATGTTTAACCATTTTCAGCTTAGATATCAAACAGGAAAATCACTCAAACTGTTGAGTCAGTGACTCAGCCTTTCTATGAGAGAATGTCTCATATTGCTGGGCAAGGATCTCTCTATTGTTTGCCAAGACCTCATCAGTTCCTCCAAATTGTTCTTTCAGAGCAACCCAGAGATCATGAGCAGTTTCATGATGCATAAGTCCAGAATAGATTTCATTTAGCAGTGCCATGGCCAGAATTCCATGGGCTTTAGCATCAATTTCAAACAGTTTCAGATCTTCATCTGAGTATTGCTCTTTCTTCTTCGGAACCATCTCATTGGTTTCCGGATTACTCACCATAGGCTTATATCATCCATGAACCATAGATTTCCAACAACCTGAACTGTTGACAGACAGGTGATGGAGCATTCGGCGTTGCCATATGTTATACTCACTCCTAACAAGCATCGGAGGCTTTGTTGAGGAGCCAGTATTGTGAGGATCATTGATTGATGTAGCCATTTTCACCGATTCAAACAGGTTCAATGAAATTTTAACAAATCTAGCTCAAAAACTCAACAACTCAGTTTGAAACAAGACGAATCTCAAATTAATTCACCGGAAGCAACAGAAAATCAAACTCTATAACCAATTCTTGCAAATTTGCTAATTTGATCAAACTTAGATATCAAAAGAGCAGTTTCAATGATCAATTGTTAAATCGATCAATGATTAACCAGCTCTGATACCATTTGAAATGATCGGGATCTAGTTTGATCAATTAGATTAAGATTTGCAGCGGAATAGAACAAGAATTAGACGAAATTTAAGCAAGAATAATATGAATATTCAATCAAACAGTGACGATTATAGAGAGAGAGTTTTCTGTAAAGAGAATATTTTCATTCACGCATAAGCTTCTCTGCCAAAGCAATTAGGTCAACATTCCTTTTATAAAAGGAATGTGACGTCAGCTGATGTCACTTGATAGTGACATCTAACTGATTTATACAAACAACTGAAAGTAGACTAAACTACTGAAGATGTCCACAACAACTAAGGACACCTTCACAAAAAGCTAAGTACAAGCTAAAATTACAACTACTGAAGTTATAACATCTGAAGTGTAAGAACTTCAGATGTTTTACATAAAATAAAACTACTGATAACAAACTACTGAAAAGTAAACCATCACAACTACTGAAAAGAACTACTTCAGCTGTTGTGACAACTTCTGAGAACTTGGTCTTCAGACTTTGTCTTCAGCAGTTGGCTTCAGACTTTGTCTTCAGACTTTGTCTTCAGCTATTGTCTTCAGACTTTGTCTTCAGACTTTGTCTTCAGTTGTTGTAGACCACTTCAGTTGTTATGATGTCTGTGGGACTTAAAGGTTTTTCTGATCTGGCTCATTGGTTCTTTTGGTCCAACATTGTGTACAGGCCCTGACACAGTATTAGTCTTCGGACATGAGTCGGGAGTAGTGCGTGAGACTGAGATGAGATGAAAGAGAAATGAATCGCGTACTCCGGTGCTGTGTCAGTCTTCGGACATGATTCGGGGGTTTGTGTATAGGCCCCGGCACAGTACTAGTCTTCGGACATGAGTCGGGAGTATCGCGTGAGTTGATGTAAGGATTCCTTAAGTCTGATGCAACCCAAAACATCCAAAGTGTCTCAGCAACATGCACTAAGTACTGAAGTGAAGAATGCTTCGGAAGTTTTACACAATTCATTAGAAAATACTCTAAGTGTAAAATCTTCCGAAGCCAAGACCAATATCTTCCGATGCCAAACATGAAGTCTTCCGAAGCTTCAGAGACAAAGTCTTCCGAAGCTTCAACCTATGAAGACAGATTTCTTCCGAAGACTTTTAGTACACATGCTTTATCTGATGTACTGTTCCATAAAGCACCTTTTCTGCTGCATCTCTGTAAAGTCACCAACTTACATGAGTTGGTGAAAAGGTCCATGCTTTTGGTAACTGTACATTGAGGTCTTGAGTCTGTAACTTTCCACTTTATGTACTTTATCCTTTTTGTAATGTATAAGGATGTGAGCTATGGCATGTCATAGTCACAAGGTCAAAAGGCAGATATGCCTTTTGATCCTACAATTGATTTTGTTAGTGTCTAGTCAATTGTATCCAGCTGGCTTTCAAAGTATAGCCGGCTGTAGGTTGTAGTATAAGTATTCCAAGTTCTTGTATTTCTTTATGCTTTGTAACACTTGTAAAAGAACTTGAGAAAGCAATATACTGCCTCCTTGAAACCCATACTCTTGTTCTGTCTCTTGCTTTACTAGTGTTCTTTGTATCACTTGGTTTACCCAGTTCACTGTTTGATTAAAGTTTAGTTAATCTCCTCTTTGTGTTGTTGTGTTGTAATTGTGTTAAAGCCCTTAAACGGTCCTGCAATTGGTATCAGAGCATTCCAGGCTCTTGATATAAGATCTAACCATCTTAAGATCCCTCACACACACAAAAATTAAACTCTTCAAATGGCTTCCATCTCAAAGGCTGATATGGAGACTGGAACCATGAACAAATCCCCACTGATCACTCTTGATGATTTTGACACCTGGTGCATAAGGATGGAAGGCTTCATCAGGTCTCTTGATTCAAGAATGTGGGAATCTGTTGAGAATGGACCTTTCATACCCAGCACCCCCTCTACTACTGGTGCTGGTATGATTCCTAAAGATGTGGCCAACAACTCAGATGAAGATAGAAAAAGAGTAGAGATTGACAGGAAGGCCATGACTGCTCTTCAGACTGCTCTCCCAAACTCTGTATACAGAGGTTTTAAGAAGTGCAAGACAGCCAAACAGCTGTGGGATGCACTGAAGCTGATGTATGAAGGCTCCTCTGAAGCCAAGGAGAACAAGAAAGATCTTCTGAAGCAGCAGTTTGAAAATTTCACCTTAAAGCAGGTGAAACCATGACCCAACAATACTTCAGGTATGTTGAGATTGTGGATACCCTAGTGGATGGAGGAGTTCCTCTTGAGAACAGGGACATTGTAAGGAAGTTCATGTCCTCACTTCCTAGGCAATGGACACACTATTGTGTGGTGATCAAGAGGACTGAGAACCTTAAAACTCTTACTCTGACAGAGTTGTATGGGATTCTCAGTGGATACCAGATGGAGATGAACATGCAAGGTTCATCTGGCAACTCCAACAATCAAATGGGTTCAGCCCTTCATGTGGTTGAAAGGGACAGCATAGAACCCCAACATCATCTCATATGCTACCCTGACAACTCACAAAAGGGTCCTTTCATCACCTTCCCGGAGACACCAAGGGAGAACTTTACTCAAGGAAGCCCATTCCAAGAGACAAGTTCTTCTCAAGCCTTTGTGTCTACTGATGAAAGCTGTGGGAATTATCTCTTCACTCTTGAAGACCTGGACTGTATCCATCCAGATGACCTGGAATACATGGAGATAGTTCAGCAGATGGCTCTCCTCACTCACAGAGCCAAGAAGTTCTACAAGAGGACAGGAAGAAGATTTCCAAGCAATGCTACCAGTGGAAAGTTTGGGCTGGATAAAAGCAAAGTTAAGTGTTACAACTGTAACCTTATGGGTCACTTTGCTAGGGAGTGTAAGGCACCTAAAGCAAATGGAGCCAAACACAACCCAGACCAAACTACACTGACAAAGCCCCTTAGGCTGAGAAGACAAAGCAACATGCTGCTGTTGCTGTTGAAGAGGGAGGCTTTGACTGGAGCTTTCAGGTGGAAGATGCTTCTCCAAATCAAGCACTGATGGCTGACCATGATGAAGCCAAGGTATTGGAACATCTCTGCACTCCTGAATGCATTGCTAAAGTAAATAGATACAGGTCCTACAACTTAGAGATGAGATCTGATCTTGAGTCATTAAACATATTAAAATCTGATTTTAGAAAGTCTGAAAATGATTACAAGTTAAAGATAGATGACTTGGAGAAAACCATTTCAGTACTAAAACATGAACATACAAATTTTAGAACTCAGATCCAAGATCTCATAACTAAGTTGACTGAGTGCCAGGCTGAGCTTGTGATCAGCAAAGCCAAGGCAGAGAAGAGTGTTCTTGAAGAAGAGACCTTCAAGAACATGATATCCTCATCCCTGCACAACAAAGGCTGTTATCAAAATAGACAGGGACTGGGATCAAATGAGATAGCTCCTCCACACACAATCTTGTGTAAGATCTCCTAGGTGTGGAACTTGTGAAGATGAGCTTCCTCTCATAGATCCTATAAGTGAGGATGATGAAGAAGTGATAGTGAAAAATTCCTCTGAAAAGAGTGAAGAAGAGGATTCTTCCAAGGGCCACTATCCTTCTGAGGAGAAGAAATCAACTGTGATGACCAAGTCCAAAAGAAAGAACTTGATCAGGAAGAGCAAGAGGAAAGCAAAGAAGGCTCAAGAAATCAAAGCTACTTTTGATGCTAAGCAGAAACAAGTTTTTATCTCTGCAGGTTTCAAAGTAGTAAGGACTGAAGACATCAACCAAGACTCCTCAGCTAAGAGTCCTGGTTCATGTTCAAATCATCTCAGTGAAAGAAGAAGACTGAGCTGCTGTGTACCACTGCTGCACAGCCTGGACCATCAAACTCCAAGAACAGTTCACATCAAAGAACTGTCTCAGCATCTACCAAGATGAAGGTGGAGAAGGGATGTGATCAAAGCCAGTCTTGCTCTCAAAGGAGACTCCTTTGAAGAAGAAAATGTGTGTCATGTGTGAAAGTACTTCTCACATTGCTAAGGATTGCCCATACAATCCTAAAAGTACTGTCCACATGACTAATACAAAGACTTCAAAGAGTCTCAAGAAGTCTCAAGCTTCGGAAGGAAAGTCTGTTTCCTTCGGAAGCTCCAAATCAAAGAAGAAGGTAAATGGAAAATTACCTTCGGAAGCAAAGTTGGTCTCGGAAGAAAGGAGTTCTTCCGAAGCACTGAAGTCTGCTGCAGTGACTGTAGATTCTTCCGAAGGTTCAGTCATCAAAACTTGTGAAGTTCCAAAAGCTTCTAAGGTTTTGAAGGTCAAGTCCAAGACTCCAAAGGTGGTGTGGAAGTCTAAGAAAGACCAAATGACTGAGGTTTCTCCATCAACAACAGCTGAAGATCCCCATAGTACAACCATAGGATCTATTACTGTTGCATTACCTTCTATTACACTTAATGAGCCCAAGACAAGTAAGGCTTGGGTTTCCAAATGTAACTAATCATTTTCTTTGTGCAGGAACAGCTCAAGACAAACAGGAATGTCTGGATAATTGACAGTGGCTGTTCCAGGCACATGACAGGCAATAGGTCTCTACTCCATAATTTTGAGAGAATTGATGGAGGACCAGTTGCTTTTGGAGGAGATGAAGGTGGTTACATTTCTGGAAGGGGCAAGGTCACAAATGGTAAGCTCAGCATTGAGAAGGTAAACTTTGTTAAGGAGCTTGGGTACAATCTTCTGAGTGTATCCCAATTTTGTGATCAGAGTCATAACATGCTCTTTACTGAGCATGAGTGCATTGTTCTCAAGCCTGGAGTGGTCATTCCTCATGAGCATATCCTGCTCAGAGCCCCCAGGAAAGGGAACATGTACAAGATGGATTTGCAAGAAACATCTCCCTCTGGAGAAGTTTCATGCTTTCTATCTAAAGCAAATAGTGATGAGTCTTTCCTATGGCATAAAAGAATGTGCCATGTAAACTTTAAGAACATGAATAAATTAATTAAACATGATCTGGTAACTGGAATGCCAAAGAAAGAGTTTACAAGTGATGATCATTGTGTTGCATGCCTGAAAGGGAAGCAACACAAGGTATCTCACAAGCCTAAGGAAAAGAACTCCATCACTACTCCCCTACACTTGTTACATATGGATCTCTTTGGCCCCACCAGTGTAATGAGTTTAGGAAGGACCTCTTACTGTTTGGTGATCACAGATGATTTTACAAGATTCACTTGGGTCTTCTTCCTTAGAACTAAGGATGAAACCCCTGAGATTCTGAAGAATTTCATCTTAAAAGTTGAGAATCAATGTGATCACAAGGTCAAAACCATAAGATGTGATCAAGGAACTGAATTCAAGAACCAAATCCTTGATACATTTTGTGATGAAAAAGGTATTACAAGACAATATAGTGCTCCCAGGACTCCTCAGCAAAACGGAGTTGCTGAGAGGAGAAACAGGACACTTATTGAAGCTGCAAGAACTATGTTGTCTGACTCTAAACTGCCTATCACCTTCTGGGCAGAGGCAGTTAATACTGCTTGCTATGTGCAAAACAGAGTTTTAGTAGTTAAGACACATGGTAAGACTCCTTATGAACTTTGGCACAAGAGGAAACCTTTCATTGGTTTTCTCAGGTCATTTGGATGTCCCTGCACCATCTTGAATACCAAAGATCAAATTGCCAAGTTTGCTGAGAAATCAGATGATGGACATTTCATTGGATACTCTTCCCAAGCTAAAGCTTATAGAGTATACAATCTCAGAACTAGAATTGTTGAGGAGTCAGCCAATGTGACTTTCAATGAGCACACACCCTGTGTGGCTGGTTCTGGTCCGGATTGGCTGTTTGATCTTGATTTAGTTACCAACTGTTTTAACAAATCTTGTGAGCATGTTTCAGGATCTGCAGAAAATCTAAATACAGGTGATCCTGATCCAAGATTTGAGCTAGGAAGACCCTCAACTCATACATCTTCAGCTCCAGTTGGAACTACTTCAGCAAATGAGGTTTCTATCAGCACAACAATGACAAATTCAGCTGATACATCTGGTATGCCTTCAAATTCCAGCTCAGAGGCTTCTCAACCAGATAAAGACACCTCAATTGTAGAAGACAACAATGGTGATGGTGATAGTGATCAGGAATTTCTTGATGCTAATAACCATACCATAGATGACAACATCAATGATGTCACACACTCATTGGATCAAGTTAATCTTGATAAGTGTGATAATGTGGAGGGTGAATCTTCCAGACCAGATCTAAATTTCTCAAATTTGGATCTTTCTCAACAACTTGCTGTGATCCCTCAGCTAAGGATCCACAAGTCTCACCCCACCACAAACATCATTGGAGATGTTGTCACAGGGGTAAGAACAAGAGGACAAACCCATGAAGCAAATGTTTGTCTTCACTCTTGTTTCTTATCTCAGATAGAGCCCAAGAAAGTTGATGAAGCTCTAAAGGATGGAAGTTGGGTTGAAGCTATGCAACAAGAGCTGCTTCAATTCAAAAGGCAGAAAGTTTGGAACCTTTGTCCTCTTCCTCATGGGAAGACTACCATTGGAACCAAATGGGTTTTTAGGAATAAGAAGGATGATAGAGGAATCATCATCAAGAACAAGGCAAGACTAGTTGTTCAAGGATACACACAAGAAGAAGGGATTGACTACACTGATGTCTTTGCTCCTGTAGCAAGACTAGAAGCTGTTAGGATATTCCTGGCATTTGCTGCATCCAAGAACTTCAAGGTCTACCAACTTGATGTAAAGTGTGCTTTCTTATATGGAGTGATTGATGAGGAGGTTTATGTCAAACAGCCACCTGGTTTTGTAGACCCTGATCATCCTGATTATGTCTGCAAGCTTGACAAAGCTCTTTATGGGCTGCATCAGGCACCCAGGAAGTGGTATGAGACACTATCTGAGTATCTTTGTAAACATGGATACAGGAGAGGTACTATAGATGGAACTCTCTTCATCAAAGGACAGGGAAATGACTTATTGCTGGTTCAAGTATATGTAGATGACATCATCTTTGGTTCAACTAATCCAAAGCTCTGCAAAGACTTTGAGAAGCTGATGAAAGACAGATTTGAGATGAGTTCAATGGGAGAACTCAACTTCTTTCTGGGAATTCAAGTGAAGCAGGTTGAAGATGGCATCTTCATAAGTCAGTCAAAGTATGTTCAAGACATACTCAAGAGGTTCAACATGACTGATTGTAAGATTGCTAAGACACCCATAGCCAGAAACCACTCCCTTGGTCCAGATCTTGAGGGGGAGTGTGTAGATGAACACTTATACAGGGCTATGATTGGGTCTCTTATGTATCTTACAGCTAGCAGGCCTGATATCATGTTTGCTACATGTATTTGTGCAAGATATCAAGCCAACCCTAAGATGTCTCACTTAATCACTGTGAAAAGGATTTTAAGATACCTCAAAGGTGCTTCAACACTTGGTCTATGGTATCCAAAGAATCCTAATTTCAATCTGTATGCCTATACAGATAGTGATTATGGTGGTTGCAATATGACTGCAAAGTCTACATCTGGGGGATGTCAATTCCTTGGTGGAAGGGTTGTCTCATGGCAATGCAAGAAACAATCCTGTGTGTCTGCATCAACTGCTGAGGCTGAATACATTGCTGCTGCAAGCTGCTGTGCTCAAGTGCTTTGGATTCAAAATCAGATGCTGGACTATGGATTTAACTTCAAAGAGACTCCTATCCACATAGACAACAATAGTGCTATCTCTATCACTGAGAACCCTGTGCAGCACTCAAGGACCAAACACATCAACATCAGGTATCATTTAATAAGAGATAACTATGAAAAGGGATTAATTAAACTACTCAAAGTTCATACAGATGAACAATATGCTGATCTGTTCACAAAAGCTTTTGATGAACAGAGATTTAAGTATCTGATATCAGCTATTGGGATGATTAACTTTGAGTAGACTTTTTTAAAACTAATTCTAATTATTTCTTCTTAAAATATGTGTGTCCTAAGTTGTCTAGTTCATCACTTTCATAAGCTCATGTTTTCTTTGGATGTAAAATTCTTTTTGAAGACTTTCCTTAGATTCTTGAAAATTTTTGATACTTCGGAAGATAAAATTTTATCTTCGGAAGAAAAACATGTCTTCAAAATAAATAACTGTCTAAGAGATTTTACCTTCGGAAGAAGTCAAATTCATCTTCCGAAGCTTAAATTCTTATCTCAGACACTTATTCATTTTTAAGGACTTTTCCTTCCGAAGCAAAATTAACCTTCGGAAGCTTTGTTTATTTATACAAAGCATCCAAGGGTTTATTTCTCTTCCGAAGCATAAATTCTTCAAGACTCTCAGGAAAATCTTCCGAAGCCATTTTAGCTTCGGAAGCTTTTTCAATCAAAACTTCCGAAGACAAATAACTTCGGAAGCTTTTCGAATTCCAAGAAAACTACTTTTTGAGCAAAAGTAAACTACCTTTTCAGAGGTGGGACCGACTTCGGATTTCAAAGTTTATCCTCTTTCATTAACTTTGGTTCAAATCCCTTTCACATAAATACCCAACGGTTCCCCCTCTTTCCCACTATCTTCCTCAATTCTACTATTTCTCTAACCTAATTCTCTAAACCGCCTTTGCTTTCTACCTTTCTTCACCTTAAGCTTCTGAAATGGCCAACCTTAACCGCAGAAACAACCCAGATTTCTCCATGCAACTTCACAGGCAACATAATCAAGTTGCTCTGTTAAGCTCTGAGAAAGATGCAAGTTTCTCAGAGATTTGCCAATTCTTGACTCTGTCAAACTATTTCACCTCCTGACCATTGATCCTACTCTATATGAGGATCACTTGCTTGAATTCTGGAAGACCTGCCAAGAGGTCATTATGGATGGGGAGAAGGCACTGTCTGCCACAGTGCAAGGGAGGACAATCTTCATCACTCCGGCCATCATTAACCAACATTTGCAGCTGGATGATGAAGAAGGTGAGGTGTCCTTCCCAAAAGAAGCTGTTAATCATTCTTTTGAGCAGATGGGCTATGAGGAGATTTCTCTGTAAAGACCTTCAGGAAAGGGAAGGTCTCATCCCAATGGAAATTCCTGCTCCATGTGGTTATCCACAGCTTATCAAACAAGCATGGTGGATGGGACCAGATTCCTGAGGATCTCTCCTTTATAGTTCATGGAATGGTTCAGGGGGTCAAGTTCAGGTATTCACAATTTGTTTATACTAATTTACTTGCAAACTTAGACTCCTTAGAGTATTACATGTTTCCTAGATATGTTCAACACATTCTCAACTGTGAACTGGGCTCACAGTTGAGGGAAACAAGTAATATTCTTAAATTGGGACAGATGAAGCCCGGCATCTTTAAAATAATGAAGAAGCCAACTGTAGGCTTCTCAGGGGTAGAAACAGCCCTAGTCCCAAAAATGTTAGAGCTCATTGCTCAAGGTGACAACCTAGCAACACAAGCTAGTGTTGAACCCACACCTCTTTTATCCTTACCCCTAAAAAGACCAGAAATCACCCTCACCTACCAAAGAAAATCCAAACGAACCCCTGCTCAGGCTATTGAGTCTGTGCAGGCCCCCATATACTCAACCTTACAGGAAGAAGTGGACACTAGAGCTCCCACTTCTCCTGAGGAGCAAACCACTCCCATTACTTCACCTATCAGGGCTGAGGTTCCTCAAGCTCACCCTGATGAGCTCACTAGCCCAACAACCTTAAGCCTTCACTCTGAGTCTCAACACTCAAGTGAACAACCTTCAGGGGACAGCTACCATCCCCAGCCTTTGGATCTCAACCAACCAATTCCCAACCTATCCTTTATACTGATGAAGACTTAGGATTCAGTGAGTACCATGAGTCTCTCTTCTCCTCCCCTACTCAAAGAGAGATGAGTACCTCTGACTCTCCTCAGTCTATCCCACATCAGTCACCTATTACTGAGGTGGACACTTCTGAACCTGTTCAGGATGTCCATATGGAAGAGGCTCTCACTTTTGAAAGTGATTACATCATTAAGACCTCAACCATGGCAACTCAGCCCACTGGCATCTCAACTGAGGCTGCCAGTGAGCAGAGGAAACCAGCAGCCAAGAAACTCAAGCTGGTGGTGAGAGAGAGGACTTTGGTCCAATCATCTCATCCCCAATGATTCTTCTGATGAAGATGAGGGGAATTTGAGACTAAAGGTGCAGAAATTGTCAAAAACATGCACCTATTTAGTCTCTAAGGTTAGTCACTTGGAATCTCAGGTGACTACCTTACCAAAACAGGGTCAATGATCAGCAACTCCAGATTTCATATCTGCAGGAAAAAACTAGCTGGGAGACCTTTAAGGAGAGCTCAACCAGGAACACAAGAACCTGTGGAAGTGATTGACTTATCCTCCAGCTCACCTATGCAAGTGGGTGATGCTACCAAAAAGGGGGAGAAAGTTTACAACCACAGAACCTGGGAGTTCTTCAGAGAGAATGGACATAGAGGACTCACCATCCTCACTTGCTGTTGTGCATTCTCAGCAACTTCCTCAAGTTCACATTAATGTGGACTCTATAGACTCACTCATCAGGAGTCTCTTTGAGGAAGGTATACCAAGGGCTGTCTCATCTCCACCACAAGGAACTGGCAATCACATCATAAGGTGGAGGTATGATGATGACAGGAGAGCCCTTATACTTCACAGAGTTCAAGGCCAACAAGAAGTTTTTCAATTCCAAAGCCTGAGCTTCTATGAAAGACTGGATTTAGTCAACTTGCCACTTGTCAATCCAAGCAATTCAAGACAAGCTGACAGGCTGGCTCAAAGAATCCAGGACAGGATCCTTGCAGAGTTCACTCTAAGAAGGAGACTTAGGCAATCAGGCAATGTCATCGGTCAACTGGATGTTGAGGTGGACCCTAAGATTAGTTTCATAGGGGAAACATTGACTGAAGGCCCAGTGACAGAACCTGAGACCCCTGTCTCATCATCAACAACTGCTGCTGAGGTCCAAACTCCATCTGAGACACCTGCTAGTGAAGGTGTTTCTCAGCCTCTCTCTGGCCAGAGCATGGAAGCTACTCCAAGCAATGAAGGCCAAGCCTCAATCCACCCTGAGTCACAAAGGTCTGCTGGTGACAAAGGGAAAAGGATAATGACTCCTGAGGAAATTGAGGAGGAAGAGAGAGAGAGGAAAAGGAGACTAAGGGGAGAAAGTTCCACTGGGTCATCTAGCTTCATGCAAGCTGCAATCAGGGCTGCTCCCAGACCAAATACTCAAGATGATGAGTTAAGGGCAGTCAGGATTACCTACTTACAGACCAGGAACTATGACATTGATGAAATCATCTCCCTCCCCTTAGAAGAGCTAAATGAACTGGCTGACAGGGAAGTGTCAAGAGAGTTGAAGGAGAAAGAGGATGCAATGATACTTCTCCAACTCAAAGAGGAGAAGAGACAGAAAAGACTTTACAAGCATGCTCCCACTCTCTCACCAGTTCAAGAAAGTCCTGCACAGGAAGATGTGGCTCCACAAGAACCTCAGGTAGATAAAGAAGAAGATAGGATCAAGATGATCAACTACCTGAGTGCCACAGGCTTCTATCAGGCAGATGCACTTCTTCCCTTGTGCTATGACTTCATTGAGTTCGAGTATCTAAAGCAACTTGAGCTTGAGTTAGTCAAGGAAAGAAAGACAACTAAAAGAAAGCTAAGGGAAGAAGCTGCAAAATCAAGAGCCATCATTCAAAAAATGCAAAGAAGTCTGCTGACAGACAAAGAATGGTGAGCTTCTTGAAGCTATATGGATTCTCCGGAAGGAGACTTGGCCCCATGTCTCTATCCACTATGGATGAGCATATTAGGGTGATCAAGCAAAGATTAAAAGTGGAGAACTCATTGACTTGCACTCTCTTCCAAGTCAAGTCGCACCTGAAGTGGAGGTCAAGTTTGAACAACCTGAGACACCTCAACCAGCACCTCCAGCTGAGCCTCAGCAAGCTTCATCTTCTGATCCTAGGCAGGGTCAAACTCCCTCTCCTTCTGAACCTGTGAGGGAGGAACACCCAACTGAGAAAGACACTGATGATCAACATGGTGCTGCAGACCAGTCTTCTCAGTTAAAGACATCCAAGAGGAAGAAGAGGATGGCTTCTAAACCAAAGACTAAGAAGAAAAAGCCAAAGTCATCTACCTCTGCACTCAGGCTGAATCAGATCAACCTGAGGAAGTGCATGATGAGGCAGCCCAATCAACTCCTATTCAAGTGGCTCCTCTAACTAGTGAGACACCCATCTTGTCCTAGACTTACTCTACTAATCCAGAAAGATGGACTGTTATCAGAGATCAAGTGTGTTAAGAATGTCTACTAATGGCAAGACATAATCAACTTACCTCTGCATGATCTCTTTGAGATGAGAAGATACTATGAAAGTCTTGATGATCCTGACCATCTCATGAAGAAAGGAATGGTCCTGATTGTACTGAAGACTACCAACATTTGAAGATCTTCCAAGTGTTTTGGTAGCATCAGCATAGGGGGAGTTTGTAAGGATTCCTGAAGTCTGATGCAACCAAAACAGCCTAAGTGTCTCAGCAACATGCACTAAGTACTGAAGTGAAGAATGCTTCGGAAGTTTTACACAAAGCATTAGAAAATACTCTAAGTGTAAAATCTTCCGAAGCCAAGACCAATATCTTCCGAAGCCAAACATGAAGTCTTCCGAAGCTTCAGAGACAAAGTCTTCCGAAGCTTCAACCTATGAAGACAGATTTCTTCCAAAGACTTTTAGTACACATGCTTTATCTGATGTACTGTTCCATAAAGCACCTTTTCCGCTGCATCTCTGTAAAGTCACCAACTTACATGAGTTGGTGAAAAGGGCCTTGCTTTTGGTAACTGTACATTGAGGTCTTGAGTCTTCAACTTTCCACTTTATGTACTTTATCCTTTTTGTATTGTATAAGGATGTGAGCTATGGCATGTCATAGTCACAAGGTCAAAAGGCAGATATGCCTTTTGATCCTACAATTGATTTTGTTAGTGTCTAGTCAATTGTATCCAGCTGGCTTTCAAAGTATAGCCGGCTGTAGGTTGTAGTATAAGTATTTCAAGTTCTTGTATCTTTCTTCATGCTTTGTAACACTTGTAAAAGAACTTGAGAAAGCAATATACTGCCTCCTTGAAACCCATACTCTCTTGTTCTGTCTCTTGCTTTACTTGTGTTCTTTGTATCACTCTTGGTTACCCAGTTCACTGTTTGATTAGAGTTTAGTTAATCTCCTCATTGTGTTGTTGTGTTGTAATTGTGTTAAAGCCCTTAAACTGTCCTGCAATCATGCTAATGAACAAGTCGCACGACTGAACCAGACGACTGGATCAGTCATACGAATGAGACATGAGATTGACTCAGTCGCACGACTGAACCTTTAGTCGTTCGTAGGAATCAGTCGCATGAGTCAGTCGCACGACTGAACCATGCTAATGGTTCAGTCGCACGAATGAAGACTTTAAACCTATAAATACCACTTAATTCGTGGAAAAACGGAACTTTAGACACATACTCATAACCTAGCCATCTAGAATGTCCAAAAAGCCTATTCCAAGTTCACTGTTCGCATCTGATCGTTTCTACTCGTCTTAATGTTTCTTTAATCGTTAGATTGATCGGGATTGCGTTCTCACTGATTGGATCGCCAATCAAATAGGATTCCACACTATTTTATCTGGTTTCACGCATTATCAGTTAGTATTCCGTACGTACACGGTCCTGACAAAACCTATGACTAAAGCAAATACCACATTGCTAAAGGTAAGCTATCTTAGATAAAATAATATCTTAGATTTGGTAGTCATGACATGTCCATGACTTACCTTTTGTTACCAACTAAAGTTGGTAATTATACTAACTGATAAGAAATGAAAAGTGGAATAAAGTATAGTCAACTGCATGGGTGTGGGAAAAGCACCATGCAGTGTCTCAGAGATTTGCAGCGGAGTGTAAGAGAGACCATACTTATGTCCACTAGTTCATAGTTGGTTCTTCCGAAGGTTAATTGGCTTAGGAAGAACAAGTACTTCCGAAGCCACTTATACTTCAGAAAAGGCTACTTCTTCCGAGGCTTGAGACATTCTTCAGGCCTTCATCCTTCGGAAGTCATTGTCTTGATTTCTTCTAAGTGTTGAACTTCCGAAGAAGGAAGAATTTGTCTTTGGAAGTTGGAGTTCCTCTGCGGAAGCTCTTTCAGACTTGACCTTCGGAAGCTTAGCATTTGCCTTCGGATGTTATTCATCAGTTGCACCAAAATTACCTAAATGTTTATTTTTGTTTCACCAGCCTTAAACAAACACTTAGAACAATTTTGGTGCAACTGTGAAAGACTTTCAAAGACAAAATTGCACTTCCAAAGATTAAAGTTAGAGGAACTTCCGAAGAGGAATCCTGACTTCCGAAGTAAAATTCATTCCACTTCCGAAGATCAACACTTAGAAGAATTCAAGACAATGTCTTCCGAAGTATAAAGTCTTGAACATCAGCACAAGTCTCGGAAGAAGTAGACTCTTCCGAAGTATAAGTGGTTTCGGAAGAACTTGTTCTTCCGAAGCCAACTAACCTTCAGAAGAACCTACTATAAACAAGTAGATAAAAGTATGACCCTTCTAAAAAGCGCTGCACCTTCAGAGATACTGCATGGCTGTTTCCCACGCCCATGTAGTTGACCATACTTTATCCCACTGTTCATTCGTTATCAGTTAGTGTAGTTACCAACTTTAGTTGATGACAACACGTAAGTCATGGACATTTCAAGACTACCTAATCTATGATAGTACTTTATCTTAGATACCTTACTACTAGCAATATAGTATTTGTTTAGTAGTAATTTCCAGCTGGTAATCTTTTGTACAACCGGCTGTAGATAGTAGTATAAATAGTTCTCATTGTAAAATCAGTTAATATGCTTGTAAGAGTCTTGTAAACTTTGAGTTGAGAAGTAATATATACAAGTATCTTGAAAACTATCTCTTTTGTTTGTTTACTTATGATATTATTATCAACTCTTAAGAGACTTTGTTTAATCAATCCGAGTGTGAACTTATGAGTTTGAGAGATAATACTTGTGTTGAGTGACCATATTCGATCCTGCAAAGAGACACCATGTAGGCTAGGGGTGTCATTTTTACCCGAACCCGATTAAACCGACCGATCCGAATCATAATCGGGTAGAATTGGTCGGTAAAACGGTTATCGGGTAGAACTTATTCGGATATTCGGTTAACTCGAAGTAGATCGGATCAGAATATGGATAGACATATGATCAATTCGGGTTACCCGATTAACCCGATTAAATTTCAATTTCCTAAAAGGCTCTATCCTAGATAGCTAGATGCCTAGAAATCTAGAATGCTTGATTAATACAGCTGTTGTACCTTTGTTTACGTGAAGTGATAAACTTCAAAATTATAATCCCTAGAAAATCCCATACGACAATCCGCGACCTTGAATCCTGACCCTCCAAAGCAAGCAGCAAGCTATCTTCATTAATTCACAAACCTACACACAAGCAATCTTCATCAGTTGGCTATTCATAAAATCGTTCCCAAAGCGATCATCAACTGTTCATCGTTCGTAAAAATCGTTCCACAAGGCCCAAGCGATCTTCAATTGGCAGCCACAACTCACGATCGTTACAAGGTTTGTATTTTATGTTTACGTATGTGTTTTTTTGTTAAAAATACTTCTCATCAAGATGTTTGATTATGTTTTGAATTGATAGATGTCTGGATCATATAATTTAGTTGAAGAGGAGACGGTTGCCCTCGAAAGAAATGAAGAAACTACACAAACAAAAGAGAAGCAACCTAAAATATACCAACCGAGATCAAAAGTGTGGTTGCATTTCGAAAAGTTTACCGATACCGAGGGTGTTCTAAGAGCGAGATGTAAACATTGTGCTTCCATCTACAAATATGGATTAAAATCTCACGGTACGAGTAATCTTAATCTTCATTTAAAGAAATGTGCCTCTTATTTGGCTACAATCAGTGATGGTCAAACACAATTAGTTTTTCAATTTGGGGATGAAAATATATTGACGTCTTGGAAATTTGATCAAAAAGCAATTAGGAAGGCTTTAGCGCAAATGATAATAGCAGATGAGCTTCCATTTAGTTTTGTGGAAAATGCAGGCTTTAGGAAATTCATGAGCGTGTGTCAACCATGGTTTAAAGTACCATGTAGAAGTACAATAACAAAAGATGTTTACCGTTTGTTCATAGAAGAAAAAGAAAACGTTGGTGATTTTATTAAAAAATCATTGGTAGGATTTGTTTGACAACCGACACATAGACTTCTAGTCAACAATCTAGTTTTATGTGTCTAACCGCCCACTTGTGGATAACGAATGAAAATTGAAAAAGAAGTGTTGGGTTTTTGTCCACAAGAGAATCATCGTGGGATTCATATTGGGAAAACGATTGAGAAATGTTTAAAAGAGTGGGGAATAGATAACGTTTTCATAATTTCAAAATTCTAAAAAGTGTCTCTTGAATGGAAAATGATACACATTCGATGTGTTGCTCACATTTTAAACTTAGTAGTGCGAGACAGTATAAAAAAAGTTAATAGATCGGTTGAGATAGTTCGACGAGCGGTTAGGTGGATTAGCCAATCACCTTGTAGGATTGATAAATTCAACAACTTTGCTAAACTTGTTAATTGTGGTATAACAAGACAATATATTAGAGATGTTCCAAATAGATGGAACTCCACGTACCATATGTTAGATATTGCCCAATCTTATGAACAAACTTTTGAGAGGTATGATCTTGAGGAACATGATTTTAAGACCGACATTGAAAAAAGACATTCATAATGGCGTCAAAAAAGACATTCATAATTGATTCTATGTATGAATTGTATAATGATTATATTAGAATTCATTCATCAAGTTCTATTTGTAGTACTACCGAGTCTACCACTTCATTTTCGATTTTAGGGAAACGCCAAACCCGGATGCTATAGCATCAAAACAACCATTTAGAAACAAACTAAGAGAAAAGATGAAAAGAAACATAATTGCATCGGTTGGCGAGTTAGAAAAGTATGTGAACGAAAGTGTTGAAGAGGATTCATCAATGTTTAATATTTTAGAATGGTGAAAAGTGAATAGTCTTAGATTCCTGATTCTATCTTTAATGGCTAGAGATATGTTTGCCATTCCTGTGTCGATCGTGGCTTCGGAGTTGGTTTTTAGCACTAGTGGAAGGGTTTTAGACCCGCTTAGAAGTTCATTGACTCCTAGAATTGTTGAAAGTTTAATTTGCACACAAGATTCGCTTCGGGGTAGCTCAAGTGACAAACCCGAGTTTAAAGAAGACTGGGAAACTGCAGGATCGGGTTTTGTCACTTAACACTTGTAATTCTCTCAAACTCACTTATAATATCACTCAAACAAGATGAAGCAATGCCTTTAACAAGAGTTGTTAATAATATAATAAGTAATCAAAGGAACAAGCAGGAGTATTTTCAAGGTACTTGTATATATTACTTCTCAACTCAAGATTACAAGACACTTACAAGCATACAACATGAGTTACAATGAGAAACAATATATACTAGATCCTACAGCCGGTTATACTTGATACCAGCTGGAAACCTACGACTAAAGCATATACTACAATGCTAAAGTTAAGGTATCTTAGATAAAGTATTATCTAAGATATGGTAGTCATGACATGTCCATGACTTACCTTTTGTCACCAACTAAAGATGGCAACTGTACTTAACATAAAAGGTAAACAATAGATTAAAGTATGGTCAACTACATGGCTTTTGAGAAAACGCCATGCAGTATCTCAGAGACTTGCAGCGGACTGTCAGACAGACCATACTTATGTCTACTGGATAATAGAAGTGTCTTCCGAAGGTTAACTGGCTTCGGAAGAACAAGTTGTTTCGAAGCCACTTATACTTCGGAAGATGCTTCTATGCTTCCGAGGCTTTAAGGACTCCTTTATACTTCGGAAGTTGACTTCAGAACTTTGTCTTCAAGTCTTGATTCTTCGGAAGTAACTTCTTTATCTTCGGAAGTTGGAGTTTTCCTTCGGAAGTGTATTTTACACTTAGACTTCGGAAGAGCTCCTTCTTTCTTCGGAAGTCCCACACTTGGCTTCAGAAGCCCTTTGTATGTTGTACTCAAAATCTTCTAAGTGACATGGTTTTGGTTGCAACAGGCTCTCTAGATCCAACAAACTCCCCCTAGGCTGATGCTACCAAAACTTCACTTATTTCTACTTCTCAAAGTTTTCAGCACCAAGGATAACAAATATTTGTCTGTCTCTCTGTTCTTCCCGGAAGTGGTGCTGAGAAGCTTTACAAGTCATTCGTGGATAGGAGATCCAGTCTATCACTTTGAATGACATGTACCCTTTGTTGTGACCCCCTGAAGAGAGTTAGTTGACGGGAGTTGTAGTCATACTCCCATCTAACTATGGACTCAAGTTCAGTACCTTCAACCATTTGAAGAAAGGCTTTGCCTTTGGTTGCTGATCCCTTCCTTTCCTCCTCCTCTCTCAGTTTTGACTCCTCTTCGACCTTGCTTCTGGCAGTGAGCTCGGCCATGTGAAGGCTGCCTAGATGATTTCTGATGTGGGCAGCTACATTGGAGTTTGAAGGGTTGGAGAATGGTTTCTCTGCTAACTCAGCAATATCAAATCTACTTAAGTGTAGCAGAGATGAGGCATTCAGCCTGTTAGTCTCACCATTCTCTCTCTCAACAACAAAGTTGTGAGAAGAGTCTTCGAACCTCCACTGGACTATCTTTTTCTGGGTACAAGAGATTGTCTTGGTACCCTATCTCCTTTCTTTGTGTCCAGCAGAGTCACCAGCCTTCTCCTCAGCTTCTTTTCTTCCTCATTCAATGTATCTGAATTGAGGCCAAGGAGTCTTGTAGCTTGGTCCAAAGTTCCTCTGGGCAGATCAAGAAACTCATCTCTTGTGAGGGAACTTGAGGATCCATCAACATAAGTCAGGTTGACTGAATCCTCCTCACAGGAGATGTCGCTCAGAGTAGTGCAGTTGATGAGCTTAGTTTTGATCGCCTTGAATTCCTCCATAGAGAGATGTTTGGAAGGCTGAGGGGATGGTTTGATTGGTTGTTGGGTAGGTTTAGGAGTTTGGGTTCTGGGTAAGGTTTTAGGTTGGATGATGGGTAGTTTAGGTGGTTGAGGTGAGGGAGTTGGTAGTTGTGATGGTGTAGGTTCAGGGGTAAAGGGTTCAGGTTCAGTTTTGATTGGGAAGGGAAAGGATATAGGTTCAGTTTGAGGTTGGGTTTGGATATTGGGCTGAGAGGTGGCTTTGAAGGTTATCCCCTGTCCCCTTCTATACATCTCCTTTCTTCTCCCCGCACGAATGTCAGCCTTGATGTCACTGACATGTCGTTGGAGAGTCTTCTCAGACATTGGACCCACTTGCCTGCCAGAGAAGCCATGAGCTTTAAGATAGTTCTTCATCCAAGCTTTCTCACCTATCTTCTTGGCGGCAGACAGTCCAGCCTCTTCTTCTTTCTTCTTCTTCTCTACTAGCTTCTCCCTTGCAGCTCTCTTCTCTCCTTCTCCATTTGATCTTGCTCTTTGTTAAAGAGCCATAAGATCGTGTCACTATTGTGTGGAGACAACTCCTCTTGAGAGAATCCTCTGGAGAGTAGGAAAGTGATCCTTTCTCTCCTGAGCTGCAGATCAGCTTCTCTTTCTTTTCTCAGCCTTTCTTCCTCCAAGGCCAACCTTGCAGCTTCTTCTTTTGTGTCTTTGCAGCAAGGTTGCCTTTTCAAGCTCTATCAGCTCCTCTAATGGTAGCAGGAGTACATCTTCCGAAGCAGCCCCTAGACTGACAAGTCTATCAATTACCTCCACTCTTCTTCTATTGTTGATTGCCTCTTGGTTGGCTGCAGCTGCTTTTGTACTTGCAGCTAACAGTTTCCCAGTTGGCAGTCTTCCTTTCCTTTTGAGCTTCTCCAACCTTTCTTCTTCCTGAAGCTCTTCCGAAGTCATCTTCCTCTTGCCTTTAATGTCTTCGGAAGTGCTAGACTTTGGTGGTTCTTGGGTAGAAGATTCAGGTTGGGTGGTGGAGGTAGGAGCTGAGGTCAATGCAGATGTAATAGCTAGTGGTTGGCTGAGAAAGTCCTCCCTATTAACCTCAGATGCAAGTTCCAGAATTGCATCTGTGACTATTAGATCATCGGAAAGAGAAAATAATCCTTCCGCAGCAGCAATCTCAGCTTCGGAAGTTTGTGTTGGTTCTTCCGAGGCTTCGAATTGTGCTTCGGAAGCCTGTGAAAACACACCTTCTGTCCCAACTGTTTCAGTTGCTGGGCCATCAGTCCTAGTTTCCCCTTCGAAATCAATCTCAGGTTCCACTTGGGCCTTAGGTTGACCAACTTCCTCAACGGTGGTAGGAGGTGCATTCAACCTCTGAAGCTCTTGAGCTCCAAAGTAAATCACAGACATATCCGGACTGGGTTGATCAATTAGGGACTCTAAAAGGAACTTGTTGAAGATCCTATTTAGATCCTGAAGCATCCTTTGATCCACTTGAAAAACAACTGGAGGAGGCTCAGGGAAGATGGCAGCTTGTTGTCTTGAGCTCAAAGAAGTAAGAGCTTGACTGATGGTATCCTGTCTTTGGCTTTGTTCCTCAACATTCTCCCCCTTTTTGGTAGCATCATCTTGAGAGGTAGATGAGCTAGAGGAAGAAGTCAAGGAGACTTGAACTGGTACATGCCTAACAGACCTCTCAGTCTGTTTCTCAGCTAGTTTGGCCTTGAGACTTTCAATCTCAAGTTGCTGAGTGGCAGACCTATCCTCTAAAGTCTTAACCTTTGATTCAAGGTTTGAGACTTTAGAAAGTAGGTCTCTTATGGTGAGTTGCATTCTTCCCTCATCTTCTTTCGAAGAATCACGGGGAGATGAGGTAACATACCTAGTATGTTCATCCTCACCACCAGATGTGGTTTCTTGGCACCCTGGTTTCCCTTGCACAATGATGTCTCTTTCAGAGGCATCATAGGGCATGGTTGCCGTAGATTCAGTCTGACTGTCGTTACCACTGTCCTGAGGATCCATTGAGGCTCCTTCAGTAGTGGAAGCTGAATCTACATGAGTCCCCTCACATCAGTGGGACTCACCTCAGTATGGCTTTGCTGGTGTGGGCTAGAGACAAGAGGTTTCTCTAGGCTCTGTTGATCCTTAATAGGGTGTAGTGGATCAACTTCATCGCCTTTGAGAGACATAGTCTCTTCACCAGCTCCGGTCAATAGGTCAGTAAAAGAGAAGGAATGAAGACCTAAGGACCCGGGACTTTGATCAATGTCAAAAGGCATTGAGCTGTCCCTTGGTGGCTGCTCAGGGGAGTATAGAGACTCACCCTGAGGGCTATCAGCTGGGGTTTTGGGCTCATGGGTCTGAGACTGAGGAGACTCAAGACCCATATTGAGGTCAATAGTGAAGGATTGGTGGACCTCTGGCTGAGTGGGAGCCCCTTGTTCCACTCTAGCCTTTTTGGCTTGAAGAGGAGGGGCTTGTTCAATCAGAGTAGATTGAACAAGGGTTCGTTTGGTACGTCTCTGGTAGGTGAAGTGATTGGAGGAGAAGGTAGATTTGGAATAGTGAGGGTAGTTGCTGGTGTGGGTTCATCACCTGTGGGGTTAACAGGGATGTCACCAGGAGCCATTGGCTCAATCATACCTGGAAGTAGTGCGGTATCCCTTCCAGTGTAGTTGGTAGACACTCTCTTCAAGACTTTGAAGATGGTCGGCCTCATTTGGGGAGCAGACAGAGCAGCTGCACAGACAAGCTTACCCTGATCTAGCTCGCAGTTGATTATGTGCTGTAGAAATCTGGGATACATAAAGAATGTGTCCCTTTGCAGATTTCCCATAAGGTTAG
Organism: Flaveria ramosissima; assembly: GCA_025215565.1. Lineage (NCBI taxonomy): Eukaryota > Viridiplantae > Streptophyta > Magnoliopsida > Asterales > Asteraceae > Flaveria > Flaveria ramosissima. The sequence goes on from CM046030.1 coordinate 33,889,566, forward strand.
TCAGCACAAACCTTGAGTAGTTGAAGCGCAGGCCTTGTACCAACCCATGAACTAAGCACCCGAGTTCATAGGGAATTGATCCCATCCCCCGGATTTGTTAGATAGACAGTGAAGAACCACATGTAGCAGGAACTTCCACTTGTAGGAGAAGTTGAATTTGTAGACTGTAGACCTGCTTACATCTCCACCGTATCCCATTTGGAGATAAGAGTTATCTAACTCAGATTTGGGAAATTCCGTCGGTGCGCCTTCATCATGGAGCTCAAGATGCTCCCTGATGATTTGTTCAGTGATGACCAACTCTTGGCCACAAACACTTGACCTGATAGCACGAACCCCGTTTAGGGTTTCAATCCGACCATTTGTCCAAAATTCGGACATTTGATTGGAGTAGATGGTAGGGTTTACGGTCAATGCTGTAGTATGAAGATTGGGCTAAGAAAGAGATGATATCAGAGAAGTCAGCATCCCTTGAAGAGTCAAGGAGTGCGACCTGGTTGTGCTGAGGGTTTAGAGCCATTTGAGAAAGATAGCAGAGGAAGAGTTCTGAGAGAGGTAAATTGGAGAAGAAGAAAGCTTTTAGGGCAGTGAATTTGGTAAAAAGAGTGTAAGTGATTAACCGGAAGTATTTAAATGGGTGAAATGGCGGTTTAAAGGGTGGTTTGGATAAGATGATGTGAGGGTTCAGTGGATGATGTGACAGGGGCGGTAAGGTTAAGCCATTTAAATAATCCGACATCATTAACAAAATCTTTACTTTTTACAGAGTGGGGCCCAAAAGATTTCCGTTACACAGTAAAATCTTTCTTCCGAGTATAAGGTATTTCCGAAGGTAAAGTTCTTCCGAAGGCAAATGTACTTCCGAAGGTAAATAACTTACTTCCGAAGATACATGTTGCTTTCAGGTGGAAAGTATTAAGTGCTTCGGAAGTAGATCTGAGAAAAACTCAATCGCTTCTTCCGAGACTTAGTACACTTCCGAGAAGAAAATTATCCTATGAGAAATTGCTTCGGAAGTTATGCTAGATATCTTCCGAAGGCAAGTTTCTCTTCGGAAGAACTTATACTTAGTTAAATAAGAAAGGATCTTTTGTAACAGGGCTTAGATTGTATTGACATAAGACTTTGCACATTAAAAAGGTTTTCAATTGAGATTAACTAGTCAATGTTTATCATCCCAATAGCTGTAATGAGATATTTAAATCTTTGTTCATCAAATGCTTTGGTGAACAAATCAGCATATTGTTCATTTGAATCAACTTTGATTAGTTTTATAAGATTTTTCTCATGAATATCTCTAATGAAATGATACCTGATATCAATGTGCTTTGTCTTAGAGTGCTTCACTGGATTTTCAGTGATGGATATAGCACTGTTGTTGTCAATGTGGATAGGAGTGCTCATGAAGTTGAATCCATAGTCAATCATCTGGTTTTGAATCCACACAGCTGAGCTCAGCAACTTGCAGCAGCAATGTATTCAGCTTCAGCAGTTGATGTAGAGACACAGGATTGCTTTTTGCATTGCCATGAGATGATCCTTCCACCAAGAAATTGACATCCACCTGATGTTGATTTCTTGTTGATGTTGCAGCCACCATAATCACTATCAGAGTAACCATAGAGATTAAAATCACTATTTCTTGGATACCAGAGACCTAACTTAGGTGCTCCTTTGAGGTATCTGAGGATTCTCTTGACAGCAATTAGGTGAGACACCTTTGGAGCAGCCTGATATCTTGCACAAATGCATGTTGCAAACATGATATCAGGTCTACTTGCTGTGAGATACATCAGAGAACCAATGATTGCTCTATACTGATGTTGATCAGTATCCTCCCCCTCAGAATCAGGGCATAAATCATGGTTTCTGGGTATGGGCGTCTTTGCTGCTTTACAATCCTTCATATCAAATCTCTCTAAGATATCATTGACATACTTAGATTGATTGATGAAAAACCCTTCCTTCAGTTGCTTTACCTGAATTCCAAGGAAAAAGTCCATTTTTCCCATAGAACTCATTTCGAACTTCTTTTTCATAATGCTCTCAAAGTCTTTGCACATTTGGTCATTTGAGGAACCAAATATGATGTCATCAACATAGACTTGAACTAGCAAAATGTCTTTCCCAGACTTTCTGATGAAGAGAGTCTTGTCAATGGTCCTCTAGTATAACCATTCTTCAGAAGAAATTGAGACAATGTCTCATACCACAGCCTAGGTGCCTGGTGCAGCCCATATAGAGCTTTATCCAACTTGCACACATAGTTTGGGTGTTGTGGGTCTTCAAATCCTGGAGGCTGGCATACGTAGACTTCCCTATCTATATCCCCATATAGAAAGGCACACTTGACATCAAGCTGGTAGACAGTGAAATTCTTGGATGCAGCATAAGCAAGGAAGATCCTAACTGCCTCAAGTCTTGCAACAGGTGCAAAGAGATCAGTATAATCAATTCCTTCCTCTTGAGTGTATCCTTGAACCACCAGTCTTGCCTTGTTCTTGATAATCAAGCCTCTGTCATCTCTTTTGTTTCTGAAAACCCACTTGGTGCCTATAGGTACTTGACCAGATGGTAGCGGACATAGGTTCCAAACCTTTTGTCTTTTGAATTGAAGCAGCTCCTCTTGCATTGATTCAACCCAGCTACTATCCTTCAAGGCATCTTCCACCTTCTTGGGTTCCATTTGGGATAAGAAGCATGAGTACAAGCAGACATTCCCATTGTGAGTTTGTCCCCTTATTTTCACACCCTCAGAGACTTCCCCTATGATGTTTTCAGCTGGATGAGTATTGTGAATTCTGAGTCTTGGAATCACCTCCAGTTGCAAAGATAGGTCCAAGTTGGAAATATTTTGCTCTGGAGCTTGAATACTTGGTCCAACTGCTGTTTCAATCTCATTCAATGAGGACTGATTGAATGAAAGAGAAACATCATCATTTCTTTGCTGTGAAGCATCATTAACAGTTGCCTGTTCCTTCAAAATGTTGCTTCCATCAGCTTGTTGTGCAGGATCACCTGAGGAGACATGAAGATCATCAGGTGAGTCCCTTGTTGAAGTTCCACTATTTCTTGAAATGGTTATGCTGTCAGATCTTTCAATAGTGGGAACTTGATTTGTTGTTGCTCTTGGAGAACTTGGAGCAGGTCTGGGAAGCTCAAACAGTTGATCTTCATCAGAATTGCTTTGAGCACCTGTTCCAGCTGAAACATTCTCACAAGATGTTTAGAATAGTTTGGAAACAATTCTAAATCAAAAATATGATCAGGGCCATTCCCCCTAACACAAGGAGTGTGCTCATTAACTACAATGTTGGAGGATTCCTCAAATTGTTGGTTTTTAATATTATAAACCCTGTATGCTTTAGAATAGGAGGAATATCCAACAAAGATATCATCATCTGACTTTTCAGCAAATTTTGCCAAATTGTCTTTTGTGTTAAGTATGGTACACCTGCTGCCAAAGGACCTTAGAAAGCCAATGAACGGTGGCCTCTTGTTCCATAACTAATAAGGGGTCTTTCCATGTGGCTTTACTACAAGAACTCTGTTCTGCACATAGCATGCAGTGCTAACTGCCTCTGCCCAGAATGTTAGAGGCAGCTTTGAATCAGCTAACATAGTCCGAGCAGCCTCAATAAGTGTCCTATTTCTCCTCTCAGCAACACCATTTTGTTGAGGAGTTCTAGGAGCACTGTATTGTCTGGCAATCCCTTTTGAGTTACAAAATGAGTCAAGAACAAAGTTCTTAAACTCAGTCCCTTGATCACTTCTAATTATTTTAACCTTGTGATCAACTTGATTTTCTATTTTAAGAATAAAAGATTTTAAAGTTTCAGCAGTTTCATCTTTAGTTCTTAAAAGAATACCCATGTAAATCTAGTAAAATCATCAACTACCACAAGGCAATATGATTTCCTTCCAATGCTCATTATACTTGTGGGACCAAATAGATCCATGTGCAATAAGTGTAATGGAGTAGTGATAGAGTTAACAACTTTGGATTTATGAGAAGACCTGTGTTGTTTCCCTTTCAGGCAAGCAACACAGTTATCTTTGCAGAAAAATTCCTTTCTAGGCAAACCATGTACCAAGTTTATTTTAGCCAATTTATTCATTGTCTTAAAATTGACATGACACATTCGTTTATGCCATAGTGTTGACTCATCACTATCAGCTTTGGAAAGAAAGCATGATACTTCTCCCATTGGGGAAGCATTGTTCATATCAAGCTTGTACATATCCCCTCTCCTGGGAGATCTAAGAAGCACCAATTCCTGAGGAATTGTCATCCCAGGTTTGAGGATGATGCACTCATGTTCTGTGAAAACATTTGATGCTTTTGATCACAAAACTAAGAAACACTTAACAGGTTGTGTTCAAGCTGTTTGACAAAATTAACTTTGTCAACTTTAACTTTCCATTTGATATACTTCCTCTGCAGAAATATATCCTCCGGCCTCACCTCCAAATGGACAGGACCTCCATCATAATGTTGAAATTGTTGAAGGAGAGATCTGTTCCTGTCATGTGCCTGGAGCATCCACTATCTACAATCCAAATGTTGTTATTCTTGTCATATGGATGTCCCTGCACATAAGGTGAGATAATTAGTTTTGATTGGAAACCCAAGCCTTATTGGTCTTGGGTTCTTCCAATGAGAGTGACATGATTGAACCAAATTTATGCATGGGGGTTCAATAGATGTCTTTGAAGAAGAGTTTGTGGCTACAGCATCTTCCTTGATCTTCCATTCATCCCTTGGTTGATCATAGAAGATGAGCTTGATGAAGCTTTTGTAGCTTGGCATTCTTCCGAAGCTCTTTCTTTTCGGAAGAGACGTTCACCACCTTTTCTTCCGAAGCAGTCTTCTTCTGGATGGTTTCAAGGGGACTCTTTTGTGAGTCTTTGTAGTTTCACTTCCGAAGCCTTTTTCCTCTCGGAAGAGAGTTTCTTTCGAGAAAAGCCTTGCTTCGGAAACAAGCTTTCCCTTTTTCAACACTTTAACCCATTTGATATGGTCCAAATGTGAAACCTTCCCTGACTCCTTCTCTTTTAACATTATTTGCATAATGTGTGCTGCAAGATTGTAGTAACAATCTTTAGCCATGTGGTTTTGCAGACCAACAATTATGCATGCAATGTTAATTTTCTGGGAATTTGAGGGTTGCTGTTCTTGTTCTTTCTCCTCATCAGCAAACCTTTCCCTTTAACTTCTGATCCTTTGGTTAGGGTAGCAGTACTGGTACTATACTCCTTCCTGAATCAGAAGGTCCAACCACCTGGAATCCTGCTGATATGAATACACCCTTTTGCTTTGGGTCTATCTTCAGCTTGGATTCAGCCACCTTCTTGGCAGTTTTCCTGGTGCTTTAGCCCTGCTTCTTCTGGCTTTGGTGGTCAGGGTTTGATCATCATTGCCTGGGAGGGGCAAATTACCTGTTCCTTCCCTGTGATGGTCATGGTCTCCATAGTTGCATCACTCTTTGACTCTTACAAGGTGGGTCAACAGATGGAACCTCTTGCTCTTCAGTACCCACATCTTGGTTGTCTTATAAACTCATAAGAGTGTGGTGGAGCAATTTCATTGGTTCCCAACCCACTTTTGTTTTGATAGCAAAGTTGGAGTGAGAGGATGATGCAAGTATGGCTTGAAGTTTTGCTCAGAAATAGCATACTTCCTGGATTGGCCTCAGCTGTGACAAGCTGGGCTTGAGCCTCAGCTCAATTTGGATATTAAATCCTTGATTTGAGTCTTGTAGTTGGTGTGTTCATGTTTTAAAAGAGATACAGTTTTCTCTAACTCCTCAATTTTCTTTTGGTAGTCAGATTCAGCTTTTTTAAAGTCAGATTTTAGCACATTAAAGACTCAATATCAGATTTAATTGCGATATTGTAGTCCTGGTACAATTTAACCCTTTGCAAATACAAGCAGGGGTACAGAGATGTTCATATACCTTATTTTCATCTGTTCCTGCCATGAGTGCTTGAGCTGGAGTCACATCTTGAACCATAAAGCTCCAGTCAACTTCTTGAGCCATAGCTGGTTGTTTCAGTTGACTTCCCGTTGGGCTTTGGTGTAGAAGGATGTGTGGAGGCCTGTGAGGTTCCCGGGTTGGATTTGGGAGCCTTGCATTCCCTTGCAAAATGGCCAAGCTGGTTACAGTTGTATACACTTAGCCTTGCTCTTTGTCAAACCCAAACTTGCTAGTGATTGGGTTTTGAGGGATTGCCTTCCAGTTCTCTTAAAGAACTTTTCGCTCTGTAGGTTAGAAGAGCCATTTGCTGGACAATGTCCACCATACTCTATGTCATCTGGACTGAAGCACTCAAGATCATCAAAGCAGAATTGATGATCATTGGAGTGTCCACTCCCCTGAGACAAACGCACAGCCCTCCCTGAAAGGGAGCTTTTGCTGAGCTTGATGAGACCTTGGAGTCTCAGGGAATGTGATTTGTGAAGGCCCAGATGAAGATGGCTGCTGTGTATGACAGGTATTGAAGCTGAGACTGGGAGATACCTGAGCCTCAGCAACCATTAAAGCGTTGCTAGCAGGAAGGCTCAAGGGTCTGCTTGCTTGGTGACCCTTCTTACTTTCCATTTCCAAACGGTATCCATCAAGGATCCTATAGAGTTCGGTCTGGGTGAGAGTTGTTAAA